>JAPSGF010000069.1:3098866-3162411 GCA_035772895.1 Perdix hodgsoniae
TTTTTTCTTTTTGCCATTTCCTCGAAATTAATAAATAATAGTAAGTTAGGTTATAGAGTTTTGTTCTCAACTTAGGTAATTGTATGGAATAAACATAAAATAATGTAATGATGTAGAATAAGGGGTGGAATGTCATGGTTTAATACTTTTGTAATTCTGCTATTAGTATTCCACATCACAACATCATGTAAAGTATGGATAGTTCACAGAAGAAAACTACATTTCCCAGAGGACATCACGGTCAGGAGGTAAGTCACGGGACCAGGACAGTATATAATCTCACTCCCGTGACTGATATCTCACACTCTCCCGGATCCTTTGGAGCGTGGGGTGCCTTCCAGCCGTTTCGCCTAGAGCTTACAGTAGGCCTTTCGGTTTTTGGGACTCACTCTCTCTCTCTCTTTTGCTTAATTACAATTATATTGTATTATATTGTATTATTTCTGTATTCTGATATAGTATTTAGTAAATAAGTGTGCCTCCTTAGATCGCTGCCGCTGTTTTCTTTTCCCCTTCCCTTTTTGGGCCAGCGGCCCTTTTGGGCCAGCTGCCCCCCTGTCACGGGCACAGGTAGATCTTGCTTAACCCGCAACAAATACAGTCCATATTTTCTCAATAAATGGTTATTGTGTATTTTACAGTTTATACAGAATTGTATGGGATGTACTACAGTATACTAACTATGGCATCACTTACTGACCACATCACACAAATATCACTTGTCGGTTAGAGCTCGGGAGATTTTTAAGGAGGTCTAAAAAGCATTTATCAATAATTACTTTTCCCAAAGGAGAACAAAATACTTTTTATGGAGTCTGAAAATTCAGAAATTGAAAATGAAGATGTGGTACATCAAGGATTATGATACAGGATACAGAATCATCCTTCCATTAATGCCACTGATCTGCCAGTTGTTGATAGTGCAGAAAATAGCTTTTGTACCTGGAACAGGTACTCTGTCAACAGAGACAAGTAGGGCGTTACCAGATGGACATGGCATGGAATGTCTTTTCTGTTGAGGGTTTGAGGATACAGTTTGCACATGGAAGCCTACCAGTAATTGTGGCCATGGAACTATTCATTTCACAGGTTACATTGGTACAGTTCAAAATTATTTCATCCCAACGTTTACCTATAGTCAATGAAAATCATAGCCTGAAACAATATAAGCTTTTTGAGGGAAACAACGAAGTCAAACAAGCGGGCCCCCTCTAACCCATCTGAACTCTTTCACCCACATGAATGAGTAGAATATTTGCTTTGAGCATGTTACAGTTCAGAACTTTTATTCAGAACTGCCCATCATCATCTCACTAATCTGCACACTCATCCTAGTTCCATAAGCATACTCCTAATGCAGAGACAAATTCAGACAAAGGAGATCACCTTCAAAAAACATTAAAAATTAGGGAGATGAGTCAACATTTGTATACTTCTGATCTTTCTAAAATTATAGATCAAAGAGGACTGCTTATTTCCACACAAAATTGAGATTATTGGTCTGACTGGTTTCATGGGGCATTAAGAAGAACTACTTTTTCTTTATGCTATATGCTACGGCTTCCTTTGGGGGAAAAACAGAATGACAGCAGTAAAGAGAACACAGCCCATATTCCAGTATGATGAACTACTAAACCATGCTTCCACTGTTTGCAATATTATTAGAAGCACTGTTTCGCACAATCACTGGTGCCAGAGGACTCAAAATCAAATCTGAAGTCATTATATAAAAATGACACTGCAGAACTTAATTTTAACTTCATTAAAGTAAGACAATAGCTGGGAAATGGAGCCATCCACTCTGATGTACCTCAGCTTCAAATAATGCATGAAACAATTGGAAACTCAGCCTTAGGGTCGCTGCTTGCTCCTTTAAAGTACTCAATGGTACTGTCAGAGTTAAAAACACAGAAATGTAACACTGCAGAATTAAAAAGTTAGCAGTAGGTCATGAACCTAACTAAAATACAGGTTGAAGCCAAAAGAACATGATTAATACTACATGGAACCTTGAGCAGCGTTTGAAAGGGAAAAGTGAAGTCTTTTGTTAGCACAAAGCAAGGACAGCACAGTGTTGCCAGAAGGATTACACAGCCCTGAATAATTTCACAAAGTTATGAAATAATTCTGGCAAAGAACAAAGGACAAAGCACCTATGCTTAGCAAGTTTTCATCAACTGGCAAACTTTAACATTATCAGCTTGTTCTTTCTACCCATTTATGAAACTGATCAAACCCACTTCAAAGCATGTACGTCCTGAAATCTATCATCAATCTCTGCTGTGGCATCTATCTTATTTCTGCATCCTGTAACTTTAATTCTTTTAAATTTGCATCTAACTGGCTCAAGACAAATGCTTCAGAACATGACTTTCACAGTGTGAAACACTGCTGCTTATTATAAAGTAAACCGAATTCAGGTTGTATTGTTTTCCTCTTCAATATCTGGTCTTTTAAGCTACTCACGTGCTTTACAAGCCTCAGATAAACTACATGTGTTATTTGTTACCTCCAGTAAAAAAAAAAGAAGTCAAATATCTGTCCTTTCTTTGAAAGCATTTTGTGTACTCATATAGCACTAGCCTATCAAGAAAGTCCAGGGTTGGTTGTAGCACTGCTTCAACTTCAACAGAAAAAAAAAATAAATAAATAAAGCTCTTTCCTTCTTAAAATTAATAACAATAACTAGCTGTCTCTGGAAAATCACACAAATTAGAAATTTTAAACCAACCAGTTTTACAGCATCCTCTGATTTCACTGCTTTCTACGCAAGCCATTCTGACATCGCAACGCAAATATGTCTAAGGGAAAGAAAAGCATACTTCTAAACTACAAGCAATATTATGAATACTTTTGAGTAATTTAAAATAATTTATTCCTTTCGGGCTATTTGTACTGTTAAAAATACCACTCTTCCAATTTCACATTAATCTAATTTATGCAGACTCAATACTTGATGCAGCACAATTCCTTTTCAGATACTTTTCATACCCCCCTCCCACAGGCTTTTTCAAATATGCACACAGCTTACAGTCTGCATAAGGTCACATACTTTAAGGTTATCTCCTATCAAAAACTGAGGGCTTACTCTAAATCTGACAGTTTTTAGGAACCCAGAAAACATTCCTTTAGTAAGAATTTAAGCTAATTATTTCTTCTACTTAGATTGTTCAAAAATTAGTACCTTTTCTGTTCAAGTGTTCATCTGTTTCTTCTCTTATGCAACACTTGAACTCACAATTCTGTTTATGAGACTGCAATCAATTCTGCAGTGGTCAATTACAGTATCTCAAAGATGTAGGCTTTGGTGAATAACAGAACACTCAATTTGATCTCCTGAAGTCCTGTTCTTATTTTAGTATTTCTGAAAATTACAAACGAAAGCCAGTTCCTACATCATACTTTATTTGTGGGATCAAAGGCAATTTTCAGATATCTAACACAAGCACTGCTAGCTAAATTGTCACTGTAATGCTCTTTGCAGATTAACCAAGAATAATTTTACCTGCACCAGTGTTGACTACAGTTGTAGGACTCAAGAGAACTCTGCCAGAAGTTCTGATTTATGCTGACTGTTCACTGGTCTGCTGTGATTCTTACTCAAGTAAGAAATAAAATGAAAAAACTATTGCCAATGAGAAAAAAAATACTATAGTTGTAATTACTTTTTTTAAGGTAATTTTTCAGTATTTCAAACAAAACAAAATAAAAATCCACACCAAACAGATATTAAGAGAAATGTTACAGAAACTTCAAAGCTAATATATAATGGAATATATACTGAAAGAATTGACACGTGTTCTAAATGAAGACAGCAGCAGCAAAATTACCTTATAGTAACTTCTTTAAATACCAAAAAATAAAATGAAATTGTCTTCATGAAATCCCTCCATTATTTCCTGGAACAATGCTTGAGGCATTATGCCTGATACTGTCATTATCACAGCTCTACATCTTATAAATGTAAACTGGGAATAGAAAGAAAGATGGTGCATGATATTAAAATCTGCCATTTTGACAGTAACGTTTCAAAACAGATCACAGTGCTCAGACGATGCCTGCCTGCCAGTTCTTGCAGCTTTCATTGTCAGTTTATAACATCACCAACAATTTCACTGCATAGAGTCAAAAAAAAGGCAGGTGCTCCTGTTCTCCATTTTGCTTCACTAAGAAGATACAGCTCAGGATGTTGAACCCAGTCCATTGTTTTAATTGCTTTAAAGCAAGAAAAAGAAGCATCCTTGCTAAATTATTCCTCTTTGCTTCATGCAATTCAGCTCTGCATCTCTAACACAAGAATCCCAAACTGTTCCCTCATGTTACATACAGCCTGGCAGAAGCAAAAATACATCATTTTCTAAGTAGTTTTCACAACACAAAAGCATTAAATCTGTTCTTGTAAAAAGATATTCTCAAAAGCAATTTAGTTTACAGAGTTTTTCTTCCACATTTTGTCTCCTTTCTACGCTTTCTTAAAATGAAATGTTATACGCTCTACTCCATTTTTGCAGTTACCCAGCTAAAGAGGTGAACATGCAAGCTCCATCTAGTTCACAGATTACAGCTACCCTCTGGAAGCAGGGGTAAATTCATTTTTTTGCATTAAGAAGCTAAGTGAAGTGAAGCTTGCATAAAGCATGGAGCTGGAGCTGTACACACGATGTACAAAAGCAAAGAGCTTAGCAAGGCCTACAGATTCTGCACTGGACACTAAAACTTCTAAACGCTAAGCTTTTACAAAATTGAAAAGCTTCTATTTCTCTCACTGTAATTCCATTCTCAGTACTGCTCATAATTCAGTGAAACTTAAGAAGTTAGAACATCACCAACACACAAAAGCCACTGGTAGCAAGCAGAGAAATCCATTGCATGTAATTTCAAACAAAGCAGAAAAAGTCTCACAAATGAAAACCCAACTCAGAAGTACCACATGTTAGGGCTTTGTGGGCCTATTTTTATAGTAATCAGTTCTTCTTGAAAAGACTGTTCAGGGTTAAAAAGCTTATTTGCAATCACTTCGACAATATGGCTCTATTTGTTTAAGTTTCATAGGTACAATCCATCGGTAGTCTTAGTATTTAACTATAATTGGATGATATTTATTCAGCTAGAACATTTTTTTCTGACATTTATATTACCTCAAAGGACAACATCACCTTTAGAAATTCTATTTCAGATTAAGCTAATTGAACTTTCGAAGGCATGGAAATCTTGTCATGAATCAGCATGGTTGTTTATGACTTTGAAGGGGTAACGTATCATAGAAATTGACTTTTTTTCAGCCTCAGTGAAAAGGAATCAAGTTGCATGAAAAAATAAATTAATTCTAGGCAAGGCAGATCCCTAGAGGTACATTCTCTAAATGCTGCACTCCCAAAACACACACACTTTGAAGACAGCTTTTTTGTCTTTATGGAAAGGCTAAAGCTATTCTAAGCTAAAATTTATTGCTTTTATTGAATATCTCAGTCTAATAAGGAGAACATTTGAAGAACTAGAATGTGTAGCAATGTATGCATTATATGCTCAAGGTAAATTGTTAAGCGTATGGGGAAACTGAAAAGCTTTGGAAAGTCTCTGGTGAAACTGATTGTGGAATATAAACCAAATTACCTGTAACTGATACTCGAGCTTCTTATTTAGAAGTCATTATTTAGAAGTCATTAATCTAACTGCAGGTCATATGAAGTAGAAAACAAGCATCAAATACAATTTTCCAGTGAAAAGAATGAGTATTCTCTGACCAGCTACCAGCAGCAATATACACTGTTTACAAGAGCACTAAATAGCTGCAGAAAACAGTGCATGAAACATGGTGGTGTAACAAGTCTGTTTCTTCTGTTAAGAATGACATCTTTTTAACTGTCTTTTAGAAAGTCCACCATCAGTTTGTTGTTGTTTTTTTTTTTTTTATAAAAAAAAGCAAGTTGTTGTATGTAAGGAACACTATTAATGTGAAAATTAAAGAGGTTCCAAGTCCAGTCCTTTAACTGCAGTACCAGAGAGGCTCTTTCTGTACACGCTCAAATGCCTAGAAAACTTTATCTAAAGTCAAATCAGGTACTGCAGTCCCAGATAGTAATCAGTCAGGCATCAGACAGTCGAGCATCTCATCCCATAGCTGAAGCCTGAGTTCTTTTGAGGTTCTTGCTTTATAAAGGTATGTTATTCCTTTGCAAACTCGATGCATAAAATTAAGCTTTCCATGGCATGCAAATAGTGTATTAAGTTAGACCACATAATATTCAGAGAATAGGACTGTCATTTTTGTTCTACAGGAAAGGTCTATTCAAAAGCTATTTGGGATCAAACACACTGGGTATTTCAATTACTTTGGCAATTTGAGATCATATAGCAGCTGGAGAATTTATGACAAGCCTCTTGATACAGTACTTACACATGCTTTTAGATATCATATTTTCATCAGTAACAAAAACTTTTCTGTTACTACTCCTCCACCGTAAATTTTAGTAAAATAGAATATGAAAGAACAAGTACTTGCCAACACTGAAATTAACAGCCTTCCATTTCAATATACAGAAATACAATTTTACAGCCTGTTCAGCATAAGGATGAAAGATTGCTAGAGTTTACTAAAAGCGTATAAGTTACCCAATATGCTCTTGTAAAATATTCCCAAGAGCCGCAATTAGTCTTAGGCTGATCGGGTTTGGAAAGAAAGCCTAAAACTGTCATTTAAGTAAGGCTGGAAAGGAGCTTCCAAAGGAAGAGGTTGGTTGCCAAAAGTTTCATAGCTCTTGGTCTTGGGTTAAGGCTCAACTGAGTTCCTAGGCTTAGGGTTGAGAAGACAGGCTGTTCTTACAGTTGCAGCATGAGTAGGGCTAAAAGGGCTCCAAACAGAGGAAGGCTGCCAAAACAAATTCCTCTGGGTCCCAGTTGGTAGGATAAAGATTCACTGAGGACCTCAGATTAAGCTTGGCAGAGATATTCTAGAGATATTCAGCATGAGCATGGCCAGAAAGGGGCTGCCAATGTAAGGGGGGCTTGCAAAGGAAATCTCCCCCAACAGTTTCCTTTTCTGGACCATAGCTGGTCCAGCTTGGGTTAAGGCTATGGTTGAGATTGGAAATAGGTTTTAAAAAAGGAGATTCCAGAGCTACGGTTTGTCTCACAAAATGGTTCTCTGTGTAACTGTAATAATCTAACAAAATTCACAAGAGTTTTCTCTTGCCCACAGTTCTTCAATGGCATCTCAATTTTGTTAAATGTCCTTTCACAACAGCACAAACAAGCTCATGGACATTTTCACATATGTAACCCTTAACTCTTTCCCCCTACATACTTAAACATTCTCACAATCTAAGGATTTAACTTTCCTAGATATTTATAACTCTGCAGAGATACAATCTTACCAATGAATGGCCTAAGATCAGAAGGAAAATAAATAAATAAATAAATAAATACAATAGTGAAATCTGAGCTAGCTGCCAATTTTTTAATTAATTATTATTTTTTATTTTTTAATAAAACACCCCAAATCCTAATTCTCTTTTAAGAAACTTATAGTTCCATTTTTTGCTCCTTTACATCTCTGTAGACCAGGAATAACTCACGGAGAATGGGAAAACTCAGATCAGGTAAAAAATTAAAGAAGATTATAATACATTACCATCAAGACTGAAGCATATAGAATAAATTAGTTTGGGAAAGCAAAGCCCCACCAGCTGGCATTGTACAGAGAGTAAGAACCTCCTACCTGTTCATTCTTGTACCTTTTATGAGTAATAAGATTTCAAAAACAAACTCATAACTAGACTTATAATCGAAATACTTTTAATCTACATTGATTCTGACAGATCACAGCAGACCAACGAAGCTCAGTTTCTCTTTTTCCCTCAACATCAGGGTTGTCAACGGGTCAAAAAGCTTAGGAAGTTCACATTTCCTATTTTTCTAACAGACTTCTTGTTAATTATCAAAAATACCTCATGCTTATGGAAATGTTGATTCTAGTGGCATAGAATAATACTTAACATTAAGTTATGTACAGTTACATTGTCTTATTATTGCTACTTTAGTAATACTTTAGCAATACTTTACCCTTGTCTCATCACAACAGACCTAGCTAAAGAGTCTGTCCCCTTCCTTCTTATGGATCCCCTTTTGATACAGAAAGGCCACTCTCAGGTCTTCACAGAGCCCTCTCTTCTTCAGGCTGAAGCTCTTCCAGCCTGTCCTCACTGGGAAGGTGCCTCCTTCCCTGGGATCATTTTTGTGACCACCCTCTAGAAGTGCTCCAACAGTTCCATATCTCTCTTGTCCTGAGGACTCCACATCTGGATGCAGTACTCCAGGTGAGTCCTCACCAGCGCAGAGAACGGCTGTATGGTTCCCCTCCACATGCTGACCACGCTGCCTTGGATAAAGTCCAGGATATAGTTGGCTATTTTTTTTTAAACCTTGCTAAGCTTCCAGTTTAGAAATCATCTCAGTATTTACTGCTTTATTTAATTGTTCCTATTCACTTTCATCCTGGAATACTATTATCTAAACATCCTCATCCTTTATTATATAAAAAAAAGTCATGAATCTAAGTTGACAACATACGCATCATGGATTAAGCCAAGATTTCTAAATGCTTCATCATTAACTGACTACTTCAATTCTCAGTAGTCATCAATAATTCATTTACTTTCTTTAAAAAATTAATTTCTCAGCTGTCCAAATTCTAACGTCACCCCTAAATTTTCAATTATATGACCGTCATAAAGACATTGTTTTACACTCAGTTTTCTAGCATGTATTCAGCATTCTAAACAGCTTCAAATTCTTGTGCTAGTTTTCACAAGCCAAGAAAATTATTAACATAAATGAAAAACAGGCAAATAATATACACATTAAGCCAATGTTCCTACACTTACGTCATACTTAAATATGTGTAAGTAAGTTGACCTAGAGTCTGGATGTTTAAAACAGGGTTACTGAAATGTATGGTTATCAGACAGGAGCATTAGGTCTCTCATACCTGCTTAACCTGAAAACACAAGCTCTCAGGTAAAATCTTATGGAAGCGTTCTGAAAGATCAGATTCAGGAACCATGCAAAACAGATGAGAAATGGCTTGTCTGTTGACCACTCTATAGATTCTCAGTAAATTAGATGAACATTATAACAATACATACCATTTTTAAGTATAGTTCAACAATTTACCAGCTCTTTAAACGTTTCCTATCAACAGGTATTTCTATCTTCACCTGGCAGAAGGCTGTTGTATTTTCATTAAAATGTCTTTCAGCAGGCCAGGAAAGATAATGACAACAGTTCAGCATTAATGACAACTGTCAAGATTTGTATCAAGCAGTACTACTGAAAAAATCACAGCAAATAATCTTCTAGAAAATAATCTTATTTATGTTGTGATCTACTGCATACTGCCCTTTATCCTATGACTTAAAAAAAAAATTCACAGATTAAATTGAATCATGGCCCACAGTAAAGTCACATTCTTACAACAAATAAAAACGCCTGATTCTAAATGGAGGGAAGAAGCTTTTGATAGCTAAATATAATTCCCCATAAGAACAACAGCACCCATTGACTACCAGTGATGACAGACTGCTGGTATTAGAGTCTGATTCTTGAAAATGAATTTCAGGATCTACTTTGCATGGCTTCAGTTTCTCAACAAGAGAAGAACAACAGAAAGAACTTTCTCCTTGAGCTAGCTGTAATTTCTTAATAATCAAAGTAATTATTTAATTATTGTGATATTTGCTTTTGTTTCAGCAATCTGTCAGAACGTTTGGGTTAATTAAACTTTTCTTCAAAGGAGTTTAATTCTGTATTTTAGAAAAAAAAATATGCCATGATCTGTAATTTCACACAGGAACCTTGGATTTGGGACACTTAAATGATATCTGGATTAAGCTGCTTCAACATGAGGTATGCAAGCAGCATGTCTCACATATTTCATAATAACCTATTTGTAGGTCGACTGTCTCATCCATTCTTTTGCAAAGAGTCTTCTTACATTTATCTCTATGCCTATGACTTCCTCCTGAAGCTTGCCAGCTTTATACACCCTTCCAATATGCTCAGTGTAATAGATTCTGTTATAGTGAGGGAAAGTTATAGACACATTAAAGAAGCAGTGGTCCTGTGTACCTTGTGGCTGTACATTTCCGATATTCAGCTACACCACCAAAAAGGAAAACCTTATATAAATTCAATTTTTGATTGATCAGTGCATGGGAACTGTTGAATCACTGCCTGAACCTCTGATTGACCACCTGAGGTGAGCAATGAGTCAGCCATGGGAGCACAGGTGAAGGCAATTCATCTGTGTGACCAGAAGGGGTGGAGCACGATAACCTGTTTAGCCTAACTTTCCTGTATATTTCTTAATTATAACAACTGTATATTCATTGATTACACAGTCAGGTAAAAGGCAACCTTCCTGCATTTCTCTTGAAGCTTTTCAGTTTCCTTCCTATTTCCCTAGTCAGAAGTCACCCTGAGACAATTGGCACCTTGAGAAGGGACAGTAGCAGTAGAGAGGGAAAAGACCTAAGAACAATCAATGGTGACATCACTTAAGAGCTATTTATTATTTACTTTTAAGAGATGATGATTTCTTCCTTCATAAGGAAGGATAAAAGTTGGCATGTGTGTTTGCATACAGCAGTCTTGAATACAAAGTCCTGTTACAGATAACTTTTGTTCCCTAACACAATTAACACATATGTAGGAAACTTTATATTCCCAGAATCTTTGGATAGCAGCTGACTGATGTTTTCTCTTTCTGTTAAGATATGTTTATAGCCTGGAAAGTGGGTCACAAGCTAGTAAGAAACAGCAGGCTAAAATAAAACTAAAAATGCTGCTGCACAAATTTGAAGAAAGTAGAACACTCACAATTAAATAGCAGTACTCTTTCTGGGTCATTTTTTCAGATAAAAGGGAGGTACAATTACAATTGTGAAAATACATTTTAAGGAATAATGACCCAGTCAGTAGATCAGTGCCTTCTAAGTTATACTAGGCACAGTAATTGCACTGTCACCATCCTGTAACTACTGTGCTTTCATTTTATTTATTTTACCACACAAGAAAGAGAAAACTCACTAACCCAGAATATGCCTTTACCTAAAAAGGCCAATTTAAAAAATAATAATAATAATTTTTTATAAAAACTTAAATTTTCTTCATTAAACTTCTACAGTACACTTTTCACATGCTATATTTCACATGAAATAGAAATTGTTGAGCTACTAATACTTAGATTGGAGTAATAAAACTCTGTTCATTAGGTCCATGCTAATAAATGAAGATTGACTTCAGGAACCGTTTGCTTGTCACTAGTTCAGACACCACTATATTGCACAAAGTTATGTTTGTACATTGATTAACCACTCCTAAATCCAACAAACTTAAATGTATTCAGGATCTAGACTGACAAAGACTCAAAGAAAAGGTACCTATGTGTAGAAATCCTTTACAGGCTACAATTGTTCTACTATATTTTAAAACTCCCATGCCACACCATTGCTCAGATATTACTGAGCTTAATTTATCCTTTATAGAATACTTAATTCATTCTTTATTGAATGCATAATTCAAGTTGTAGAAAAAACAGTATATCCACAACCTTGTTCCTAATCTCTTCTCTCTATACGCCTGTAAGAGACTGCCTCCAACATTTCCAACAGTCCATTTCTTTACCCGTTCACTGTTGCTCACATCAAAAAGAACCCACTGCCAAAATGGTTTAGAAATATAGTTTCATTAATTCTTTCTTCAGACGTATTAAAAAAAAATCTGCTTATGGGCCATATATATCAGACAGCCAGGCATTAAAGTACACCTATATTTAACTTTCTGTTTTCCCATCCCAATTGAAACGTTAGGCTTAAACATTTTAACCAGAAAACAGAATATTCTGTTTGCACATTCTCTTGGCACTTGGGTCTAGGAAAATGCAGACATGCTACTAAGAAATTAATATTCCTTCCAATAAAACTTCATTGACAGTTAGCTGAAATTAAATATTCTCATTGGAGACTTTAATTATACATAGGCTTTTAAAAAATAATCATACAGTTCTTGCAGTGCTTGCTCTAGGGATTTCATATATGCAGGCTACATGAAGCAGGAGCATAATATGAGTAAATGAAACCACCTCTGGATAATTAACATGTAATAATCCACTGGGGTGCAATTTTTTCCAATTGAATTATTAGTACTTAAATTTCCTTTACTCAGAATCCCTTCTGGTAGTGTGTGGTTAATGATTTCCATTAGAACCTCAATTTCTGTTTCACCATACTGCAAAACAAAGCTCCTTCCCATCACAATGCTGCTGAAAGGGAGGTAGAAAGGAATGTTGTGCATAAAATCAGGTTGTGTATTCTGTTACAATGTTTGTAAGCTAGTTATCTATCTAAATGCAGCCCAGAAAGGTAAATGTAAAAAGTTGGAAATTTAAATCTTACAATTGCTGCTTCTTGCTTTATAGGAAGAAAGTTTCACTTAGATAGGCTTATCAGCTGCATGACCACAACTTTTCTATAACATCCATTAATTTTACTGCAGTGCTCCTTTGTGGCTCAGAGACATTTCATAACAAAGGCAGTTTTAACTTTTTAACAGGACTGACAAGACTGACAGAAGTTTTATATTTTACTACAAAAATCAGTATTCACGTTTTGAAGTGAACACATCCACAGCAAATTCTCCTGTTCTCCCTTGTGCCTGAGACCTCACACCAGGAATAGAAATTAAATGCGAAGACATGAAGAAACTATGAATCTAAAGAAAAAGTACAAGGTCAACAGTACCCTCTAGACATTCAAAATTCTCTCATTTGTGTTTCTTATGTACACCACAGTTCCTCTGAAATTACTCCCTAGCATAATGGCTTTACAAAACTGTCAATTTCATGCATTTGAGAAGTTATTCAGCCTTCATATTGCTTAGTATGTGCCAAGGTTGGTAAATGGGAACAGTCAGCACGGATTTATCAAGGGCAAACCAAGCCTAAACAACCTGCATACCTTTTCTCTTCACCTTACATGCCACCAGTACGACTGGTATCAACTGTTTTACTTTGCCATTTTATTACTATCAGAATAGCACTAGTGACCTACAGAGCCTATGAAGTTCTGCCTTCTCATTCACACTCACCCATAGATTCACTAACTTTGTGATAGGGTATTTCCCCCAAACATAAAAATTACAAAACAGAAAACACAAAAGAAACAATAAGACAACAGCCTTCCCAGTAAACCAGGTGTTCTCCAAAATAGCTGCCATTGTCAAGGCAAAAATCTACGGGCTAATTACAGAAACACTCCAGAATGAAAAAAGCATCCTTCAGAAAAGAAAGCTTAAAGGTACCATAAATGCTTCCACAGCTCAGACTCAAAGAAGAGACTTCTACTATTTTTCACTAGTTCATGTTTAACCATGATGTCACTGCAACAACTTCATTTTACTACACACATTTTCATACACAGATCACACTGGAGTTTTCTTCTCTTGTTACTAAAAGAGATTGTTTATATTTTATACCTCTTACAATGTCCAGTTAGGTACTGAAGAAAATAAGTAGCATTGTAATGTCCAAAATAAAAGTAATTTCTCAGACAATCACATGGAATTTGCCCTGTAGTGCACATGCAACCTGTCATCTAGACAGAAGGTACAGAAGAAAAGCAACTATGACTTCAACAACTCACATTTCCTAATAACTAAAGATTTGCTCCTGGAAGCCTGTGCTGAAGTATGGCCATGGATGATACGCTGTTGTGTGTTGTTTGAGTAGTGTCTATTCTGATGACTCAAGTGCTACATCTTCATAAAGACTAGTATTAATAGTTGACCGAAATTTTCCCACTGGTTTCAGTGGTACCGACGCAGATCTTAAACATTTTATTCACCATTTCTCACTATTGCTGTTTGCCCATCATAAATTTGAATAAATTATCGCATGCTTAACATTCCATAAAGAATGAATGTACAATGAGAACAACAGAAATCCCTGTATGGTGTTTTGTCTTGTACATTTCTCCATCAGACTTCTGACACTTTCAAAAACCAAAACTCCAAAAACTCATTAACTGGCAGAATCAGCTGAAAATCTCCGTTTTCATAAAAACATCCTTTGCAAGGCACAGCAAGAGAATACCAAGATAAAATAAAGATACTAGTGCTGCCAAACACTACCTTGAGTAAAACCAAGTGAAAAGGATGAAGTCTCAAGTCAGTCTCAATGGAGTCATGCAGTAATAAATGAAGTTTGACAACATCTCTCTGACAGTCAAAAGATATTTACCAAAACAATGTACTCAAAAATCAATTAGTACAAAATGTTTATAAACTACCATTGCATAATACATCTAATAATTTTAAAAACAGGAAGAAA
The DNA here is from genome assembly GCA_035772895.1 of Perdix hodgsoniae. Lineage (NCBI taxonomy): Eukaryota > Metazoa > Chordata > Aves > Galliformes > Phasianidae > Perdix > Perdix hodgsoniae. The sequence goes on from JAPSGF010000069.1 coordinate 3,113,250, forward strand.
ATAATGTATGATAAAACACAGAAAGTATTACGGTTGATACAGATTCACTGTAAGAAAGATTCCTATAGTTCATAAAATAAGAAATACATTATCATATAATGATAATCACAACAAATGCAGAAGTAGCAACAAAAAAATCTGTAACAAGATCTTAGTATGGAACAAGAAAAATAAAAACACTAAAACATTTCTAAGATAGCTATCAAGTAAAATGAGAACATATAATTTTAGGGTTGTGAAGGATATTATTCAGCAAGGTTTGCATTTTCTTCAAGACTTCATTTCACTAACAGAAGAATGTAAAGAGGTACTTCATTGGACATATAGAAACAAGTTCTGTTGTCCAACAAGACAACTAAAATTTATTTCTCTGAATATTTCTATTACTCAGTTAACAAATAATAAACTCACCAGAAAATTAAAGCAGTCAAAGACTTCATGCATACATATTTAGCAGCATTTACTTAATACTGCAGTCATAATCTTGACCACAAGTCTGCTCCTGCTCCAGTGAAATATTAGTTATAACTAAGAATTATTCATATGAAGTTGGTAAAATCCATACACACAGGCCCATGTCGTTCTCTCTAGGAATGCATGACATTCATTTGCTCTTACATACAACTATTTCTCTAAAACTATCTGGACAAGTGTGTATGTATTCTCTGGAGAATTTTTCATTTTTATTTTTAAAAAATCATTCTACAGACACTGTTTCTCCTACTGGATCGGGTCATACAAAAGAATCTCATAGTAAAAATAATTCCAGGAAACAAACAAAAAAGAGCTTATTTATATTTGGCATCACTCGGCAATTAAAAACTGTTGAAACCAGCTAGCATTCATCTAAGAGAGATGGTACTCTCAGGATGATATTGCAGATTAAGGTAATAAATGCTGCATGCCTTAAATATTAGTATTCAAAGTAACCAATTTTATATCATAATGAAGAAAGTTTAAGAATAAAAAGGCAACTCATGAAAGCGCTTCAATAAAAGGATTCAAAATCCATTTGAATGAGTTTGAAATTATTGAATGGAGAATAATCACTATGTGTTGTCTTCAAAGCTTCAAAAATTATTTACCTTCATTTTACATTATTTTTAAAAAAGGAACAGATAAAAATAAAGCTACCTTTTATACACGAATACTACATGAATCCAGAAGGTACTTTGCAGATGCACTGTATTTTAACAGCATCTCAGTGCATGTTGCTCATGGTGTCAACACTGCAGCATTTTGCTTTAATAAAGGCTCTTGTTACAGGAAGTAGAGACAGATGTTCTCATTTTGCATCTGGTAGATCTATCAGCTTGTTACCATTCACTGCCTCCTTAAATCATTCCCTTAGGTATAAAAATCATCAGACCTATTTCCATTCAAAATTACAAGTATTATAAGGAAGCGTGTTAGAAATCTGTGAGAGAGGAAGTTCAAATTGCCTTTAATCTGTAATTATAGCAACAACTGTGAATGTGAACTCTGGGGCATTTTGGAGGAACGTGGTTTTATAAATATCAATCCTTTGTTTTTCTGCCTACAGAAAACAACCACTCAACATTGCAACAAAGTAGTAGGAGGTGGGGGGCAGAGGCTACACTTGAAATATTTTCCTGCCTTATATTCTGGACAAGAATAAAATTCCTAGTTTACTCACAACAAATAAACCACATTACCTATCATCCTTTCATGTATAAAAGGGGACTTCATTAAGGTGAAGTGAATAGGCCACAAAACACACCTCAAAAGTACATCCAACAAAGCCTAATAGTGCTTAAGCACAGTTATGAAATAGTTACCCTTAGTGTCACAGATTAAAGAAAACACATTCATTTTTGATATATTCATTACACAGTACTCCATTCAGTGAAGTATTCAATCACTTACTTTAAGTATATGTTTAGAATCTATTTGAAAGCGATTATACATATGTAGAATATTAACCACACGTTCAGTGCATGGAGCTTCAAGATCTTCAGGAAAAAAATATTTCATTACGCTGAGCACATCACTGAACTTGAACTTTGGAATGCAAACAGGATAGTGTGTTTCTCATACAGCTGAACTCTTTCCCAAATAATTCTCTATCCACATGGTACCAATAATCAGCCATTCACTCAATCTATGGCACCCTACTATTTAAAAGGCTATAGACACAATGCACACGAACATCATATTTGCCATGCCTCCGTAAGTGGAAGTAAGCATGGGGATTCACAGAGTACTGAGTGCACAGAAGTGCTCCTAGGAACTGACTGGAGAGGGAGGCAATGTGAAAAGGGAACGTATCACATCCGAGCACACGTGCTGCAAAGAGGAACACATCTGTCAGAGGAGTTACAGTATGTGCAGCAGCATTCTAAAATGCAAAGGATGGATTCTACAAACCTTTTACAGGCTTATTTGAAGCTTTGCACCACCATCTTGTATAATCTTTGCACTTGATGTAGGTGCACGTATCTCCACTAGGTTTTCTTTCAGGGTGAAAAACATGAAGGAGTTAGTAAACACCTTATGGAGAAGCATTAGGTTAGCATGTGCTCTAGGAATTTGAAGGTAGCTAAAGCTGCTCTAGCCTTCACTTTCATTCTTAAGGCAAGATAGAAATATACAGTGTAAACAAGTCTTTATTTCAATCCACACTGATACTCACCAGATGCAAGGGGATCAATGAAACACTCTGAGGCTACTGTTGTGGCCAAGTCTAATTCTCTCAAGGGATTGCCTGAGAAATCAAACCCTTATGCTCATAAAACAAATAAGCTTCTGTGAAACCATTCTTAGTAACTGCTGAATTCAACTGCTGCATGGCTCCTGACCATTAAAAACAAGCAAATAGTGTTCCACCTTTGATTTTCACCCTTAAAATAATATCTGAATATAACTATGGCCATTTAAGTCAAAGTAACATAATTCAACATATTTACCATATTTGTTAAAAATATGGAAGTGACCAGAAGGAGACCAAAGGTGCTTTTTGAAATACTCTTTTCATTTATTTCAGAAGTCAAACAGGCTTTCCTTTGCAGCAGGCTTAAAAACAAAAGAAACTCCCCTGCTAACTTCTGCAGCAACTCCATAAACCTGTTTTGGCTCACACACAGCTTCAGCAGAGCCACATACTTATGCGTGGTATAGGGGGTCAACAGAGAAATTTCAGTATATAAAAGGAAAGGTGCCCTGTCAAAAAATAACATAAGAGATACTGAATGCCCTTGAGCCCTTGTAACGTGACGGAGCAATGACAGCAGAACAGCAAAGTCCTAGGCTGCAACAAGTGAGGATTTTCTCACACACAACAGCCGTAGGCACAGAAATAAAGGAAAGAAGCTGCTTATCCTTTGGAAGGCTTCAGATAGGCAGGGATCTCCAACAAGATACCCCTGCCTCCACTGCCAGCCCTTACATGAGGTCTGGGAAGGGGTAGATCCTGGCTTCACCCCTTCCAGCCATTCAGGTGCTCTGCGTGCACCTGAGCTCCCCTAGGTTGGCCCTGCCTTCCCACCAGGTGCTTAATTACTGGTTCAGCCTGTGACTTAGCATTTCCACTACACCTTGTAAATATGAAACCATGGAAACAAGGAGACCAATGCATAGCAACCTGACTCTACCTGCTGTAACATGAACAGAAAGGAACAATTCTTCCCTATCTGATTCAGCTTATATTCTCTTTTAAGTTAGCAACATATACATATATATATATATATTTTACCAGATGATAAGGCAGAATTCTCCTTTTCCATCAGAGAAAATAAGACAAGGGCAAATCAAGTAACTCCAGAAAATATGAATAGTGGAATTCTAAGAACTGTGTTTACGTTTGCCACAGAATGAAGGATTTAGATAAATGTGCACAGCAAATTGCAGCTCAAAGCTTGTGCGATTCTTAGTGTGTGACCACAATATACATTAGAGAAGCCAGTAAAGTGAAAATAAGCTTAAGCAACACAGATAAACATTTCTCCTTTAGCTTTTTTACCTGATAATTGCTTAATGGCACATTTCATTTTACTTTCTATGTAGTGAATGATACCTAAACACTAAGAGACAGCTTTAAAAATTAAGCACTACAAATGCAAGTTATTGTTCCAACCATTAGAGTTAAAAATAAGTTTAAAAAAAAAAAAAAAGAAGAAGAAAACAAGCACCAAGTTCTGGTTTCAGAAAAAGGGCACAATAAGGGACAGCGCTCTTGAAACACACACAGGATAATACACTAGAAAATGAACAGAGATTTCCTAAGATTCCCTTCATCAGTCCCTTTGGAAAAAGACATGATTCAAAATCTGACTTCCTAGCATCAAAGTATTTAGGTATCACTCTTCTCAGTAGCGAGCAAACATTCAGTTTAGCTTTAGTTAAGCTAAGCTAAGCTTGCCACCTGCTTGAGTAACTGGCATTTAAAATACAAACTCAACAGGAGCATTTGTAATAGTTTGTTTTACAGTACATTTCCGTTCCTCGCCCAACTAACAAATGAAAAATATCACAGGGATAAGAAGGGAATAGAAGCTATAGGCCAACTAAAGCAAGAAAAATTTGCAGGTTAAGTTTCGTAATTGTAATACTCAGCACAATCACAGAGCTTTTTCATATTACCTGTTCCCTCTTGCAAACAGTTTTTTCTTTTTTTTCCTTTTTTTTTTTTTTTTTTTTTAATAACTGTGATGTTTCTTAAGCGATAAGAACAGATCCCAGTAATAAGCTGGTTCCATCAGTTCCTGCTTCAGTCCAGATCTTGCTCCCAGTTTGGTATCACCACCAGTATATTAGTAATACGCATTCTCAATTGACATGCAGATGTATGACTGCATCACCATCTCATGCGAGATGACTGGCATCTTGCATAGGAATGATTATACACTGGAAAAGATTGGCCACTGAACAGGAAAATGGCACTAACCTGTAGCCTGCTGGCTTCTCAGCATGCTTGTTTGTAACAGCAAATAGCAGACCAAGCTTTGTTCTGTGCAGGTTTCATATTAGATATCTAACTTACAGTTTGCATCAGTGGATACAAGACAGTAAGTCTAGATTTATGGATTAGAACAGTAATGACATCTGTGTAATTGTACAACTACTGAGGAACTTTGTGCCTTCCATACACGCAAAATAGTTGCCTACTGAGTAAGGAATGATGATTAACGGGCTACTGATGTACAAGTATTTTAGACAGCCATTAGAAGGAAGAAAATAGTGATCCAAGGATAAAAACCTCTGATTTCTAGAAACTATCACTGTTGCAACATTACACCATTCCAGTGATGAATAAACACCCATTCTGATCAAATATTATGCAAGGATGTCGCATTTTTTGTGATCCATATCCTAATAATTAACTATTTAGAGAGAGGAAATTTTCTCTTGAAGATATAAATAATGAAAATGAAGTGCGTATGAATTGCTTTGGTTTGTTCTTTTTGTTGTTTTTTTTTGAAACCACTAAACCTTATTTTCCCTTCCCACCATAATGGTAGAAGGATTAAAATATACTAACCCACAGTCAGAACTGAATGGAATCCTGCTGTATCTTCTTTCTTCCAAAATCCCAGAGGCTGGGTTTCACAAAACAAAAGCAATCAAAAGAAAAATAAATAAATAAATAGATAAAAACAAACCACTCTGAAAAGCACAAACACATCTGCTCGGACAGCTAAGAGAGCAAAAGGAACATGAATACTGAGGAATACCGAGATTCTAGATAGCCTTCTAATCTCACAGCTAGAGTAATGTACGAGATATTGTCACAGATACAGCCACAGCATTTAAGTAATATGTTAAACCCACCTAAATTTCAGATTAAGCAAAAAGATGCAGTGCATACTCAAAAGGCTATTACAAATGCAAATATATCCTGCAATCACCCCCACTGTCAATTAGACTGAAGGAAATCAGGCACTGTGGATGATTTCAGAATAATAATCAGTAAGATAACATTCATCTGTGGAAGGCAATGAACCACTCCTATGCCAGAATATTGATTGTAAGAAAAGCCATGCATACACTAGAAACAATTTAATGAGGCAGAAACAGCAACAAAGGCTATTCCTTCTTTCTTTTTAACCTTGTTTCCCAAGAAACATGGTCTTTAGGGAGACTATCCTTTTCCAGCACAATTCCAATTTGTATATACTTTACAGGCAGTTTATAGGATTTTTCTTGCTGCTATACCTATATCTTCAGGAAGGCAGCTGTTGCCGTCTGTTCTTTCAGTTTGGGATAGAAACATCTCTTAAGTGATGAGAACATCATTTCCCCAGCTTTTCAGTCCCACCACCAATCCCTTTATTAGCCATTATTCTGGACCATCCCACCTCCTCCTCCCAGAAGCTCTCACCTTTCCCTAGCCTATCTCAGACTGAAAACTAAGCCATAAGTACCCTACTACTCTTCATAACATCTTCTTGTCCTACTCTGTATTTCTTTTCGTTCTCTACTTACAGAGTATTCCCATATCAGTGACACCTTTTCTTCCTCCAATCCAAACCACACCTTGCTTCAACCAAGTTCCCCAGTATTCCTTTCAGTATCTGCTGCTCATTCTTTGTAACTTTTATTACACACCCTCTTGTCCTCCAGACGCATTTACAGATCAGAGAATTTTTTTAAAAGCTCCCACCACTGCTGTCAATTTTGCTTTTTTGCCTGTAATCTGAGATACAACTATCATTTTTTGTAAAGGTAACACAAGAAATCCACAGTATCTCATAATCACATCAAGCTTATGTAGGGAAGTATAAAAATATTGCTCATAACTATTGTACAGAAAAATATGAAGTTCCAGGGAGAAAAAATATTCTATATTACAAAACAGCTGTAGGCAGAAGCAATTCCCAGTTGTGCATGGAAGTGACCACAGAGAAATAGCTCATATAAAAGAAATATGTCTTCTTATTATTTTGATCATTTTTTTCCTCGTAATTTTGAAATACTGGCTGTAGATTTCTTTTTTTGTTTTTTCCTTCCCACCCTTCCCCCTCCCCCCTCCCCATTCCCCCAGTTAGCTGAATTGTTTCAGCAGAGAAATGACAAATCAAATATTTTCAAAGCATAAATCAGACTTGGTGTTGCATTCACATGAAATTCTGAGCCAACAAAGGCAAGTTTAGCTGGCTTAAGACACGAGAGGTTAGATACAGCCTAGGTCTCTGGAACCCAAACAATGTGCCTTATCAATGGAATTTACTGCCATCTTTGCTGTAAACTCTCATTAGAGCAAACATTTCAGGTTGAGGTCAACAGTAATAGCATAAAGAGCTGGTTAACAGTCTATTGCCACTGTACAGCGTGGAGTTCTAGACAAGGAGGCTGGGCTTCCCTGGGGATGGTGGCTGGTCTTCCAGCCTTCTGGAGGAGTCAGCAACCACCCCTTCCTACAGCATAGGTACCATAAAAGCACAGGTGAAAATCTGCTGGCTATGCTCAATACCACATTACAGCTTCCTGTAACTTAGAAAGTTCTTTGAGTAAACATTACCATCAATTTTTTTAAGTACTGACTTTATGACAAAACAGGCTGATCTTAAAAAGAAGGATTAATTGTATTAGCAAATATTTATTGATCATTTGACTTGGAACCACATTTTCACAGCTTTTCGAATCTCGTTAGTTGGGAGTGAAACAAAACATGATTCTGCTTTGTACACCTGCTGAACCAGCACTCTCACATGAAACATGTCATTATCAGAGCTACCAACGTAACTTAAAATTGAGGCAATCAACAGCAAGGGTAGGCAAGAAAAAAAGAGATCGACCTGGAAGTATAAAAACCCTGCACAAATTATCTGCAGTTAGTATCAGTTGGTCTCTCTGTACATCAAGGATAGAAGAGGGACTGTCAACATCTGAAAGATGCTGACTTACAATGCACTGCTGTTTGTACAGTTTTCTGCCAAGGAGCTGTTTCTCCTTCTCTGGTCTGAAGCATTAGAACGGCACATTCTGTTTGTCAGAAGCTTTTGGAAAATGATATTGGTATTGCTGTCTGCAAACAACACTTAACTGTGCTTAACTGGAGGCTCTCTGTTTTAAATGTACAAGGAATTCCAGCAACTTACTGCTATCTACATATAGCCTTCTAACCTGACCTTGAGGTAAGGTTTCAAAGCAGGGAAAAGGAGAAAGTAACAAAAAACCCTGTCACAATTTCCATCTATGAAGTGTTAGTTTACATTTAGATTTTAAATATTCCAAACTTAAGACTCTTGCAAAACAATTCCAATTAATGTGTTTCTGAAATACAATTGAAGTCTGAAAAGCTACTGTGGAACAAAAGTTTATTTTCCTCTTCAGCTGATAACTACTTAAGAGATAAAAACAAGTATTCTAGACTTCTCGGCTGCTCAGCTGTAGAAAAGATTGGAGTCGTATGAAAATAGGATTGGAGTCGTATGAAAAAAACCTTCCCATCTTGCAGCATCTCCGAGGAATTTCTCATGGGAAACATAATGAACCTTTAATTTCCAGGGGAAAAAAGTCAAATGTCCCAAAATTTACAAAAGCCAAAGCTTTGGCTCTGAAGTGTTGTATGGAAGTAGAGGAAAGGGAAAGGAAATAATTTGCAAATTTCTGCTTTGTGTCAGTTCTCAGAAGTAAGAAGGTGGAGTGCACTGCTGTACTTTCCACTTTACTCAAGCAAAGAGAATGTTGCAGAAAGTGCAAGCGAGGAACAAATGGGCAAACCTGCAAAGTCATTCCATTTTGCACCTAAGCAGAAATTTTAATCCTAAAAAAACATTTCAGCAAACAGGGCACTTTGCTTTACCCTAACGTCAATGACAGAAGGCTGGGGAACGGACAGTGGCGTATTAGTGGCCAGTCACAGCACGCTGCAGAACGCACACATCAAGCTTCTTTATGCTGTAGCAATGACTTTCACTGCGCTTCTTCCCCAGCTCATACACATAACAAAAAGGGAGCTCAAAGAATAGATTATAAAAATGTGTGTTGATGCCATTCTCCTATCCCATGTAAATTTGTTTATTTATTTATATTTATCTAACTATCCATATTTCTAGACTGCATTTTCTACCACGCCACCGTATTCAAGTTTCCTGTCCCTGATTCTCAAGCCTCTCACTCTGGATTGAAGTGGAAAAGCACATCTTAGCACTGCTGAAGCACACTGCCAAGGAGCAGGATGTTTGCACGGAGTCATAACTATGGGCAAATTAAGTGTACATACAGGCACTGCAAGTATCTGCACTCTTAGAGGAAGGATATAACAGTGTCACCACAGAAAGGTTCATGGGGATGCACCAAAGGACTTTGGAAGTATTTGAAATTCATTTGAGTCCTCCCACATTACGTGAGTTATCAATTAACTAATTAAACCGTTTTATTCCAGAGCTTGAAAGGTCAAGTTCAGTAAAATGGAGGACAGACACTGAGCAGCAGAAGATCCAAGGTAATAGCAGCATTAATTCCTTCACAATAAACAGCTTTATCAACTTTTCATCAGTCTCTCTCCTAGATAAATGTAGACAATGAAAAGCAAATCAAACATAGAATATTTAAATCACTGCTTTAACTACATTATTAATGGCTTATTTAAAACAAGCTCCTATTCTGAGAGAAAATACCATGATTTTGAAAACCTGCCTTATCCTACTTGATTACTCCATTTAATAGAAAGTTGAATAATACACTGTATAAAATCCATTTATCTTAACATTTTTACATGAAAAAAAATCTTATGTTACAGTGTAATAGGATGCTGCTGACCACACTTCAAGGAATGAAACAGTTATGCAGCTATTCAGTTAAAAATCAATTTTTACAACATAAAGGATTATGAAAACAGCATGAATATCAAAGCAACTTTTACAGTACGCTGTTAACACAAGTACTAAAATGCTGGCCAGAAAAAAAGTTAGTCGAAAATGCAAAGAGATCATTAATCTTCTGTTCTATTTAAAGCAGTTGGATGTGGTGAAACTGGGAGGTAATAGGTGTAAATGTCAACACTTTGGAATAACTTTAAAAAAAAAAAAGTTCCTGCTGAAAGTCTCACTAGTCATAGGAGATACGCCAGCAGATTCACCTCATTTAGAGGTCATTTCATTTTATCACTGCAGTATACAGGAAGCAATATCAGTGTTTCTTCTTAAACAAACTGTTTTGTTGGGTTTGCCCTTGGCTTTTTGTTGCTTGTTTTTTTCTTTGTTTGTTTTTTGCATATATGAATAAGCTTTGTAAGAGGGCTCTTGACAATATAGCTAATATTTCAGAGGGAAAGGAAATTACATTCTTAATGATGTTCCATCAGAGAAATTTCCAGCGAGTGCAAAGCAGACTGGGAAGTCAATCGAAGGTCAAGCCTTTGAGAGGTCAAGTTCCTTGAACAAACACAGTTCTGACGTTTAATTGTTTTCAGGCAGAGCTCTGCAGGTAAGTCAGCAGTGAATTTTATAGCTGACAACACTCACAGAAAGAAATCACTCCCAAGGCTGAGGTGGCTATGCACTGCTGAACAACAAGATGAAAAAAATAAGTAACTCAGGAAAGCAAGACATTTTTGTCTCACCATTTAGAAATTTGTAAATAAAAAAAATACTACTTGTATCACAAATGCACCTCACTCTCAAAAGTTACTGAAATGCACAACAAAAACTAAAAGAGACTGCACAACAAGAGATACACAAGAGGTTACAAGAGAATGAAGAGGTGCTTGAAATAATATTTATGGTAATAGCAACGTAAAAATTCAACTTATTTCCACTAGCTGAATGACTAGAAATTTTCTGCCCCTTCAAATCAGTACATTAAGGGTCTGGACAAGGCATGTGGATTATACAATAGCCACTGATGCCCATGGTTGGTACTTAGACCCCATTCTTGACTCCAAAGCCCATAATATGACATTTCAAAGATGGCTAACAATCTTAAATGGATAAATTAATGCATTGTCTCGCACCAATTTATAGGAGGGAGAAGAGGTTCTTTTAATATCTGTATACCCGGCGTGAGATTAAGAAACAACGGTTCAAATGTTGGTCCGACCAGTTTATTACAGATGTTAGTTAGGGAGATGGGGAAGGGGAGAACAGACACTACTATGAATTAGGGTAATGGGTAAGGGAAGGAGGGCGATAGAAAAGATAGGAAAGAAGAAGCAAGGAGTCTTTATAGGACGCTATTACGGATTGGGGTGATGGGGAAGGGAAGAAGGGTGATAGAAAAGATGGGAAATGGAAACAAGGAGCCTCTATAGGAAGCAAGAGGGAGATAGGGAGATAGTCACCACCATGGGTCCAGCGTGGTTCGTAGTTCAGTCTCTTCAGGAGTGGTGTGTCGTTGGGTGTTGTTCCACTGATGAGGACGGTGACCATCGCGACAATGATGATGCCTCCTCGACGATCTTTGCAATGGCATTTTATAAGTCCAGAGTGGTTGAGTCAGCCTTTTGGGGATGACAGTTTCTGGCTTTTGGATAAACAGCAGGGATTCCTTTCGCTCCTATCCTGCTGACCTTGCCAGCAGATAAGAGGGGGCACGGAGAATGTCCACTAGTATCTTGACTTCACCAGATACGGTGGTATCATCCTCCAATTTCCCATAACTCTTCACTAGTAAACAGACCTGAGCACTCACGTAAATCTTGGGCCGAAGAAGAACAGCTCCAAAGAATGCTTTCAAATGTAAATTGTCCAGACAGTGATGCTGATTGCCACACAACATCCCCACTTCTCACCTCCTAGAGTCTTGTCACAAGAAATGCCTCAGAAAGCAAACTTTGAGCCAGAAAACAAAGAAGGATTCATACATGCATATCAGAAGAAAAGAATACTTTTTGGAAAAAGTGGCATGCTGTTCAGTTGCAATTTACCAGTGTACCTTTAAAAAGAAAGAGAGGAATATGACAACAGGAGTTTTTTCTGAAGATGGAATTCCAACCCAACTATACAGGAGGTTATATAACTGCTAAGAAAACTGAGGGCAGTGAGAAAACAGGAATCAATTACAGAGCATTATAACATCAATAATCATCTGTAGAATATGCAGGACCATGCAGGCACCTTTGCACAGTGTCCTCCTTCCATGTGGAAAGTGGAAAACTGAGAAAGGAGAAACTTATTTTCTAAGCCTGAAACAAAGTACTCATGCCATTCACTTGCTCCTGAGCAAGTAATTGACTTGTATTGCTCTTGTAGATAAAAAAAAAAAGACAAGAAAATAACATGAGTAAATTAGCTACAGCCCTCAGAAAGTACTGATGAAGAATCCCTTACTTCCTCCATTTTCATAATGACAGGATATACATCACATTAATAATTTTGAATTTTGAGAACTCCCAACCCGCAGCACCACAGCCCTAGCTCGCATTCACAAGGTAATGTATTTGCATTCAGATTGCCACCTGTGTACCTTTATTATTTAAAAAAGAAGGTCAAAAATAATCAAATATGCAAACCAGCTCCTTTCCAAAAATACTGAAGTCTCAATCAAGCATGACTACCTGAAACGTTTCCTTTCTGTTACACAATTGTGGAAAGAATATAATTTCATCAGTACACCACTCTAGCAGTCTTAAAGAGACACAAGCTTTCCATGCAAGACAGTAGCTGAAAACAGAAGAAAAACATAATGCAAAAAGGATTTTATTTTATTTTCCAGTAAAACAATATTATTTATAGACATACATAAGTGTTGTACCATCGCACCTGTAAAATGAGTCCCTTGGTTGCTCTCGGTGACTTGAGGTTTTCCATAGGCAGCCATCAACTTGGTCAGTGCTTGATGGTATACGCCTGGTTTGCTTTCAGTACTTGATAGGCCTGCAATAGCCCACTTTCAGTATCAATGCAGGTCAAGGCATATCTCACCCCCTCAGATGGAGGGAGGGGCCCCAAAGTAATCAACCTGCCATTAGTGGAGAGAATTGTGTCCTCTAGCAAGGTGGGCTGTTGTTCCAGTCAACGATATCTGTCTCATCTTGGAGCAAGCATCACAGTCTTAGCAAGCCTGGATGATATCAGACAGTTGTATGGGCAGTCCCCATGCTCTAGCAGCTGCCCACATTGTCTTTTGTCCCGCATGCCGCAGCTTCTGATGTAACCAACGGGTGATGTTCTCAGATGGTGAATCCTCAACCCATCCAACTGGGGCCAGCGTGTTGGCTTCATCATTTCCCAGTGCCTGTAGGGGCTGATGACAAGAAACACGGTAGATATGTACAATCTTGTATTTAACTACATGCCATATGTCTAACCACATATCTCTGCTTGGCATGACAGTCCATTCCTGGGTGGACCACTGTGCAATCCAAAGAGCGAGCCCCCAGTACACAGCCCAACTATCTGTGCAGATATTCAGGATACCATCACCAGGTTCCTTGGTTATAACCATCTACACGGCTCACAGTTCTGCCCATTGGCTGCCCTGACCATCCCCCTCATCAAACCAGATTGTTTCAGTAGAGAAATGGTATGCTACTGCTCTCCACTTGCTCGGATTGCCCTTGCTGGACCCATCCACGTACCAGGCATCTTCACAAATGGGATATTTCCCATCTTGAAAGGGACTCTTCTCTGGTGGAGCGACCAATGCTTCTTTTGGTACATCACTGTGATACATCACTGGGCCTAGAATCATCTTTCAGTGGTGAAGACAGACTACTCCTTTGGCTGAGATAAGTGACCCACTGTGCCACCGTTTCTGCTTGGGCCACCCCTGTTCTAGGGATCTGGGTCAGATCTTTCATCCACCCCTGAATCAGCAGAGTGGTCTTAACTACGACCTCCCATATGGAGACCCTAGTTACAGGGGGACTGGCATTCACTGTCACACAAGTAACTGTGCAATTGCCAATTCTTTTTCCTCAGATGGCTCAGGCATAGTGACCTTTGCGGTCCTCCACTTGAGGAGACTTTTTCCTCTTACTAGGAAACAGGAAATCTTTCAAGTTCCATGTTGCCATTGGTAGTTTGTCAACAGTCCTCACCCCAGGTTTTTTGGGGTGATTTTGAAATTTTTGATTGCCCTTCAACTACCTCCACAGCTGGAAGAGGACACAATCAGGCTGGCGACCAATTTCCACACGCTGAACCTCAGCTTGGATTAAATCATTAAAACGTAGCAATTGGGTAGATCAATATGATTGGAGGATCAGCACAATAGAAAGGTGCTATAAAGGAAGGGAAAAAGATTGCTTATCCATATCAGAAGATTCCAGGTTTGCAGGGGAAAGCTCCAGGGAGGGATCTCCAGAAAGAGATCCTTCCTCAGTGGCAGCCAGCCTTTAAATGAGGTCAAAGAGGCGCAGTCAGCTTCCACCCTTTCTGATCACACAGCTGAATTGCCTTCACCTGTGCTCCGGGGGCTGACTGTGTCCTACCCTCAGGTGCTCAATCAGTGGTTCAGGCCATGACTCAACAGTTCCCATATACTTGTCTTTGGTTTTTTGTTTGTTTTTGTTTTACAGACAATAATCTAGAAAAGGATAGCATGAATTATTCTTGAATTACATCCTATTCATGGAGAGATAAAACACAGCACAGAGAAATTCAGCAGCTAAGCAAAGCCAGGGAAAAAAAAAAAGATCAACACTGAAATATGAATTCTGAAGTCAACAATATTCGACTACGTGCACAACTACGTCCATGTAGTAGGAGAAGTAAGAGAAGTAAGGCAAATTCAAAGAGTAAGAGTAAGTAGAGAAGTAAGGCAAATTCAAAGAAACAAATGAAGAAAGCATTGGTTCCCTGTGTTATTAACAGTGGCCAAGGTCCCTGTTCAAATCACACAATAGTTTAGAACTGTATAAAAATGCATTTGCAGGAGCTGAATTTGCAGGTAGAGAACCTGCATTCATGGAGATAACCAACTTTTCCGAACATTTCTAAAAACATCTGACTTCACCCCTTTTAAATAACAAGAAATATTTATATACATGAAAAACAATATCCTACCATGATTTAAGAACAACTAGAAGACAGTTTTCTCTTTGTTTTTTTAAAACTTTCCTGCTCCTCCAAACCAAGCAAAAATCCATTCTACCACAAAGCAGATATTCACGAGAGAGATATTTCACTGTAAAGAAGTACAACACTTAATCCATTATTTTTCTTCACTTTCCTCCCTTGGTGTTAGCAGTAACAGTAACAAGGGATGGCTGGATGTGAAATGCATGTTTAGAAAGCATGCTAATTCAACACCAATAACTAATAATGATTGACATAAATGGAATAAACAAGTGGAAAACTGACACTCCTGACACTTTGTTTACTAATGACTACTGCAAAGAACAAACAAACCAATATTATGAATGAATACTATTCTTGGTTCACTGTTTCCGGCTGGGATGGAGCTAATTTCCTTTATAGTTGTCTATACAGCACTGCATTTTGAAACTGGTAACACGCCAGTGTTCTGTCCACTGCTGAGAACTACTTGCACAGCTAACTACTTTTCTTTTTCACTTCTCTGCTTCCCTCAAAGAGTAAGCTGAAAATGTGCCAGAAACCAATTCAGGGGGATATTCCATACCAAATGCCATTATGCTCAGCTACACAAGATCATGGAAAGGAGGAGGAAAAATTATGGTTTTCATCTTTTCAAATAACCATTACACACGCTGGTAATATCCTTCTTTCCAGGAAGTGGCTAAACATCTGCCCAGAAATGGCAAATAGTGAATAAATTCTTTTATTTTGCTCTGCTTGCACACATCACTTTGCTTAATTTATTGAACTTGTTTCTGGACCTATGAGTTTTCAGCTTTCTTATTCTCTCCCCCATCTCACTTCGGAGGGAGCTAGCAAGCAACTGCATGCGTTCTGAGCTGTTAGCAAGAGGGAACCCACCAAACATGACCATGCTCAAACACAACTGTTTTTGCATTTACACTCCATATAGTTCTTTTTACTTTGGGGAATTTTGAATAATGATGACAGATTTTGACATTTTATTCCACTTTGTTTAATATAGCATTTTTAAGGGCACAGATGATCCAATTTAGAATCCAAAAATGAAGTCACATTCATAATTCAAGAGCTTATATTTATGAAGAACTGCAGGCAAATAAATGTAGACGAAAAATTACAAAATTAGATTCAAGATTGCCGAGCTACAATCTAAAGCTTGTATTTTGTGCATGAAGAATACTA
This sequence comes from Perdix hodgsoniae, assembly GCA_035772895.1. Taxonomy (NCBI): domain Eukaryota; kingdom Metazoa; phylum Chordata; class Aves; order Galliformes; family Phasianidae; genus Perdix; species Perdix hodgsoniae. The sequence goes on from JAPSGF010000069.1 coordinate 3,129,356, forward strand.
TACAAATTAATAATTGCTAATATGTGTAAAAATGCTAGGGGAACTACCCTTATTGACTGTGAGTAACCTGGCTGCCTTATACTCTTGTCATATAAACTATTCTTCAAAGACAAATTCTTCTCTAGTGTACATGTATTTGGACAACATCTAGTTCAACAGCACGGATGTTGTCCATGGTTTGGACAGGTACGCCCTTTGCTGAGCTAGCCGGATGGCCAGGCCCAGAGAATGATGGTGAATGGAGTTCTATCCAGCCAGCATCTGGCCCCCCTGAGGTCTTCCTCAGGGATCTGTATTGAAGCTGTCCTGTCTAATAAATGTATTGATGACCTGGATGAGGGCATTAAGTGCACCCTCAGTAAGTTTGCAGATGACATCAAGTTAGGATGAAGTATCAATCCGCCCGGCAGTAGGAAGGCCCTACAGAGGGATCTGCACAGGCTAGGTAGCTGGGCTGAGGCCAACTGTATGAGCTTTAACAAGACCAAGTGCCTGGTCCAGCTTACAATTACAATTACAAAAACCCTATGCGTTGCTGCAGGCTTGGGTCAACGTGGCTAGAAAACCACTTGGGAGAAAAGAACCTGGGGGTGTTAGTTGACAGCTAGCTGAATATGAGCCAACAGTGTGACCAGGTGACCAAGAAGACTAACAGCATCCTGGCTCATATCAGATACAGCAGTGAGCAGGATTAGGGAGACAATCAACCCTCTGTACTAAGCACTGAGGAGGCCACACCTTTAGTACTATATTTTGGGTCCCTCACTACAGGAAAGACATGAAGACCCTGGAGTGTGTTCAGAGAAAGGCAAAAAAAACTGGTGAGGGGTTTGGAGCACAAGTCTTATGAGGAGCAGCTGAGGGAGCTGGGATTGTTTAGTTGGGAGAAAAGGAGGCTCAGGGGAGACCTTACTGCTCCCTACAACTACCTGAAAGGAGACTGTGGCAAGGTGGGGGTTGGCCTATTTTCCCATGTAACTAGCGATAGGATGAAAGGTAATGACTTCAATTGAGCCAGGAAAGGTTCACATTAGATAGTAGAAAAAATTTCTTCTCAGAAAGAGTGGTAATAGATATAAACATGCTGCCCAGGGAAGTGGTGGGTCACCATCCCTGGAGATTTTCAAGAAAATGGTAGATGCAGAACATTAAGGACATGATTTAGTAGGCACAGCAGTGATGGAATGACAGTTGGACAAGATAATCTTAACCTTCTTTTCCAATCTCAATAACACTATCATATTTTTCCTACGTTAGCAATTACATGCAAACATACCATGAATTAAGTTTCCAAATTAACTAATATAGCCATGGGCATGACTCTGCAGAAAGACCTCATTTTGTCAATTTTCTTTGCAGTAAGAGACCGAAATTCTAGGAAATTCTAGGAAATAACAAATTCTCAGTTACCTATCCACACAAGATTACTTTATAATGGGCAAGTGAATCAAAATAATATAGATACTGACAGTTCAGAAGCAAGGGCAAAGAGCTTTAAAAGTATTTCAGCCCTAAGTATATAAACAATCTGTTTGTTTTCTGTTACTGCAGGGAAGGATACAACTTCCTGTCTGAATGCCACACCAGCATGAAAATCATGTTTTGTTTGTGTCAGAACACTTAACACTAAAGACTACATGCGTAAAATACAGTGATCATACTTTATATGTGAAATAAATGCTCACACAACCAGAGTGTTATAAAAGTAGACAATAAAAAGGTACTGTTCCCAGTTAATTCACAGGCATTGTTTACATATATATATATATGAGATATGTGTATATAAATAAAAAATATATATTTGCCATCTCAAAGGTAGTATCACAACAACAAATGAACACATTTACTTTCTAGTGGAAGCTGAGAAATTCTGAGGGAATTCTCTAACATAAATTGTAGTCTCCCTGAATGAATATAACACTGAAAAGTAATTTTACGTCTCAGAGCTATCTGGAGAGAAATGAAGCTGTTAGCTGGGACAACACTTTTTCATTTTAGCTTGAGCTGTTAAATAAAGGCTACATTTAACTGAAGAAGGAATGAGGTTCCACAATAGGTAACTATGTCATACACCCCTTATGGCTAACCTCTTGCAAAACAGTAACAGCAACTGGGCTTTCTGGAGGTGCTTATTCTTTCCCTTTTTATTACTTTTTATACCATTCCTGGCAGATCAGATCATGAAATTTGATTCAAAGAGCAATACACTCTGAACTACTCTGGAGAACATAAGGTTTAAAACAGGTACAATCAGGTGAGGTTCTCTGCTTGAGTTCTGAGTATCTGCAAAGGTGAAGATTATCCAAAGAGTTTGTGCAACCAGCTCTGGTGTCTAACCATCCTCAATATGAAAGTTTTTCCCTGTATTAACTTGGATTTAACCTGTTTTATTATGGATATGATGCTTCTTGTCCTATCGCTGTGCACCTACTGGAAGAGTTGAGTTTTGTCTTACTATAGCTAAACATCAGATAAGTTCAGACAGCAGTAAGATCCTCCCATGGCTTTATCCTCAGGCTAAACAAACCCAACTTTCAGCCACTCTTTGCATACAACACATTCTAGCATCCTGACATTATTTTCTCTGGAGCCATTCTCGTACATCAATATGTTTCTTGTATTGGGAAGCCAGAACTGAACAGTATTTCGGGGGCAACTCACACATGCCAAATAGAGGAGAATAATCACTTCCTTCAACCAGATTTTAATGCCCTTGCTCTTACAGTCTAATACATAAGTTGGCATCCTTTGCTGAGACGCACTGATTTCATGCATTCAGCTCATCAACTGGAACACTAGAATTATCTTCTGGAAAGTTTCAGGTCTCCAAACTGCACTCTTTGTGCAGATAACTTTGTTATCAAACTTGGCTTCCTTGTAGGTGTTTGTGTGAACACCTCAGCTACAATTACTCACACCTGAGCATACCGCTGCTCATCTTCATGGCAAAACAAGAAAGTTGTTCACTGCCCTACTGTCACACAAAATGGAAACATAAAAGGCCAACTGAACCTTTCAGTCACACAGAGAAGAACAAGGATTTTCATCCATGGATGAGACAGTCATAATAGAAGGCTAGGTAATTGCATACCATCTCATAAATCCTGGAATTTGCTGGTAGGCATCTGTGGGAAGACTGCTACAGACCAGCTCTCAAATATTGTAAGATTACAGCAACTTGATAGGTACAGACTTGGTACTGTCACCTCACAGCCAGGATATAAAGTAAGTAGCACTTGCTGGGTTTATGTTTGTCTTACTGTTTATTTTGGTTTTTATTTTTTTATTTTATTTTTCACATTCTATCATTTACTTCCCTTTTTCATTCTTTCTGCCCTTTGACAGATGTGCCGAAAGCAATATTTCTCACTCCTCCTTTGGCTCAAAAATACTTTGTTTGTTAATGCTAATAAGCTTCTGACCACCGAGTCAAATCAGGCTACTCTGCAGAGGAAGAAGAATTGGAAGAAGCACTTGACTATAAGCAGGCACCAAATTTGTTTCATTCACTTTGCAATGATATATATTGTACTGGAAATTTTATTTTAGAAATTAAATAGAAACCACAGAGTTTAATATCATAATGTCCTGATATGCTAGCTAGATACAATAACTGGACAGGAGGACAACAATCAGGCGAGTCTGGTACCAAAACCAAATGCCTAATTTGCCATTTCTTTTTTCTGTGTCCATACAAACAATGAGAGTGAAACTCTGTGGTAGGACATATGACAAATCTGTCACAAGTTCCAAGGAGATTTCATTGAGATGCTTCAGTCTTTTTGAACCTGATTTGTAGCATTCAAATACAACTTTGTGACCAGAACTGAACTTCTAGGAAGACCTTGTAGAATGATCCCAAGACATTTACCAGAATGATCTATGGAACACATCAACCATTCAAAGACAGCAGAACAGCCACATGGTGCTGGCTCCCTGTTCTTCATTCCTCTTCCAGCAACGTATCTTAACAGGAAAAATGTCACTTCATCAAATTCCCATTTTGCCTAAGTATATAAGACAACAGCCATTCCAGGGGAAAATTCAACAATACACATGTATTTTTATAAATGAATATACTGCAACCAAGTTCAGACACCAAAGTACCTATATAATGTCAGTTGTAACAGTATCTGCTTTATCTAACATTTTCCTACAGATAATCATACTTCAAGGAAGTTAAATACTAATAATCAGTACAGCTTTCTTGCCACTTTCAACTTCTTTTAGCTTGCTTATCTATATCAGTATACTTTTTTACTTCCAAGAGGCAAGAAAATTTAATGAAATTACAGTAGTGTTTTTAAGGCAGTCATTTACAGGTGTTGATTTAATAAAAAAGAACCCATTTTGAGAACTGCAGCACTGAAAAGATAATGCAGAACATTTATTTCTGCAGACAATGCAGTACTGCCAGCCTGGCTCAGCCAGTAGCCCTTATGGAGCGAGGTACAGACTTACAGTAATAAAGCTGTGTGTGCGGGTTTTCTAACAGAAGAACAAGAGAGAAAAGGAGGGAAACAAGTAATAGAGTCACAGAATTGTAGGGGCTGTAAGGGACCTCCAGAGACCACCGAGTCCAGCCAACCTGCAAAGCAGGCTCTTCAGAGCAGGCAAATAATAGGGCATCATCTGAGACAAGGCACTCCAGGCTGTTAAAACAGGAGAGCCTTCTGCGTCCTAACCTACACAGAACTCTGTGGCAAAAGGCAGCAGAAAGAAGTCACAATTCGTAGCACTTTGAACATGACTTGTTAAGAAGCTACAATTAAGATAAATCTTAGCATACTTACTCATAAGGATCATCAAGGAAATGCAACTAGATACAGCAACTTCTGACAGTTCTCAGTCTGCACATACTTGTAGGTACATCAGGCTCTTTCAGAATTAGTCCTACTTCTGAAAGGTGAGTCTTTGAAAAAGCTGAATTCTTCTCTGACTTGCTGCTCTGAACATCATATTTTCTCCTGGAAACAGATGCAACACAGACCTAGGACATGAAAAACAAGGCAATTTTAGAAATTCAGACATATTAAGCTTCATGCAATATTAGAAACCCCACCCACTTTGCTGGCTTTTTTAAAAAACCTTGCTTGGTCAACCAAGAAAACAGAGACGTTTCTGAAAAAATAAATACTTGCTTCCTGGACGTAGCGGACTTAAAAGTGATCAAACCAGAGCTTGAGAGCTGCTGATTTTTTGGGCTATCATTATTTATTATTTACCGGAGAACTTCTATAATCAAGGTGTAAGTCACATCAGCCAGGAAGAGTTAACAATTTGACTGTCAGTCTTGCTTAAATAGCTGGACTATTACAAATCCTTCAAAAAGTAGGTGTTTCCATCATTTATTACTCCTGACTTTCAGACATGTGCTATTTGGAACATAAACACTGAGTCAAATGTGAAAAGGTATTATATAGCACACGAGGATCCTGCCTGTTTTAGCTCTCTGGTTATATACTGATTTTAGGTCCCAGAAGAGAAGAACTACTGCCTTCCCCAGAGGACTCTTAACTGTTCTGGTATCATTTCCACTCAAGGGAAACATATAAAGACTTTGGTAGGTCACCTGAAGTTCCTTTTTGATTGTCTGGATCATCTTGTTCTGACCATACGTCTCACCTCAGCATTACAGTAAGTCCTTTGGCTTTCAGACACTCTCACTCATTATATTTGATTTACTAGCTGCAATTATAATGTATTATACTGTATTATACTGCATTATGGTGCGTTGCATTCCAATATCTTATTCAGTAAATTAGTTTGTTTCTCCTCACATCACTGCTGCTGTTTTGTTTTGGGGCCCATCTCCCTACCCTTTTTCCCCATTTCCCCTTTTCAGAGGCATGGATCTGTGGGTCCCTCTGCCCCTCTAGTCACAGAACAGGGCCAAACCAGCCCATACACAGAGTTTAAAGAAATAATACAGTATATAAATCAACTGTTAGATCAAACCTCGGAATTCTAAGGACAAACATGCCACTCTTGTGCATTTAACTCAACTGAATACCTCCTACTTACTGTTCTACTTGGATACTCTGAGTCTGAAGTCTTTTTTAAAGTTATTATTATTATTTTTACACTGTCCCTACTCTGTTGTCCTACTCAAATGATCCCCCATTACAAATTTTGTGATTTTCTCCTAAAAATTAATTCTTAACATAATGGACTTATTATTATCTTTATATCCTTCTACATCCTGCCTGCTGAACAGTTAGTTACCTTAGTATCGTGTTTCATTAGTGTTACAACTGCTGTTACTACAATTCCATCCTTCAGAACGCTTACAAGAATCAAACTGATCTGACAAGGGCTAAGTTGAGAAGTCAAAATTTGTATCTTACCTGGTGAATAATCAGAACTCAGCTGCTAAGTATTAAAAGCACTCTGTATTTCTTCCACAGAGTTACTGAAAACTACGTCAAAAACCCACAGTTTAATGTTTCAGTGAACCAAATGCATTTATAAGGATACTTTACATAGAAAGTAAGGGAACTATTTTTAGATTTTGTCATCTTGTTAGCTTCTCTTTCTATTCTCCAAAGGTTTTAATTCAGCAACTACAAGATTAGTAAGAACAAAGTGTTCATAGACTAAAATCCACTAGAGTGTTTTTTAATGAATTTAAGGAAGGCTAACCAGACAAGCCAAAGGGGCATGCAGCTCATCACTTACCAAGCTTTCAGTTGGAGTAGTTCTATTCACACTTAAGAAAAACCTATTTATAGCAGACCACATGATGGTCTTTTTGTCTTCATATTTTGATTTGCATCAGAGGTTGAAAATAAATAAATAAATAAAATACCTTCCCTTTCCAAAGCTATTAGAAAAACAAGTCAACAAAACTACAGACTGATGGGACGCTGCTTTAAATAGCAAGGAAACTGTAGCACACTACATACTTACTTTCAAGCAAGATGGCATTAAGCCGTAATCTCAACTTCGAGGTCCTAAAAAAGACTTAGTATCAATAAAAAAGGACCATCTGTCTCAGCTTCCCAATAAAACAGTGAAGGTCTCCATTTTTGCCTGGTGTTACCTGGTATCTCTTCAGCACAGGAAGGCTGTCCCAGCCATTCAGTAGGGATGCAGGAGGCTGCCAAGAGCGCAGTCACCCCACACTGCTGGAAGATGTAAGAGGGACTCGCCATAGTCGCTGTATTTTGTCTGGGCAGGCAAAAAAAAAAATAATAAAGAAATCTCTCTTCTCTATGCACTTTGCTCCATAAAGAAAGGATTTTTAATGCATATAAGGGGACAATCTCACCTCATTCCATAACTACGAGATAGATAATGCATCCTTAAGGAAAAGTGCACCCATACACTTGGCTTTATTGATTAGTATACTGCTTTCTGTTCCACCTGCAACATGGGAAGGAGTCCACTGCTTACAGCTAAGGCACTCGAGTTGGAGACTCCAACATAACATACTCTTCTTAATAATGTCCTCTGGTAATCTAAGTTCAGCCTGGTAGGAAGGCTATGCAACTTCTTTAGCCACTTCAAAGAGAAGCTCTGTTCAAATTAAATGGAAAGTTGGGTTATGCATCTCTTTTCTCTACCTACTAACCTGCCAACAAAGAGCACCATCTGCTCCAGAGCTGTAAACAACTAGCAGGATTCTTCATGGGACAGCTCAGAGTGACTGCTGAACACACTGACTTCATTAACACTTGTTCATAAATCTCACACCTACATGCCCCAGCAACAACCACACACACAAAAAAACCCAACACATTTCACCAGCAGAACATTAGCCTAGTGACACACTGGTAACAAACATTCTGACAAAGCTAATGGGCTCAAAGCATAGGAGGCTGCAACTTAGCACTCGTATAATTTCTATCTTGAAAATCCTGTATGTGCATATTTATTTTTTCAGACTATATGTTCCTTTAAGAATTACCTCAAGGTATTTATTAAAAGGTGTTTAAAAGAGTACAGTGACATTCTTCGTTTTAACTGAAACTTAAATGTAGATGTAAAGGATTTGACACGTAACCTAAAATTAAGCAGAAGCTACTTTCCTTCAAATCCCAGCAAGTTGTGGTCTCGTACTCTGATTACCGAGTTATGGCAGCAAATGCACCGCAGGTGGTATGTGCATGGCTACATGTGAAAAAACAGGGAAAAAATGAAATGTCAAATGCTTTTTGTAATGCAGAATGTACTTCCAGCTGTTTTAAAAGATGACCTTTACAATGATTGCCCTGCCTACTAAGAAGGGCTTCACGTTTAATAAATTCTTCATGTCCCAAGGAAAAGCTGAGCTACAAGAAAGCTTTGCTCTTAAGAGGGTAACACCTGCCACAGTCAGGATTTTCAAGAGGTTTTCTAGTTTTCTCTGGTCAGCTACACACGATAACCTATAATGTACAGAACAATAAATGCTAAATTAATCATAACTGCTTTATAAGGTAACCTACAACGTTTCTACTTCCTGAGCAAATTAGAGCAGAAGTGCTATATCCTTATGGACCAAAACAAGGCAAACATCAAGCCTCAGGCACTGGGAAGTATCCTTTTAGAAGCAGATTAAGTTTTGCTAACAGAGAAAGTGTGAAGTAAGCCATCATCATGCTTCAGATTATCCCAAAATACAATAAATGCTTGAGGAATCGATGGAATTTTCTTTTTCCTGTGTACAACAATTCCTGACATGCTCTGAATTCCTCAAAACAATGTCATTTAATCATCTGGGAAACTCAACCTGCACAGCATTCATTTCACATCAGGACAATTCTACATTCACTTGGAAGGAACTCTTCCTGATGTACCTTACCTTCAGACATAACCAGGACCAAACAGTAACTGTGGAACTGTATTTTCGTATACAAAGGAGCAGCTTAAATAGAACAATCAATACTTATTAAAAAAAAAATATATAGTAATTTAAGGGAAAAAAAAAAAAAAAGTATAATTATGAGCCCAGAAAGGACTTGGCTACCTGACAACTTATGTTACTGACAACTACACATAGTTATTCTCCTTACAACATCTTCGCTCTCAAACATGTCCAAATTCTGATTCATAGGATGATTACATCAATTTCAGTAGAGTGAAAATTATCTGAAGCTTAAACCATTTTGCCCTTTACTTTGGCTCCAGATTTGTCATCAGCATAACAACTCCTAAGCCCTCCTTATACGGCACATTCCCACTGCACCTCGCTCTAAGGAGCAAACACAGTTCTTACAACTGAATAGGAAATAATCCAGTGTAATGAGCAAAAAATCTATGCAGGATAACCACATTTCTAAGTTGCGCCTCTTTCTCCTTCTGCTTGAATTTGGCAAGTCCTCCTGTCCTCTCACTAGACAAAGGTACTGATGTATTCAGGAACTGAATCAGCAAATTAACTGGAGGACTTACAGAAATTTACCAAAGGATATTCTGCAAAATCGCAATAACCAAGAGCGCTCTATCCTATAATTAAGCATCCGGCCTTCTACGTTCTCACTCCACTGAAAGGACTGAAGAGGAATAAGAGAAAAAAACTTGGAGACTTACTAGAATTTAGGACACTCAAGTCCTAATACAGAGCCGTGCCTGAGAAGAAGCAGGTCCTACAGTTATTTCACTGTCTGCAAGATGGAATCACAGAACGGTTTATGTTGGAAGGCCCTTTAAGATCACCTACTTCCAACCCCCTGCTATAGGCAGGGACACCTCCCCTCTAGACCAGGTTGCTCACAGCCCCATCCAGCCTGGCCTTGAATGCTTCCAGATAACTAACAGGAAAATATTCTTGGCCAACCAACGTATTTCTCAAAATCCAGCTAGGGCAATCCCTTACAGATGTTATTCCTGCAAATACCAACACTGCCACGTGTAATTTTCTCTGCTGCTTATGAACTCTGAAGTCAATCTCAAGGCTGATAAAAAAGGGCTTCAGAATGCTAGTTGCAGCAGTGCTGCTTATTCACCTTCACACTGGCATGAACAGGACCAGATTTCACCCCAAAAATACAATTTTCATTTGTTTAATTAAATAATTGTTACCACTGTAGCTGTATTTAGAGAGCAACATCACTGCGAGTCTTTAAATGAGTAGAAGCCTTAGGCTTCTTCTGAAACCGTATTTCCTTCCAAGCCTTTTCAAGACACGGTGCTCAGCTCCACCTGCTGCTGGATCTAGATGATTTCTCCTTTAGCAGGCTGAGGACTGCACAGTACAGAGAGATTCATTTTCCATTCTTTAAATATCTTCTACTGACACAGAAGGCCAAAGTCCATGTTGACAACTATCAAAGTGCAGGGGACACATCTTCCCAACAGGTGCATTACCACTTGGCTGCCATGTTTCACAACTGCACCCCCCACTGGCACTACCCATCCCTGGAAGACCAATCTTCAACTCATTCAAGTCACTTATTCTATTTTTCCCCAGTTCACCATGATAATTATAAACGCAGGCCAAAGTGCAGCAAGAGTAATCTACCTATGAAAATTCACTGTGAGGTGAATAAAGGTAGTCTAATAAGTGTTTGTATGCTATCTAAATCTGTCATAGTATGAAAACCCTTCCGCTAATTATACTGGTGTGAACTATGGATCACTTGAAAAGTGGGAAATTTGCACCTACTGAGAAACAGGTTCTGTTAATACTGGAATACCTCCATTCAAAGCAAGTGTTTTTAAATGAATTTAGGGATTCCGAAACATACACATTATTGCTGCTTCTTTTAGCGTGCGTTGGGAGAAATATTCATTTAATATTTCTAGCAAATAGCCAGAGCAGCAAAGATATAAAATGCTACTAAAAAATAAGGATCTACCAATACAATATTCAATGGAGTTTCTGGGAAAAAAAATAAAAATAATAATCTTGCAAAGTCAAAAAGAAAAAAAAAGCACTTAAACAGATCGCTTGCCTGGGGTGACCTCTGTATTTTCTTTTATCTTTATGAAGCTGGAGTAGATTTATACCGGAGTAATTCAGAACGGAGCACAAGGACTGCCTGCCTGTTGATATGCTATAAATCTATATTTTAATGTGAACCTGTTTTGGATTGCTTATTTTTGTTTGGTTTTTTTTCGAAGAACCGCAGGGTTCGGTATCACCTTTCCTAAAGTCCTCTGCTGCCCTCGCGTGTTTCACAGAAAAAGCAGTTCTACACTACAAATACGAGCTCCTTTACCAGCAGGACAGACTGGAAGGAGCTGTTGGTATATATATCATGAAGTAATGTGGGTTTTTTTTTGTGTGTTTGTTTGCTTTGTTTTTCACTTCCTCTGGCAGATGATAATTCCGGTAACGTAACCTCACTCCAGAGAAAAAGTTTCCCGCTGCTGTTTAATAGCAAAGCCACACCGGGGTTTAATAGCAAAACCACGGGGGATACAGCAGGAAAGCACTGCCTGAGCCATCAGGCGCCTCCTCCAACGTGAGCTTCCAGCACAAAATAAGATCGTTTGAAAGCCACTTCCCAGAAGAGAGCAACCTCGGGTACCTGAAGCAGGAGCGGGGCACCTCGTTGCCTCAGGGCAAGGAAATAATCGCGACAGAACGCGCTCGCTCACACGTGAGCGAGGAGAAGCTGCAGAGAGGACAGACCGAGTTGATGAAGGACCAGCACGCCAGGGAAGCGCCGGAGCCACACTCCTGCTTGCACCGCACTGAGCCCTTCGCCTGTGAGAGCTGCAAACAAGAGCTGACCCCGCCTCTCCCTACAAGGAGCCGGCCGCCGGCCCTGCCGAGGCGGGGATGTCCTTCGAGACCCCACCCGCTATGACTCGGCAGCCGGGGGCGGAGCGGGCAGGGAGCCGGCGGGGAGCGGGGCGCGGCCGGGCAGCCCGCGGTGATGACGGGGATGCTGGTGTTGGGCTTGGCGTGCTGCCTGCTGCGAGCGGCCGACGCCGCGTTCCCGGTGCCAGCGGGCGCTGCGGGGCGTCCTCCGTGGGACGGAGGAGGACGGGAGGGAGAAGCGGCGGCGCTGCGGGTAGGTCGCTGCTGCGCTGCTCGCCGCTCTGCCTGCGGGTTCCTCCCATTCCCGCTTCCGCCGCCAGGGGGCAGCATCACGGCAGTGGCCGCGTCCCCCTGGGGTGTTGCGCTGCGTGCGCGGTGTGTTCGTTCTGCGACATAAAACAAGGCGAGGTTAGGTCTTATCTAGGGTCATCCTTATCTAAGGATGGAATGTTTTCGTGCGTCTCCGTGTTGTGCTGCCCGACAAGGGCGTCAAGATGACTTCGGCACCACTTGTTGTCAGCTTATTTTGTTGGTCTTATATTGACTTCATACCATCTGTGCACTTATAAGTGTCTCTTTGTGTCTTTCCTGAAGCTAAAATTAGCCTAACCGCTTTCAAACTGGCTTGATAAGAGCCCAGGGTGAGTCTGAGCTGAACGTGAGCTGAGCAAGTTACCAAGGAGTTCTGGCCATAAACAGTGCCAGGGAGGGAGGTTCAGGGGGGATATTAAGAAAAACTACTTCTCATAAAGAGCGGGGAGGCATTGGCACGGGCTGCCAAGGGAGGTGGGGAGTCACCGTCCCAGGAGGTGTTCAAGAACGGCGTGGATGTGGCACTGACAGGAATGGTTTGTGGGCATGGCGAGGCTGGCTTGGCGGGTGGACTGGGTGGTCTTAGAAGTCTTTTCCAACTTCAGCGGTTCTCTGATCCTTAGGTCGTGTTTGTTGTTGGTAACCTGCTCTTACAGGTTGGTTCTTTTTTTTTCCGCTGCTGCTAATTTAATAACAGCCACAGTACTTTTGTTTTTATTCAGGAAAGTGCTAAAAGAATTAGATTACTGAATTCACCATCAAATGATAATGGATCTGCTTTGTATGGAAAAAATCAGTTTTCTCACCTGTTTCCTGAAGAGTTCAAAGGTACAAAATTGTCTTCACGTTTCCCGCATGCAATATTTCTGTTCTTTCTGAAACTGTAAGAATATGTAAATTAGTTCTGGGCTATGGTGACTATGGATTTGAGAATCCTGTGCCATTTCATGATTGTAACTACAGATCAAATTTACCGTTATGGTTTCTAGTGAAACAGGTTGGGTTTGTGTTGTTTGTTTGTTTTTGTCGTTTGTTTAAGCAGATTTATAAATGTTTGTATTCCGTGTTCAGCTATTTACTTAAGAAGCATACCTCACAAACTCCCCAGATACATAAAAGTGCCAAAGGGAAAGGAAAGACCCTTGCCAAAGAAGTTTGACTGGAGGGACAAGAAAGTCATTGCAGAAGTGAGAAATCAGCAGACAGTAAGTGGCGGTGATTTCCTTTTGCTGATTGTCAAGCACTGGTTAGAGACAGTCCCAGGAATACACCATAGAGCACAATGAAGGACAGGGAAGGATCAGCACTGCCTCAAGACACTGAGCACTGATGTGTACTGAGTAACAGCCTTCTATGAAGAGTGGGCTTAGATATAAAGCATGAAAGGTAAAAGTTGTTGACTGTACAGTTATGAATCGTGTATAATACATTTGGGGGGTAAAGCCTGCAGAGACTGGAGACTGAAGCGTGTTCAGTACTTGACCTCTTGTCCTTTGTGCCCCCTGGGTACACATCTGTTGCTTGGAGTGCCCATGGCTAGTCAAGTTCCATACCTTTACCACCAAACTCCTCTTCCATGGGGATGCTTTCATAGCAGGAAAATAGAGCCCAACTGGTTACATCCCAGATTGGCTGCAGTCTTCCAGTACACTTAACAGGATAAGAAGCACTCAGCTTTTAAAACTCCCAATATTTTTCCTTTGTGTAACGTAACCTAGACCTTGCCTAGGAACAAGCTCTGCTCTCTGTTTAGATCACCACAATTTAAAAAGCTGAAAAAACTGTGATATCAATTAAGGTTTTCTTTCTCTCACATTGAATTTTGGTTTGCTGCTGCTTAAATTGTAATCTAATATACTTCTATACAATTCTTCAGACAACAGAAAACCACGGGTTGTCTCCTTAAGTGCATCCTTTTCAAAAACTTAATAATGTGGTTAAAAATAATTTCTTCCCGACTCTCAGTCTGTAATTAAGAAAATGCATATCTAGCCCTAAAAAGTGTTCCTAGGTCTGTTTTAAAGGGCTGTTTTAATGTTAGCAAAAATGAGTGAGGAAGGAATCATTAAAATAAGACAGCTTTAATTCATCTTTATTTTTCACAGAGTAGCACAGTAGGGATAAAAAACAATTCCATATTTGTAATGCCATAAAAATGAAGATAAGAAGTGATGTAGTAAATGAAGGACGTTGGAAAATTCTTTAGACTTACACTTTTTCCATATTGTGTTAGAAAAGCAAAGCTGACTTTTTGTTTCTTCCTATCTTCTCTCTTCCAGTGTGGAGGCTGCTGGGCTTTCAGTGTTGTGGGTGGTATAGAGTCTGCCTATGCAATTAAAGGAAATAATCTGGAAGAGCTCAGCGTACAGCAGGTTATCGATTGTTCGTACAGTAATTACGGTTGCAGCGGTGGTTCCACAATAACTGCGTTGAGCTGGCTGAATCAGGTTTGAAACTTTCTATAAATTTTCAACCCTTCTTTAGCACTGTTTTTGTTTGTTTGCTTGTTTCGCTTTGTTTTGTTTTTACAGGGGAAGAAGTGATGGGGAAGAGGGAATATGTGCTTCACAGATCATCTGATTTTTGTTTGTGTGTATATGGTTATTTATTTAATCTAGAATTGTTGATTCAAGCAGAACTGAAACTTGATTTGAATTTTATAGTCTATATATGTTGCTTGCAAATGTCATAAATTAACCCACAAGGCATGAGAATAATATTCTTTGACTGGTGCAGCATTTCCATTGAAATCAACTGAAGCAATAACTATACAGTACCAATGGAGAAGAGGCCATTTATGCAAGGGTCATTATTTGGATTTGACTGTCCAGTTTTGACTGGACTGAATCAAACACGTAACTTTCTCATTCATTTATCTCTTTGCAGACAAAAGTCAAACTTGTGAGAGATTCAGAGTACACTTTCAAAGCTCAGACAGGAATGTGCCATTATTTTGCTCACTCGGATTTTGGAGTTTCAATAACAGGATTTGCTGCATATGACTTCAGGTAACTGCTGCTGATTCTTTCTATTTGCAGTACTTTCGCTTCAGTGTTCACTAACTGGAGTCAGCCAGAGGTTATGAGGTTAATTTCATCTGACTGTTTGATAAACTAAAGGGCAATAACAACATATAGGTGTTTCCTTATTGAGAGGAGTGGGGCGTAAGAGGTACATGGTGCTTAGTATTGCCCACTTGACCAAGACTTTTTAACAGCATTGTATCTTTGGACTGGCACCTAACCCATAGTCTGTGTGCCCCGTGTTGTAGTAAATAAAATGTGTATGTATTGATGTATGTTATGTGGCGTGTGGAACTCATAGGAAAAAGCTTAATTATTTGATTATTAAATCGTACTTCAGTAGATTGCTGCCTCTAGAATTGCTTTACTATGCCAACTTTAACTCTGTGTTATCACTCACTTCTTTCACAGTGGTCAGGAGGAGGAGATGATGAGAGTACTTGTTGACTGGGGACCTTTGGCAGTAACAGTAGATGCAGTTAGCTGGCAGGATTATCTTGGTGGGATCATACAGTATCACTGCTCCAGCGGAAAAGCAAATCATGCTGTACTTATCACTGGTTTTGACAGAACAGGTACGTTTACATCAACTGAACTTCGATGTTTTGTTTTCTCATCCTTGCAGCTTGCCTCCTGTGAGGCAGGATATTCAAATCCACAATTTGAGGACTGCTTGGGTTGGTGTCAACTCAATTCTGGAAATGCAGTCTCATCCCAGGAAATTCTTCTTTTTCGTGTTCCTTTGGTTTAGTGGGACTTGATGTCCCTGTAAAGACAAGAACACAGGTATCTGTATCTTTACCCTCACTTAGGGTATATTCAGTCTGTTTCACTCTGAAGCATTAGTCCTCTCTGTGAACAATAGGAGGCTTCTCTGTGTAATGTCATCCAGTCAGCATCCTATGAGATATTAAAATGCTGATTAACTGTTAGCATGTTTGTACTTCCTAATTATCGCATTGTCTCCAGCTTCTGAAAATGTATTTTCCAGGTAGCATCCCTTACTGGATTGTACAGAACTCTTGGGGCCGTACATGGGGAATAGATGGCTACGTTCGTGTTAAGATAGGCAGCAATGTCTGTGGTAAGTCTGAAAAACAGTGCAAGTGATAAAGGCTCCACATGTTGCTCTATGTAAGTAAAGTGATGCAATGGGATCTTCACAGAGGAAATAGAAATCATTGCTACATTTTGAATGAGGTTAGATGAGTTCAGGTAGGAAAACAGTGGTGGTTAGTTCAACCTAGCCCTGTGGTTGATTGACATCACACAAATGTTAAGATACATAAGCCATAATAATTGAAGTATGACAGTAACTTACCATGGAGAGGTAATGGCATTGCCAGGTGTACAATTGTGTATCATCAGCCTAAGCTAGAGATGTTGCTGTATGCAGTGTAAGTAAAACAACTGTGGTTCTGGTATGGTGGATGCAGATATGTAAGTTCAGCAAACAGATATGGAAAGTGGAGCTGCACATGCTTTAGAATTGTGTACTATGTCTGTGACTTTTTGTGCAAGATATGGAGGTATATCCTTTTATTGCTAGCTCCGTCTCCTCCCTGTACTGCTGTCTGCATTTTCTTGACATTTGAGTGGCTTTTATATCGCTAAATTCTTGTTTTCTGCCAAATTTCTGGATCTAGAGGTAAGACAGGTAAAACTCCCATGCAAGGATTCTGTGCTGAATCCTCAGAGGTCTTGAGTTTTGAACATGAAAGCAGAGAAAGAAGAAGAATAGATTTCAACTACAAACAATGTCAGGCAGTAAAGAAATAAGAATTGCAGCTGTTTATTTTGGTGTTTTTTCTGCCACCGCCCTATCCCAGTACCTAGTGCATGAAAGAGAGAGAACGTCATATGAATATGAGTTCTGGTAACTTATTTGGTAGCAAGTTTCTGTTTCTAGTATTCATTATGATTTTTTTGTTTGTTTCATTTATAGGAATAGCAGATACAGTTTCATCAGTATTTGTTTGATTCTGGCTAAAGACTAGGATTATCATTTGGCGTATGCGATGTATGAAGATTTTACTTCAAAGCAACATTTCCTAAAATAAGAATGAACTGTATGAAGAGTTCCTGCTTTTTAAGCATAACAGGAAGTGGTCGGCGGGAATTTTTAAGTATGTTTTTATTTGGCACGTGTGTTATGTATCAAATCTCCCACGGAATGAGAAGACTTTGCATCAACCACAGAACATTCAGAAAGAAGTTGCAAAGAGAAATTGAAACTGCTAAGCTGAACTTAGGTACTAAATAATGAAAAGTACATCCCTTAAAAAATTCTTTTGAGGAAAGAAGTGGTAGCTAATAAGGAATTTGAACCCAATAACCAGTGGTTTGATGGAGTATAATCAGAATGCTTTAAATAGCAGAAGCATGATGATTATCTGCTTTTTATTAGGAGAGGAGAGTACTAGTAGAAAACAGTTATGTTTTGCTACCTGTTTTGGCTTTTCTAGCATCTCTGGTTGACACACGTTTTTGTCTTCCTCCTTTTTGTGAAATCCTACATTTTTTCCTCTAAAACAGAGGAGCAAAATAGCCATAAAGCAATCTCCTGAGTAGCCAGTGTCTCTGTAATGCTGTAGTCCTTCTATTTTAGTTTTTTTTCCTTTCATGGGTAGCTAGAACTTCAGAGCTCTTCAAAGTAGGAAGGTGTATTTTGAAAAGGGCTTCAAAATCATAGTCTTCTGAATTAATTTGTTAAAGGGGTAGGAAAGCAAGAAGAAAACCGTATTTAGATGAACTGAGGCCATTCTAGTGGCTCATCACTATCTCTGCCTTACCAGGACAGAAATGTTTGCAACCCCACCATTCTGTGCTTTGGTAGCTGTCAGTTCCATAATTCCTGTCTTTTCTACTTCACAGCTAACAATGGAACGGCTGTGAAACCAATAAATTATCTATCATAGAAAAAAAGTCTGGCTGTAGATAGATGTGAGGTCTTTGCCACCTTTAGAAAGTTAGGAACTATAGCATATTCCAAATTGGGTAGATCTCCCTACAAAAATATTAAACTCAGTTGAACGTGTTGGAGAGATTTGCTGGGAATCATAAGGTGGTTCCAGCTTTGCTGATCTGTGTAACTACAGTTGGAGGCAAGCGTAACTACAGCTGACAACTAAACAAACATTTCTAAGATGCTCTGACTCTGTCATCTGGAATGCTTTACCAATATCCCTTATTGAGCACTATTATGAAAAGTATTGAAGCAATTCTATAACTTCTGCACTTGCTGTACCCTGCTAATGATTAATGTAATGTTTTTATAACAGATGCCATGTCTCTTGTATTGTCACCTTAGTCCTTCTCTTTCTAAGAGTCAGTATTTTAAGTGGGGGGAAAAAAAGACCATATGAACTAAGTGCTAAACGTCAGGTTCTGTTCCTGTCTCTAACAGGCTTAAACTGTAGAATAACCAAAGGGGAAGCATTTTGTGTAGTATGACCCTACCCTTGGCAGATTACAAGACAACAAATAGCACACTTTCCTGATGGGATAAGAACAGCTCAACTTCTCAGTTGGTTCTGAAGTGCTACAACAAGCCTGACTAGAGCACAAAGATACAGAACACTCACCAGAAATTAAGGCCTGCATAAAATGTGTTTTCTAGAGAAGCGTTTAACAACAGTCCATCTAATAAGAAGACACAGCTTTATATACTCGGTGGTCAAAGTTACCTCACTTTTATGATGCAACAATTTTATCCTTGTTTCAATGATATTTTGATTAAAAAACACTCTAAACAGCTGTCATATTGTTGTGTGAATGTTATGCTTGTTTTAGAAGATGACAACAAAAGTATAACTTGAATACTGCTTTATTTGAAGTGTGAAGTAGGCATTTATCTCTACTGTTCTTAACAGTAAGCATTTCTAATGAAGGCCTTTATATTCTTGGGTAAGAAAATTCTAGAGGCTTGGGTTTCCACAGTTTCAGGATATTTGTTCAAAAATCCAGCTTTTGAAGCTCTTAACCTGAAATTTCTTTTGGAACTCTACAGCTCTGTATCATTTTAAGCTGATGAGAATAATTACATCTTCAACTCAAAGTAAATTACTAACAGCCATTAGGTAGACTGACAATAGAAGTATATGTACACGTACGATGTGGTGATGATAATCTGTTCATTTTTTCCTGTCTCCAAGTACAGATTTTCAGATACAAACATTCAATTTAACTAGCCATTAATTTGAATTGGGTTTTTTCTTTAATAGAGCCTGAATCAGTGCAAGATCACTTGATTATTGAATAAATTTGTTTGTAGAAAAAGTAGAGTATTTGCCTAGTTCTGTCTTACATAAATAAATATTTACACACCCATGCTGATGAGAACAGTTGCTATAGTTCAAGAATAGTATTAGGAATAGTTCAGGGAGAATGTGCTGAAGTTCTTTGCAGCATCCAGTCTAGATAGTTCAGTCAGAGTCATCACTGCTAAAATAGGAGCTGTCACAGTATTCTGCTGTATAAAGGAATTTATGAATAGTTGGATTCATCTTTGGTATCCAGTGTCTTGGCACTAGAAACGTTGAAAGATTGAACAAATCCACAAACACCTTGTACCTGTCACTGAAAAAGACAATTGGAACAATTAATGTTGCTGTGTATGCCAACGGAAGGGCCACAATTTTGAAATCCTCAGGAATCATACCCTCACATATTTAATAATGTTTCTGCACTAACCATTCATCTCCTTAGTATTCTAGAGGTTCAGTCCAAGGTTCAGTCCTAACTGTCTCTAGGGCACAGATAAGATTTAAAAGGAGCTACTGCTGCATCTTTCTGCTGAAATACTCAAAATTTTGTGTAAAGAAGTTCTGAGCATTCAGGGAATTCTGTGCCCAGTTCAAGACCGTCCACTAAAAAAGGAAAGACAGTTCCTCTGTTCTTTTAAATTCCTTCTCTGCTTCATCCAACAGAAGATGTTTCTGATTTTCAACTGCACAGCCAGAGGGTATTAACTAAGTTTATGTATCTTAGTTTGTACAGTTAGAGGTCACACGAAGAAGTAAAGAAACTCAGTTGCACAGTGGATGGGACAAGCTTTCATCCTGCATCATGTATTAACTTGGGCTGGAAAGCACACAAGGTAAACAATGCAGCATTAATATTATTTCCTATTACAGTAATGCCTAATCCCTTGGCTGAGAATTGTAAATACACTTTGCATGATGATTAAAGTCCTTTGCCACAAAAGATTTAGAATTCACATGTATCAGCCTGATAAGTAAATGCACAACTTGGATGGGAAATTCTCAGCATAGCCCCAAGAGAGGAATGATGGCTGTAACTTTTAGTGAGCTATCTGAAACCTATCTCCCAGCAGTACATCATCTATGAGCAGTATCAAGGTAGGTAAAATGGGGAAATGCATTATTACCTCACTGTTGAGCGCAAGTACTGGTAGCCTGATGAACCTCCTGTGCCAGCCTTGCTGCCAATCATTCTGTGCACCATGCAGACGTGGTTATCTAAACAGTGCAAACAAAGGGCATGGCACATAGCCAGCGTTAAAAAATAAACGAAGGGTCACATCAAGGTGAATACTGCATTCTCAGGAGCCATAGAGAGATGAGCTACTAATCCTTCAGCAATGTAGAAGTTTAGTATGCCACTCAAGTCAGCTAACATAAAATGATTAATACAGAATTAACACATCAATTTGTAGTTATCTAAATAGGGAAAGAGCAGAAAAAATATTTCCACGTGAACAGTCATCATGATGAGGGTTTGGGAAAATAAAATCTTAAATAAATCTTAAATAAAATGTTTCCCTTAGCTTAAAACATGTCATGAAAGTGATAGCTTTACCTATGTATCTACTGACTGCAGAGGAAGCTGCTCATCTTTCCTCTTGGCCAAAGTACAAAAAAAAAAAAAGTTATTTTTAAAGGACAAACTCAGAAGCTCAGTGCTAAAACTCTAGGTATAAGTCTCAGAACGTGAAATAGAATAGTTGACTTGCATCTAAAAGAGTATCTCAATAAAAGAGTGCAACTTACATCTCCATTTTGTCATGAGTACGTCAATATCCATGAGAGAGGTGAGAAGCTGAAATGGAACCTGAAAACGGGGCTCCTCTCTTGGAAAATGAAAGAGAACAGTAAGACCTACATATTTCTAACTATCACTTCAGCAACAAAAGACACCCAACGTGTGTTTTTCCCGATCTGGTATTGAAATACCAGTAGATATTCTAACAAGCACTTCGGCCACTTAAGTTTTAATCTGTCTTTTTCCCCCCCCCTTTGTTGAAAAATACTTTAAATCTTTCTAGGACACTTTGTAGAACAGTTTGTTTTCACCTTTCTAGCTGCCAATAAGCACTGAAAATATTTTGATACATCTTACAACATTACCTGTAGAAGTAGATCATTAGGGCACCCTTCAGAGCTTTATAAGACAGTCTTCTTTCACCTGCAAAACACAAATATCTTTAGTTTGTTGCTGATTATCCTGAAAATGTAGTGCCACTGTGTGATTATTCTCTACTTATCTTATTTAAAAAATCAAATATGTATATTAATATACTCTACCTTTACTAAGCAGGTGTTCATGCCGTTTTTCATCAAATAATGAAAGTAATATATCTTTCTGCTTTTGAAATTCAGATAACAAGTCCTCTTTTTCTTCTGATTCTGGTTTGGCCTATGATATTTAAATCAAAAAGAAGGGTTGTTGTTTTTTTTTTTTTTAGAATTCAGTAGGGAAAAAGCAGGTTTTGGAATGACCATGATTTAATCTCTATTTTCATCTAAACACCCTGCAAGTTTACACTTTAAGTGTAAGAACTGTATTTTCAAACAAGATAGGCAAGTCATTGAGTCACTGTTCTTTTAAAAAAAAAAAATACCAGAAATTGTGCAATTAAATACAACACAATTCATATGAATAAATATTCAAACAAACTAACATCACTTTTCTTTAGGTCTAGAGGCTTCAGAACAGCTAATCTAAATTCATTTGAAGTCTGATTATTTGATTTCTTAGTTTTCAAGGCAAAAAGAGGACATTTTGCACAGCTATGGGTTAGAAAACTTAAATAGAAAAGCTGGATAAGTCAGAAAGTTGGAAGAATATTTTCAAGAACTTAATATATTCCTATGTTACAGTGTTTCTTCCATTTAAAAATGTACTTATACCTACAGGCTTTACAGCACTTAGGGTTTTTTTTCTTGCTTCTTTGCTAGTGTGATTCAAATGATCACACAACAGCTAAGCACCATGTACTGTTAAGTAGTAATGGTCAGTATACAGGGACACTCCTTATTTATAGGCCCAAACTTTGTGGGTAGGGCCTATTTATAGGCCCTAAACTTCAAATACAAGCATCCAAGGTGACAAGTTTCAGTAAAATTAATCTTCTTTTGTGATAGTTTCCCTTTTCTTTTGTGATCAAAATAATCCACAAAGCACATGCTTAAGGTGTTCCTAGATGTCAAATTATAGGCTTACTGAGATTTCCTGGTAATGTCTGTGATTTTTATGCTTCTTGCAAACACTGGCTGCCAAAAATTAAATGAAGTGAGAAACCAGGCGTGGGCCAAAATGCCAATTAAAAAGACTGATTTCCAGCTGTCTCTGCATATAGTTGGATCAAAAGAACATACCTGTACTATAGCAAATTCCTCTTCTAGTCCTTTTAAAATATTCACTTCAAATTGGCCCCAGAAATCAAATCCTTCTGCCTCAAGTCCTGGAGTTCTTTCCAGCCATGCCTTTAACAGTAATAACATGTTCAATTATTCATGATGAAAACACAATACTCTAGAATTACAATTTATAGCAATATAAATTACACTGCTATAGTTCTGGTTTAATATTCATAAAGGTGCGAATTACTGGAATAAGGATGTCCACATGGAAGATTTGTCTGTATAACGATGCCATGCAAACACATCCGTAGGTTACAAGTTAAATTATCAGTTAGAAGGCAATTGCTGTCTTGTTAAAACTCATTCCCTTGTAGACTGATGAAACAATCTTACTCCACATATACAAGATAAGCTAAGATAAATCTCAGAATGAAGATATAGAACCATCTGTTAGTATAGCCAGTTTTTATCTGGTTAGCATGAATACCATTCACACCATCTGACATTAGCTTACATCAGAACGTGTGATAATACAAGATGAAAAATGCATGTAGCAGTTAGCAACCTCCTTGATTTCCTTTTAACAATGGTAATGAAATAAGGGGAAAAAAGACAAAATCTGTATGGTCAAACTCCTTTTAAAGATAATTTTATTTAGCTCCTTCTTATCCAAAGACCAGAAGGGAAGGAAAGTTACTAAGATTTCTCGCACGTTCTAGAGCGGGTGTCATTGAATGAAACCATAAAGAATAATTCTGTCATAGAGACATGGATGTGTTTATTGAGGTTTATATTACCTTGTTCTTTAGAACTTAAGTTTGCATGTGAAAAGGACAAGGGAGTTAAAGAAACTGCCGTGTTTGAGCAATGCACAGTTTTCAGTCAAGGACATTAAATGAAGCTAAGTGAGAAAGAAACACTTGTTGGCCTTTTCTCATTTTCATTTTGGGTTGGCATTTTTTGTTTGCTGGTGTTTTGTGCTTTTTTTTTTTTTAGTCTAATATGTTTTTTTTTTTTTTTTTAAGCCTAATACTCCTCACTAACATTGGAATATTTTAAGATTTTTCTTCTATAAAGGTTTGTGGTTATGAAAAACAATGCAAATGACCCGATACATTAATATTCTTAGATAACTCGTATTTCTGTACTGTATTTTACTAGCTAAACAGTTATATTTTTCAGACAAGAGTAACAGCTGGAAAAAAAAAAATCAGTTGGTTTGATAATGGCCAACTCTTTCATACTAATTTTGATAAGAATTCAAAATGTGATTTCCCGGAAATCTGTCAGCATTCTTGCTTCTCTTAAGGAAAAAAAGATCATCACTTATAACAGTGAAGGACATTCTCAAGGGAAAGAATAAAACATTTAAGCAAGGTCTCAGACAAATATTATTACCTCCACAAGTTGCAGAAGCGTTGGTTCTTGCTCTGATTTCAGCAGTAGTTCATAATCCTCTCCCCTGAAGTTATCACGATAATGTCTTCTGTTATAGGGGACTCTCAGGCTTTGGGGAACACCAATCTTGTTCTCTAGCAAACGAAATTGCAGGCTCTGAAAACCCGAGGCTGGGCTTAAGTAGTCTCTTTGGGAATAGAAGAGAAAAATATACAAAAATACAGGATATTGTTTTACCATGATGGAGTTCTCTGGTTCTCAGCTAAAGAAATAACTGTGTACCTCAGATAGTTAAACATTTTTTGTATGCTTGCAATTAGGGGGAAAAAAAAAGGAAATTTGATATATCTGTGCATATACAGAGATATATATACACATGTTTATATTGTGTTTTACAATGGCAGCTTTGTGTACGTGTTTCACAAAAGAAAAATTAGTAAATTTTCCTTCTGGATGGCAGAAGTAACTTTACCCCAAACACATCAGTAAACTTTCAGTATCACTGAAATGCCATTAAATGCCTTTTAAATAGGCTTGTTATACATATGAACAATTGATATGTATTAAATAAATGAAACCTACTAAATCTTTTTCAGAACATTATTCTGAAGGATTCATTAACAGGATTCTTTCTGGGCTGAACTGTGTGAACACATTAGATGAACTGAAATCCCACATTGCTAGGTCATTGTAACACACTCTGAACTGCAAATAGAAGAGTTGGAAAAAACAGGTAGTATATCTGTTTTTGTATTTGCTTGCTTCGTACTACTGTATGTTGTTGAAAATCAGAAGCAATGACTCCTCAGAAGATTATTAGCTCATGTATTTCTCCTGCTTTAGAAGACAACACAGATGTTCCAAACTTCCAGTGGAAGCCAAGTTGTATTTTCACGTACTTTTAGGTTAGAGAGTGCTGGAAGACAAGGGAAATGGTACTAAAGCAATGCAGAAGGAGGAGGGATGCTGGAAAGCATTAAGTGCGCGAGTCAGGCAGGTCAGGGACACAATCAGAATGGGAATAGGAAGACAAATGATGAATTGCATATGAAGCTGTTACAAATGGTAGTGGAAGAAGCTGGTTGTGATGAGATAAGAGGTAGGAAATGCCAAGTTAAAAGTGAGGAAAACCAACTGATCCCAAAGATGGTCCATGCAGAAGGCAGATGAGCTACAAACAAGTTGACCCAGCAATATTTTGGGCCCATGCCAACCTCATGAAGTTCAACAAGGTCAAGTGTAAGGTTATGCACTGGGTCAGGGCAATCCCAAGCACAAATGCAGGCTGGAACAAGAACGGCATGAGAAGAATTTGGGGGTGCCAGTTGATGAAAAGCTCAGCATGAGCCAGCAACGCATACTTGAAGCCCAGAAGGCCAACCGTATCCTGGCTTGCATCAAGAGAAGCATGACCAGCAAGCAGGTTGAGGGAAGTGATTATGCAACTCTACTCTGCTCTTGTGACACCCCCACCTGGAATACTGCTTCCACTTCCAAAACAAAGACATCAAGATGTTGGAATAGGTCCAGAAGAGGGCCCTGAAGATCAGAGGGCTGGAGCACCTCCCTTACAGGAACAGGCTGAGAGAGTGTGGCTTTTCAGCCTGGATAAGAAAAGATTCTGAGAAAACCTTAGAGCAGCCTTCCAGTACCCAGGGGGAGCCTACAGGGAAGTTGGGAAAGAATCTGTAAGGATATGTAGTGACAAGACATGGGGAAATGGCTTTAAACTGGAAGAGGGTAGATTCAGACTAGATGTTAGGAATAAATAATGTAAGGTGAAGGTGGTGAGGCACTGGAACAGGTTGCCCAGAGAGCTTGCGGATGCCCTCTTCCTGGAAGCATTCAAGGCCAGGTTGGATGAGGCTGTGAGCAACCTTCTCTAGTGGGAGGTGTCCCTGCCTATAGCAGGGGGGCTGGAACTAGGTGATCTTAATGGTCCCTTTCAACACAAAGTACTCTGTGATTTTGTTCTCACCCTGTTGAGCACATCAGGTACTACAAGCTGCCAGGGTACATGCAAGTCCTTGCTTAAATTCACAACCAGCTCAAAGGATTACTACCCTATGCATTTCTATGGAGGAATAGTGAGTATTTACCTGAAATCAAAGAAGTCCAATGCAGTCATGGTTTCCAAAACTGAGAACTGTTCCACAAGTAATTTCAGAATCATTGAAATTCTGTTCATTCGAGTAATAACCTTCAGCATGTTCCTCTCATCTCTTACCTTAATAAGAAATAAATACAATGATTGGACAGAAAGCAGTGTTCTCTTTACACTATTTACTTCCTGTCTTTTCACTGTTGTGCAACACGGTAGTTCTCGAGTTAGGGATCCCTAACAGCAGAACAATCTCATATTGATTAGAGCTCTGATTTTAACTGAAAGTATAATATTCAATTATTTAAATCCATTTTTCTCTCACTGATTCCTATTAGCTCAATCCCATTAAGTTTATCTCCAAGACCAGGGCAAACAACCAGAAAATATCAAACTACAAAAATGAAATATGAAAACTATTTCCTTAATCATCTTGCTTTGCTATTAACCTTAACACTGACATTTTAAGTTCTGATTGTAAGATAGCTTTCATTTATCACAAAATTAAAGAAAAATTATTCTATTAAGAACTGATTACGGTCAGATACATTTTGATACCATTTTAAGAAAGCCAAGAATATTATGACTGCAGAGGACAACAAAGAACATTTTCATTGATCATTATAAGAAAAGACTCCTTTCTGAAATAAAGTCAGATCAACTTCAAGTTTTTCTTCACATGTACAAGCTCAGGTTGTTAATCAAGGTATTACACGCAGTCAGCACTTTTCTGTGAGCATATTAGGTCAGGAGGGTTCCCTTGTTATCAATAGTTGTGACGTTTGTTTAGTGTTGGATAAATGTTTAGACATGTTTAAATTCTTCTGTTATATTTGTCATTGTACAAAATTCTCATGCAATTATACATGGATTATTACTCTTTCATTGGATTTCACAATACACTGCTACTGCAAATAGTTTTGCTTTCATGCAGCAGATATTAGATGAAAGGAGATTGCATGTTCAAAAATTCAAACAAGGGCAGACAATGACATTTCAGTGTAAATAGACACATTAGCCCATTTTCAGTTTTGCCTCTGAGCATGACTTATGTGCAGTAAAATATACCCAAATTATCTTCTGCAATTTCCCAGTACTAGTAGGAAAGTATGAGAGTATTTCGGCAAGTGAAACTGGTCTTGGAGAGGCATCTATGCAAAAGGTGAGGAAAAAGGATTGTGTATCTGTACACACTATGAAGATATGAGAGCCATACAGCCAATATTTTTTCCTTTGGTTGCTGTTCAAAAAAGCACCAACCAAGCACCAACCATATGTAACTCACATACATCAGGCTGGAAGGCAAGAGAAAGAGGAGTTTTCATTCTATCAGAATGAATATTTACTTGACTTACATGTCCATTCTGAAAGATCACCCGAACAGAGTCCAACTCCCACAGAATCTGCTTAAACCAAAGTTCATAAGCTAAAACAATAAAGCTGTTGTTAGCAATAACTTCAGCATTATTTTAGGTTTTTTCTTTTTTTTTTCTTTTTTTTTTTTCTTTCTAATGATGAGGAAAAATTCTTATTTGATTTGAAGTGAATAGACTATGTTTACAATGTTGGGGTATAAAAAAAGAGCTGATGTAAAAAGAAGTATTGCCTGGTCTAGTGTGTTGTCCATTACCAAAACTATTATATGAAATAATCTAGTATTAAGAACATAAACAGAACTTTATAGAGCATACTTTCCCCATCAGATAATAGATGTACACAATATAGATTACAAAAGGGGAAAGAGAAAATTTCAGGTCCAACACTTCAGTAGCAGGACTATGGCATTCCATTATAACCCCAGAGCTGCTTACAACTTCAATGAAATCTACAGGTTTCCTATCAAGAACAGGAAAAAGTGTCATGCCTGCAAACCATGTGGATACAAGCATTTAGGGAACATCTAACCCTTGTGCTGACTTCTAATGCCTTTCAATGGCTAAAGCAGGACTGAAGTTTCAGAGAAGCCACAAACCAAAATATGTAAAGCTTGCCTACAATAAACTGCTTAGCACTCTGTTACTCAAGCCAAGAATAATTTCTCCACCTTAACTTCTCTAGGAAGAGTCTCCAAACTCTTGATTTTCCAAATCTGTATTTTATAGTTATGACTTCGTAAGCATAAAGTCCATTACAGCCTTAAAAAACATTCAGGGATATATACAAATATAAACACACATAAAAAGACAGTAATTGCAGCAACCAGGTGAAAAATGAAAACAAATTACACATAGCACTTGTCAATGCTAAGTAACCTCCTGCAGCAAGAATGCCAAAACACCATTGCTCTAGTCCTCTCACCTACTTACCTTGATGTGTCACAATAAAAAGATGCTCATCGTGGATTTTGTTTCCTTTCTTTTCGCTCTGTAGCTCTTGGGCATTCAGTATTTTGTTCAACTTAAAAATAATAATAAGAAAAGATTATTTGTAAGTTCCCAATTCTGCTATTAGACACTCTACGTAGAGCTTATATTTAAGGAAAAACATGTAAAATATTCCAGTTATTGTGAGAAGTTAAAATAAATAGTTTCTTTGCAATTAGAAAAAAAATCATCTGAAATTAACATTCAGGGGCATCAAGAGGAAAAGTTTGGAAAATCATTTTAAGATTTTTGAATACATATATAAAAAAGGAGAAAACAAAATACACCTGTGAGATTATGACTGAACACCTCTAAAAGGTGCATTCTCCAGATCTGATATCAATACTGACATATTCAGTGCAAGAGAGTAGTTCTGGTAGAAAATTCTGTAGCCATATAATACATAACTATGCAAGAGCTATGATTTGAGGCTGAACTAGTTATTTCAGTTCTAGCATTAGTAATTTTTGATTGAGTCAAATTCATTATCTCACAGCTGCTTTAAAAGAAATCTTTGCAAGATTCTCTATTATATGTCAACAAATTAGTCTCTTGTTCACAAGCGCAGAGTAATTCCACTCACTTCAGTTCTTGCTGTCATGAAAATAAAAGGAAATGTCTAAGTTATCTTCTTATTCTGACATTCTATTTTTACATATTCCTTGATTACTTCTAGCTGTGTTTGGGTGGTTGTTTTTCTTTGTTTGTTTGTTTTCCTTTCATACCCTACATTACTGGAATGGAATTTTCGAACCAAACATTAAGGAGTTTCATGCAATAATTTGGGGAAGTTGCACATGACCTTCTGATTTACAGAAAAACTGCTAACTGTCAGATCAAATAAAGTATTGTGCTGCATCACTTCACAGTTTACATTTGCCAGTACAATTAACTACTGCCAGTGCATGACTGGGAGAAGCGTCAATCTTGTGTCCTGGCTCAGGACAGTAAAATTCAAGTCACTACACTTACTTGCAGGTAATCTCCATAGATAAGTCCACCTTTGCTGGCTTTATTTATTCCCTCTTGCGATTCATCACCTTTCTCATCTTTCAAAGATAGGTTGCCAAATTTATATCTGAGAAGAAAAGCAAGAAAATACATAAGCTTTTTAAAGAACTATTGCTATATTTGCCATTTTATTAACAGGTGTACCTAAAATTCAAACAATGAAAAAATGAACTACTAAAGCAATCTTATAAGAAAGAATACACCTGACGTACACCTTGTCAGAGCAGTAATAGCTGGTAGCATTAAATCTAGTCATCACACAGCCCTTCCCTGAAGTGTCCTCATACTCCCTTCCCTTAGCAAAAGCTATAGCAGTCTATTTACAGATAATCATTAATTCCAACCCCAAAATTTACATTAACTTTATATCTTTTAAAACAAGATAAAGATAAGAGTAACTCACAAGTATTTGTTCCCCATGAAGGGGCACCCACTCATGGTTTCAGGATCCAAACTCACTGAGCTGTGCTCTGGGGAAAAAAAAAAAGCCAACTCAGTTAACCCAAATCTGTTACAGCTGCCTTATATGTAACCTTATCTCCCTCTGTAGACCAACCTCCCCAAATCCTCTTAGCCCTCAGCCCATCCCTGCTATTCAATAATTACAGAAACTGTCATGGCACAAAGGTCAATAAGTTCATGTGGTTTTGGCTCTGTAATGTTTTGTTTCAACCAGCAAAAAAAAAAGAGTGGCTGGGATACTTGCTTTTTCCCATATGACAATTTTTATGCACTTTGCTGTGTGGCTTTCCCTGATGGAGACCCAGGCTGGTGTAAAGAGTAAGTCAATGAGAAGTCTGCATGTGAATAAAGACAATATTTAATATTTAGTTCAGAGATTCGTTAGGTAGATTTTTAACCTGCAACTCTTCATATCAAAGCATCAGTATACTTCCAACTTTAAAAAAAAAAAAAAAAGAAAAGAAACATGAAAAAGGAAAGGGAGAGGAAGGAAAAGAAAGAAAACTGATACTTCCATGGAAAACTGAACTGTTTGTAAGAGCTTTCAAGCAATGCACTTATTTTCAAACTAGGCACACAGATTAAGTAAAACAAGTAAAAGAAAAATATATGTACGTTACTATTCCAGAAGTTTAATTCATTACAATTTCTTGATTTTATTTCCTCCTGCCGAAGTTTCACTCTCATTTGTTGACAAATGTTACTCAATTCTGTCTAATCATCAGCCTAACAGTCTATGAAGTAACGTGTTACTAGTGTGCACTTCTTTGTACCTGCCAGCCTGTTCTGAACGAAGTTAAAGCTCAGTTTTTCTGTAAACAAAGTTACAGGGCCCCTGTGAACCCAGGCCATCTACTCTCTCATACATCGTGCAGTGGTTTGTGCATGCTGGATTCAACTGTTCCAGTCGTTTAAGAGTAGATGGACAACAAAAAAATATGTGGGTCATGGGATATATACCCTGCTAAGTCAGATGCTGTATGTCATGCTAAACAAATATTAGCTTAAAACGGAGTTCTCACACAACTGAGGCAACTCATAAGCAAGATAAAGGTGTTCTTCCATCACAGTATAAAAGCTGATGGGGCAAAATAATCTGCATCATTCATTTCTATACATCTGTTCTGGATGCCAGCAAGTCGAAATAAAGGTGAAGATTGCACACTAGTATATACATCAGTGCTTGAAAGACATGCTGCTTCTACTGAACCTGCTCTATTATGAAGAAATTGCCCCACTGTGCTCTGCCCTGGTGCAGCTGCATCTCAAGACCTGCGGGTGCAGGTTTGAGCACCATGATGACTAAGAACGACGTGAGGCTATTAGAGAACATCTGAAGGAGGGCTATGAAGATGGAGAAGGGTCTAGAGGGCAAAGTATACGAGGAGCGGCTGCAGCCCCTCAGTTGGTTCAGCCCAGAGCAGAGGAGCTGAGGGGAGGCCTGATGGTGGCTGCAGCCCCTCAGAGGGGCAGAGCCAAGCTCCCCTCTGTGTGACAGTGACAGAGCCTGAGGGAACGGCATGGAGCTGTGTCAGGGGAGGGGCGGGTGGGGTGAGGAGTAGGTCTGCACCACAGGGCAGTGGGCATGGCCCCGAGCTGCTGGAGTTCAACACTCAGACACAGGGTTTGAATTTTGGGCCTTGTGTGGAGGCAGAAGTTGGGCTCCACGACCTTTGTGAGTCTCTTCCAACCCAAGACATTCTATCACCCTGTGACAATAACATAACCGGCCCCATTTACAGATCTCAAAAGGCAACAAAGGCTTGGTTTGTCATTTCCAGTTGAAACAGACATCCTGAACTTCCACTGTGAAATCAAACTTCCTGTTACCTTTCCTAATGTCACAAAGAAGGAGCGTGAATACAGTAAAGGAACAAGAACAGCTGAAAGATATGAACTCTCAACCACATCAGAGAAGCTAATGTGTTTCCTTGTGCAGTTTAGTATCTTTTGTGGGGCCCAAAGTATAATGCATTTTCAGAGGAATGTTCTGTGACTTGCAACAGTTATACTGCCTGCCCTATAAGAAAGACTTTGAAGTCTAAGAGCCCTTTTAAGCTCTGTGCTCAACAAAACATTAACTGCAAGTTTGGGAAGTAATACTACCCTCGGTTGGTTCAGGGTTACTGAACTCCCAAAATCTAGCTGAGAATACTGTCTGAATGAAGAGATACAGAAATTTCTGTTTAAATCAGCCAAATTGCAAGAATTTAGGAAGTTAATTACAGTAATTCCAACACGTTCAAATTATCTGCTTACAGACCTCAAAACTGAATGATTCCGTCACTCATTCCCCTCAGTGGTTACCTGAATGTGATTTCAGCAAGCCATCACAAGTACATAATGAACTTGGTACTGATAAATAGAGCAAATAAAAGAACAGCTAACTTGTACAACCTGATTATGAAATTGTCTGTTGGCAGTATGGACAATAGCACAGACTGAAAAAGCCGTAAGGTCTGGCTCAACTCAGAGCTTTTATGACTGTCTTAGCTCTAGATACTTCTATAATTGATGGAGAAATAAATGCCTATTCATGCTTCTGCCATGCTGCTCAAATCTGGGATCTAATCCTTTTTTGAGTGGTTCTAGTCACCTTTCCCCACTGAGATTTTACTGCTCTTTTGCCATCTCTTTATACTAGCATGATCAATCATAAAGGAATCTTGATCAAAAAGCTCCTCCATATATATCTGAAAGCAAAATGTAACCTTGATTTGAACTAAACGGTATTACCTTCTTCTCAAAATGCACCATAATTACCCTTTTTCATGCTGAACATGCAGAACTAGGTAGAAGCAGATGTAATTACACTCACAGCTTGCTGTTCATGCTGTGGATGACTGAGCAAGGCTGTGAAAGCCAACCATGTGTGCATGCCCTTGAGATTTTCTCTCTTTTTTCTCTGTTTCCTTGCTTATTTATTTTTACAGCATGAAAGTCAGACAAAGACTTCTGTTCATTCTGAAATGCTTCAGAGGACTCTAACCTTCAGTGCAGAGAAAGTTCTGTTTTTTTATTGGGTTGAATACAAGACAAACAGTTAAACACAGCAGGAAAAAAAAAAAAAAAAAAAAAAAAAAAAAAAAC
>JAPSGF010000069.1:3162511-3284950 GCA_035772895.1 Perdix hodgsoniae
AAAAAAAAAAAAAAAAAAAAAAAAAAGCACATGTTCCAGGAACTGCAATTTGTGGCCTTTAAGCTGTCATGATCTCCATGACCAAGCATGACAACTGTTAAACCCCTTTCTTAATCCACCCTCGTTCCCCCCCCTCCTTTTTTTTCCCAGTTGTGGATGTGGAATACCTTTGTTTATCACAGCTGCAGTGGAGTCACAGAAGGGAGGCAAACTGAACCTACTTAAACTGAAAGAAGTGAATTGTAAGAGCAAAAAAGGAGCCTCCTAGCTAGGCCAATGCGAGGTTTGGTGTAGGCCAGAAGCGTCCTGTATTTTGTAGATACAGCTGTAGTAAAAAGTCCACTTGTTCTGATGTGAACTGATGAGGAGAGAGAAGTAAGAATGACTGTGTAATGTCATAAATCCAGCAAAAGTCTTCTCCATATTTAGAAGTGACTTGTTCACCTAAAATATATCTCAAGATACTCCACACAACACTTCCCAACACCTATCCCAGAAACACTAGGAGTTATTCAGCACAAATTGTTTTTATCTATGTAATAGTATCTGCAGTGGGTTGGGTAAGCATAAAAGTTTCTACTAGAAAGCAGGTGTCTTGGGAGGAGCCTATTAGAAGAATCAATCAAACAAACAACAAAAAAGCAAGCTTACAGTGAGATAGTTTCCCATCTAATTTTCCAATAGTGATAGTGTAGAACTTCCTGTGATACCCGTGTCCTTGCATATAATAAACCTTACACTGTGAATCCACAGCCCGCTGCAATGAATTCCATAACTGAAGTGCACACCGTGTGAAAGAGCAATTCCCTGTTCTCATTTCAAACTTCCTGCCAAGTAACTGAGTATTTCTAAATACCATTCAGTACCAAGCCACAGCTTATGTGCTTGCAAGAAGCTCCCAGTCAGTCTTTTCTGCTTAAAGTTGTGTTTGTTTTGAAATTGAGCATTTAAAAGGTAAAACATTACTGTACAGATGTACGCATTACTAGTTCCATTGGTGAAAGAACTGATCTCTGAGACGACAAACTCATTAATATAATAGTGAAATGCAGAAGCAAGCTGTATGGCAACTACTGGTAGGTTTTAGCTGAGAAGGTGCAACTGAATTACTTCATTTTTTTTCTGGAACACTGTTATCCTCTTCACTGGAAAGAGTTCTAAGAGTTTTAACACCAGTTTAACTTTACGCCTATACATTAAATAATGTATGGAACGGAAAATATTTCCAAAAAGGCTTTACAAAATGTGAAGTCTTTATTGTTTGGTTGTTGCTTTATAAATAAGTTGGTAGTTACACTGGTTGAACTGCATCTGACAGTTCATTTTATTTATTTACCATAAGCTCAATTCAAAACACTGCTTTTGTGTATCCCTGTTTGATTTTCTTCTCAATGCCCTTTGCTGAAGTACCTAGTAGACTAAGCCAGAAAGAACCTTAGTGTGCTACTTGCTATACAAGAACTGAACAAAAATAACTTCCCTAGTCAAAACAATAATAAAAACATTACAACAGAGCCATGAATAAAGGCACAAAAAGGGAAGGTTAAGAGGAGGTAATTGATACAGCACCAAAAAATATCCTCCTCTCGAATAAGTATTTTGCAATTTCCAAAACTGGCATTCATGTATAAAAAACATTTGAAATTAACAGCTTGTGTCAAGAAAAAAGAAGATCTAGTGACTTGAGGCTTGAACAAACTGGCCTGAAGTTGATGCAATATTATTAATCCAATCAGGCATTTGTATTTGGGGGAGGAACAGAGCTCAAGGTCTTGCAAACTACAAACAAAGCAAAGAGATAGTGCTGCAAAGATTTATTTTTTTTAATACTGTATTTGTTCTGCTTCTTAAACACAGAGAACCACGTTGTCACTTCTCAACATACTCTTAACTCCCAATTACATCTCCTGCATCCCGGCACAAGCCCCCAGTCCCCCACTGTCTATCATGTGTGGCTGTGCAGAATGCAGCACGATTTCTTCCACATCACATAGTTTCTGACCCTCCTACAGTCAGAAGCATTGACATCAACGCTCCTGCCCCAAGCTGTGATCAAAAGCAGACTGAGCAGATAACCGCTGCACTTCCTACACCTGGATTTTCTCTACATACAGCACTCATGATGATTTTGCTTTTGATTGTTGTCTGCTGGTTGTACTCAGATGTTGCCTCAAGTGCCAGTTCTTGGAATTGTTCCAGAGGAACGATTTGTTTTCCTCACGTTCTGACTGATCATTGCTTTCCAAATTATGGAGAAGGCGTGCTCTCACTGCTACTTCCAAATCTTCCTCCTTTCATCCGTGAAACATGTCAGTATCAACCAAAACTATGCACTTAGGAAAAACAAGTTGTGCGTATGTGTAAGAACACATTGGCTGCCATGAGCTTCCCCGGGACAGATTTATCCTCTTTTAATACCTCACAGCCAGTCACTGCAAGGTTCTATCCTTCAGTGCAGGGAAGCTGTTACTTTTCCCTCCTAACACATGAAACCTGGCTACTAGTCAGGTGCAGTGAAATCAGAACATGAATCTATCACGTGGCTCAGCCCGTGCTGCTGTTTGCAGCTGAGCTGCCTAGCAAGAGCAAAGGGCTGCTTCAGGACAAACTCCAATAGCAATTTGCTAATCTGATGCTATTCAGTATTATCATTAATGGCCTGGATGATGGAATAGACTGTACACTTCTCCAAATGACAAATGAGAATTACCTGGAAGGTATAATAGCACGCTGGCAGATGGGGGCTAGAATTCAAAATGATCTTAATGCGCTGAAATAATGTGCAGTTTCAGTGAAGCAAAGAGTAGTAGTTTGAACTTCAGCAATGATAACCAAACCAGTATATATGTATTTTATTTTAGAATGAGCTGGATGTTTCACTTATACAAAAATACATTAAACAGCAAAAAGCAGAACTGTGGAAATTCATATTGGCAACTTCACATAACAGCTTTCTACATGGCATGTGAATCTTCTTTTCCATCCCGCCTCAGAAAGGATGTCTGAGGTACTATGTCCGTGACACCACTCTTCAAGATAGATAAAGACCATTTGGAAACAGCTCAGAAGAAAATGGCAAGAAAAAAGTCCAAACAAACAAGTGTTTGACATAGAATATACAGTCCATTAAGAAAAATGGAATGAACTTTGCTTGACCTGTATAGCCCAAGAGAAGATTGGGAGGAAAAGTGATAAATACTTTTCTTTTAAAGAGAAGATTAGTAATCAGTTTTCCATATTCAGAGGGTCAGGAAATGGAGTAACCAGTTTAAATAACAGCAAGTCAAGATGAATATAAAAATGGATAAGTAAGTAGAGAAATCTCTACTGTCTGCAGAGCATTAGAAAAGACTGATAAGAACAGAAAATTTCTTCAGGCACCACTGATTCTGTGTCAGTGGAAGAAAACAGGCCCAAGAATTCCTTGAATTCTTTTTTTGGAAGCCTGTCCCCTCGTTGCTGAATCCACTGGCGCACCTGCTTTGAAAGAAGGAACAAGACAGATGCCTGCATTTACAGTTAGTTACCATTTTGCACGTATCCCATCATTTGCCATAAAGCAGCAGTGACAACACATTATAACAGTCCAGATGGTGGTCATTTCTTTTTTCTTCTCAGTGTTCTGTTTCTACTACTATTTTATGCATAGATTCAGTATGAGCATTTCCAGCCCTCTATATTGGTAAATAGTTGATCAGCTTCTATTAAAAAGAGGAAAAAAAGAATATGTTAAGCAAAGTGCTTCACACAATGAAACAGATGGCAGTAGGAAATATTTTGACATTTTATGGAAAAAAGTCCAGTGAAAGCTAAATGTGTATGCTTGAGTACATATATATAGGTATGCATTTCCCTTCATCAGCCCTTAAGTTTTCTTACAACACATTCTGCAAGTAGGCTATAGAAATATAACTTAACTGAACATCCCATCTCTTTCTTTCAGCAAATTGCTATGTAGTCACATTGGTTGCAGCATCCTTTGACAGTACAATTGACAGTTGACAGTACAATAAAACAACTCAAAAGTACTGAGGACTGACTTCAAAACACACTGGAGAAAGAAATTACAATGTGTATGAATACAAAATCTGTGACCACCTCTGTCCTCAGTTTTTCTAACCTTTACTGCACTAAGAATTAAAGACTGTGTGATTTAGATAACTAGACACTTATGACAAGGAGTGAATGGAAAAAAATAAGCTTCCTGTGACCAATTCATGGTCTTAAAACTGTAAGCCATTTGGGAACGATGAACGAATACAAATTGATTGGTTTTCACTCCCTAGCATTTGCTTAAGAATTAACATAAAACAACCATAAAGGAAAGAAAATATGAAACTGATTTCATTTGTAAAACAGAGAATATATGACATGTTCATAAACACAGACTCTTAGTAAGATACTCACTTTTTAAGGAAGATGAATCAATATTTGCTGTGTACAGAGTGACTTGCAGTTCGTACTTCTTTAACCCTATGCACAACAGTATTAACAGACCAATATGATTTTGATTTAAGAACTCAAGCAAGTTTCAAGTGACGTAAATGCGTTGCTTGAGTACTGCAAATTAGAGTGCTTTGTGTTAATAGGAATCAGCAGATCAGCAAATAACTGCTCAGCAGTGCATTAGGTATGGCTGAGTTACATATAGATGTTGAAAAACAGTTTACTGTTAAGTACTTTACTGCCTGAGTGAGTGCAAGTACTGCTCAAAGCTTACCGTGGTAGAAAGCCTCATTCATGAGGCAGAAGTAACAAAAGGAAGAGGCCATCTTCCCAAGAAGCTTTCTAAGAGTACAGAAATATGCTCTTCACACTGGAATGAGTAAATGGAGCTCAGTGATCTAACTTGCAGCTCATCACTTAAGCAACACAGCCAGAAAACAGCCAGTGAACTGTGAATGCCAGTGAGGCACTGAGGAACCAGGTTAGCACACCTAGGAACCCAAGCGTGCTGTAGGTACTGAATTGGACCTTTATGAGAGGAAAAAAATAACCCCAAGATCTCCATCCCCTGTGAATCAGAAAGTGAATGTGGCAGTTTTTAAATCTTCCTAAAAGACTAACAAAGCACATCTCATATTCGAACTTCCTACTATTTTCCAGTGCCTTTCATTAGATGCTCAGTTGTTTACTAGAAATTGTTTTCAAACAAGAATACACCATTCATTCATCTTGAAAGTGGTTTCTGTTCTCTTTGATAAGGAGTTAATGGAATGACCAACTGCACGCATCTTCTTCCTCACCCTTAGGGTTAGTTCTCAAGAACTGAGGCCATTTCTTGCTGAAGCCCACAGAAACATGAAATCTGCACCTGGCTATAAGGACAGCTATTCAAAGCGAGGGTGAGCTACATCCTGCTGCTGGTAGGAATTTAGAGGCAGACATCCACTGCCCTCCAGGGAAGGGGTTCCTTGTCTATTTAAAGAATGTATTCAATTTGGAACAGCGCAGTTTTTCTGAAGATGTCTTTCTAAAACAAAAAGAAATTATGAAAAATTAACTTACAAGGCGATGCAACAAGACAGAAGCCTGCAGTTCTACTATTATTGGCATAATAGGTACTTGAACATCTGATCCTGCCATAAAAATAATCTTCTCAAAACTAATCTTCTCTTTTACTTTGCAGACCACGTTATCTAAAGGAATAACATAGCAACCCTGGCAGGTAAATTGCCCAGCACTGTGTCATCAAGTATCACCTCCCATTTAGTTTTCTATAAAAGCCATTAGCTAGCAATGATCACAGTGATAAGGCAGCTTACAGTATCCTTTCCTTCCTTACTGAAATAAGCACGGCCTCATGGACCAGCTGGGGAGATTCACTCAATTGGATGCTAAAGGTAAGTTATTAGACATAGAGTGCCTGACCAAAAGTTTTAGTTACATTTGGGTTGTTTTTGCTCTTGTAACCTTATCCAAAATAGAAGTCATAGACATCTTCAAGACATAAAGAAGGGAGAGATGAAACAAAGCTTGCAGAAAAAAAATGTTTCTCTTAGGACATGAGGAATACTCTCTGGCTATTGGTCCTGTATGCATGTCGAATGAAAATAACACAGCTTCAACTAGGCAATGACTTTTCTGAATGATGTCATAATTTAATGACTTTTAGATTAAGGATAAAAGAGAACCCTGAATCTATCCAGACAAAGTAACCTTTGCACAGATAAAAGCCACAGGTAACCTTCTTGAAATAACTCCTTCCAGATAACAACAGCTCTGGATGAAAACCAGTTGCTTTTTCAAGACACTGTACTTCCTTTCTTCTGTGAAAAAGCTTCGCTTCCCATTCGTTTCACTGGGTCCTTTTACATCTTCCCACCCACATTAGATCAAAAGAGTCCAGTACTATTACCTAGTAGTTCCCCGTTCAAGTAAGTAGTTATGGATGATGATGAATTGCCAACTTATCAAGGTTTAAAAAAAAAAAAAAAAAAAAAAGTTATTTAAATTCAGCTTATACTATTAGCATTAGAGATAATGTGAATTTCTGAAGTTTTTAGACCAACTCAAAACAGTACGTCCTAATATCCCTAATAACGTCCTAATAATAGTACGGCCTAATATCCTTGGTTGCATATGTACATAACTTATTTCTTCTTTAAGAACATTGGAAAGAGAAACCAGGTTTCTCTGACCACCCATTATGGCTCTGATGGCTCCTTCAGCAATCAGCATTTCCTGAGGCATACTATCTGCAACTCATCCTGAACGTAGGTCTGTCTGCCTTATTACATGCATGTTCCACATTTGCCTACACTGAAACATGGTGTTTCCTCCTGTACCTGGATCCCTCTGATTTACTTACCTCCTTGTTTATCCATCCTTTAACCTTTGGATTCTCTATTAATATATCTTTTTAAAATCCACATAATTATATTTTTGTAATTGCAGAGTCAACATTAAAAGCACTTTATATCATTACCAAAAGATATGCATATCAAACAATAAGTTATTGAGAGAGCTAAGACCTAACATTTGCCCAAGGTCTTTTTGTTATCTAGCATCATCATCACTTAATGATATTGTACAATCATTTTAAATATATTTAAGTCATAGCTTTTTTTTAAGAGATCCAGACTGAGACCAAAGACGAATGCTTAAAGAAAAAAAAAAGAAAAAAAAAAAAAGTGTCTTCAGATCCTGAAATCAGTGGCCAACATCTATATCTTGCAACAAGAGAATATTAAATTTGTTCTACCTATACACCTTAGGTCAGTATTATGGCCTGCAGAGAAAACAGTTTCTAATCATTTCTCCTTTGTTACAATGTGAAGTACAAAAGCACCCATGACTAAGCAGCTTTGCAAAAGGATCCAATAGTCACTAGAGCTAGGAGAGAAACTTTTGAGCAGTTTTCCAGCAGAAATAGTCATAAGAGTTGGAGTAAATCATATTAGCATTGAATTAAAATTCTTATGTGAATGATTAAAAAAAACATAAAAAGCTGTTTCCTTTCAGAAACATTTTGAAATCCAGAACCAACTGGAATTTAATTATCACAGTCTGCCACAGGCCAAAGCAACATCCCAGGGAGTTGATGTGGTCAAGACAGCTTTGGCACAAAACTCACACATCTTTTTTTCCTCTTCCTGACTGTAATAACTTCTAGTAAATCAGTTCAATAAAGTTTATGTTTCATGCAAGAAAATGGGCCACACTCTTCAATCTACTAATACAGATGTAAGGGTGGGAGAGTAGACTTCCTTTTGAATCTGTAACCCTCCAAGTTTTACATAGAAACCTCCAGTAATTTAAGGGTGAAAGTCTGAAAAATGCATCATTCCCTTTTTATCTTTTAGAGCAAGCAGGACCTTAATAATCAGATGTTTAGCTTTTTACAGCATCTTGTGCTGTGTCAAAAATCCAATCTTTTCCTTGGAAATGGAACTACTCATTTATATTGATATGCTTAACAATCATGTGGCATAAAATATTGCACGGCATAGTCTGTTTTCAGGCAGAGATTATAGAACTGAGCTAATCTAGCACACATCTTCTAGAACTCTGGATGGACTACCCTTAGAAGGAAGCCCACTAATACAAGAGTTTATGGCTCTTTCTAGATGCTTTCCAGCCTCTTAATTACACAGTTCCCTTTCCTAAGAGCCATTTAAATGCTAATTTAAAAATGTGTGTTTTCATTTGGTCAACACTTAGGAAAATTGGAACAGATTCGACTGTACTTAACAAAGAAACTGCTGCCACGCTTGGAAGACAGGAGGAAGTATCGTCAGGAGTTTGCCTCATCCACATCATTCCATGGAGTGCATAAAATTGTTCAAACGCAGAGCAGCACACGCAGAGTGCTGTGGCTGCTAGTAGTCACAGGCTGTCTTGGCATCGTCATTTGGCAAATCTGCAGTCGCTTTAACTACTACTTCAGCTGGCCAACCACCACTACAGTGGTAATTCAGCATGTGGAAAATGTCAGATTCCCTGCTGTGACTTTTTGCAACCTGAACAGGTAAAAGTTACGCTTGTTGCTTGCTCTTGAGAGGCTACATCTCTTTGTCTGGTTAATATAAAGCAGCTGGGCTTCACAATTCTTTTCATGAAGGCTGCAAAACACATATCTGAGGGATCTATGTTCCACACCACTATTCAGCTAAAGAAGAAAATGTGAGAATTAGGGAAGGCAGATTTTTAATCTTCCTCCATCTTCAAATGATGAATTACGCCACAGATTTTTAATATTCAAAACCTGGAAGTATAAACATTCTTCCATGTAAAAACATAGCCAATGAGTGCTCCTATAGCGTAATTAAGGGACAGTAATCGGTCATAGAAGTTCAAAATAAAAGACAACATTTTCAGAGAAGTTTAAATACAAACATCATGTAGCAACTTTAGGCACAGCAGTTATTTTTTCTCATTAGTGCTTGCCCTTTGTAGTTCCAACTGATGTCAGTGGGATCTATAAGAGGAAAGCACTTGGCATGTTTGAAAACCGTTTACCTGAGCAGGAACTTCACTAAAGTTGAAAGTAGTGGCCACAATTTACATTTAACTGCTTTAAAAAAGAAAGCAATAAATTTACAATCTGATTTTTATACATAATATGAAAGTAACTTAGAAAAATAATTTTACTCGCATTGCTTTCTCAAGAATGATAAGTTCTGAGATATTTTACCCTTTGTTGCCAGAATCAACCAGAAGGTCCAAGTCCCAAATATCTGGTGCCTTTCTGCCTCACTATTTTTCATTCCCATTGCCCTATGTAAAGTCCTTCTGGGTTATACTGTAGAATATATACTGCAAGTAGAAGTTCCTTGAGTTGAGCATGCATTATTAAAATATCCCATTCGTTCTAACTATGGTGGCAGCACATAGCAATAAAACAGTTGGCTACCAGTTGTCTGCCTACGTGACAATTTGCTGCCACATCCATCTGCTGTTCCTGTTGTGCTTATTCTTCACTCCTGTTTTCAGTTATTGTTTTCTTTGCTGGCAGAACAAAGAGGCACAAATCTTCCTTTGTCTTTTTAGCACATCCAGCATCTCATATTTTTGAGATTTCAAAAGGATTCTAGGAGAAAGGATCACCTTTGGTTCCTGCTGCTATAGCACCCATGACAGAGCTAATGGGTAGGTAGTCTTAGTGTCACAG
The DNA here is from genome assembly GCA_035772895.1 of Perdix hodgsoniae. NCBI lineage: Eukaryota > Metazoa > Chordata > Aves > Galliformes > Phasianidae > Perdix > Perdix hodgsoniae. The sequence continues at coordinate 3,172,125 of JAPSGF010000069.1, forward strand.
TAATACAGGTACACGAGATGCACATAGAAATCAATTTTATGAATGAAGGAACACAGCTCTTTTTTTGAAAGGAATTGGTCCTCCCATGGTTCCTCATGTAAATACAATCATCCAGCTTTTAATCAGCTCCGTAGTTCTGGCTGTTGGATTATGTAGATGGCCAATCTGTTTTGTTTGTTCGCTTCTTTTTTAGTAGCCCCACATAACAGAGGTGTTTGCATAGTAGTCCTGGTAAGGTGTCCATTTTGTGTTCTCTTGTTTGAAAATAAGTGTTTCCTAGAAATTAAGGCTACATTGTTTATCCATGTTCTGGTGATCAAAGTGCAAGCGTGGTTGACAGGAATGAGGTATAGTTTGAAAACAACAACAAACCACGTCACATAGTTGGCAAAAAGAGCACTGAAATTGGTCCAATAGTTCTGCAGAGCTCCAAGTAATTTTTTTCTCCTTCCCATTGACAGGTTTCAAGCTCATGCAGTGAGTAACCTTCAAATCATTTTTTTCCTTTGGAACATTGTGTCTGGAATTGTCCAAAAATTTTCTACGGAAGACAAATATTTCCAAGAGCTAAATGGCTTTCTTCTTGGAAACCAAAACTTCAGCATTAAAGAGTTTACAAGGGAAAACGGATTTTATCTGAATGGCAGCACACTGCTAGAATGTGAATTTTTTGGAAAGACGTGTCACCCAGAGGTAAATACTCTTCCCTCTACTAGAACAGAAGAATGGAGTGGGAGGGGATATGTTGTTACCAGTTGACTTCAGATATCTGGCTTTGCCAGCTACACCCCGTGCTTTCTTTTTGCAGTTGTTCAGTGGGAATTAATAAAAAAAAAAATAAATCAAGCTATAAGTCATCATGAGGAGGACCTCAGTCCAGCAGGACAGCCTACTGGACTCTCTGAGCTGTAGTGTGGAATTTCAGTCTGAATTACTCCCTGCCTAGTCCCACTTCTGCTTAGATAGTGGCCTTTGAAAACTGTCATTCCTTCAAGCTCCACACAGCCATCTTCCTTATAAAAAGCCTATGATATCAGTTTGAAGGGAGTTTCTTTGTATGACATAGGTTTGCAGATGCATTCAACTGATGCAATTAGTTTTATTCTTGAGATCGAGAGCATGGGCAGCCAGGGTAATGACAAGCAGAGCCCAAAAGAATTCTAAATTAATATAGCCTATCTTTGGGAGTTTCTGAAGGTAACAAAAGAATGTGATCTCCTATTAATGTCAATTCTTCCAAAAAACAATTCCCATTTTCAATATAGTACATGAACAGAAGAGTCAATCCTACAATCCTTCAGGTTAATCTAGTCTTTAGATGTTGTAGCTTCTAAAAATTAGTCACTGGTGAGTTCTCTTGACTCAAAACACTCAAGTATCCAATAGCTAAAATTAAAGCTATGAAATACAGTCATATTCACAAGGGTTTTCAGTTCAATGAAGTGGTTTGGGGAAAAAATGCAAAAATTTTACCTCCCATATGCAATATCACACATACATTTGAAACAGTCTCCACTAAATAACCACTGGAAAAACTGAACTGAAAGTATCATTTAAACAGCATATAATAGGTACAAAATCAAAACCTCATTTAATGATTTTGACTAGCTCATGGCCAATAATAAATTATGTGAATTTACCCTTTCAATTTTTGTAGGTCATTTCTTGTAGAAAGGGATGAAATGCTTTTTGAGTATCTCCATCTTTCCTAATTGTAAAATTTAGCATTGCCTCTAATGCAAGTTTGGTTGTTTTTTTTCCCTCATGTTATTCTTCCTTATTTTTTCTCTTTTGAAGGACTTTGAACACATTTTCACTGAGTATGGAAACTGCTTTACTTTTAATTACAATGACCTTCCAGCAAGAAGTGTGAGCTTGTCTGGAAGAGGCTTACATTTACTTTTTGATGTCCAACAGGTACAGCTATGCTAGTGATTTTAACATTTAATCATATAAAAACTCAGATAAATAGATGGTTTTGTTTTAATCAGACATTCGGATTTCTTGCATAAAATTGTTTTTCAAGACTGCTCCTGAGTGAAAGTGTATTTTAAAGATCCAAAACTGGGTTAAAAATTCTGAATGACTGTTGACTCTGTACCAGCTAAACAGCTTTGAAAGCTGCTAGCAAGCATGCATATATATAGTGTACCTACAGCAGAAAAACACCAGAAGTAATTTAATTTTATACTAACATTTGAGGGTCTGGTCTTTGCACTACCAATAGTTTCTGGCCTTATTAGTATTGTAATTGACCAAAAAAATCAAAGCTCAGGGAATACCACCTTGTGAGATGAGGAAAGAAAACTAAAACCTACAGTTATAGAAGAGTTAAACATTCACTTTTGCTCTCTGGAAATTGTAAGGGAGAGAAGTGACAGGATCTCAAGAGAATGGTGGAAAGCTTGCTGGCATGTGGGGTAGCAGCAAGTAAAAGGAAAGAATCTTTAAGTTAAGAATGAAGGTTCATCTTTGCCTCTTGCTTTTGAACATAGAATAGAATAGAAATTTAGAGTAATGGGAAGAAAACCCCACGGTGGTAATCAACAACAAAGGAAACTACAATCAGTTTGTTCCCAAACTATGCTGTAAATTGCTAGAAGAAAACTAGAGAAACAAGACCAAAAAAACATAGAACTACTTAAATATTGCTAAATCTTCAGAGCATAAGCAAAACCCAAAGTGTTTTAACTAATTCTTTTTTGCATCAGGAGCTGTTCACCGATGATCCTGCCCTTGGTTATACTGATGCTGGTATCACATTTGTTATCCATTCACCCAAAGAGATGCCACGCTTCGATGGGTTAGGTTTATTAACACCGGTCGGCATGCATGCGCAGGTCACGATTCAGCAACTGAAGGTAGGCACCTTGACCACTGAGTGACAATCAGTGCTCACTGTCACTAACTCTCTTCTGAGACACAACAATTAATTAGATGCTTTGGAAGTTAAAAGATGTCTCACACCACAGTTAGCTTAAAGAATAAAATTTTCTCCAGTCATTAAGAAAAAAATGTTTTTGGGGATATCGATGTTCTGCTTAATCTGTTTTTACTCAACTTAGCATCCTGCAGTCTTACTGAGGTAATGATGCCTTTGAAGCTACAGCAGTAGGTGTCTATCAGCACTGTTCCAGTAATACTAATGATTTATTAGAATCCTGGTATCCTCCCCTGGTACAACTTGAGAAGACTACCCCACTGCCCTAGGCTGTCTGAATAGGTCCTGGTTTTGCTGTATGAGAGTGGAGATGATTTTACAATTCCAAAAGCATAAACAGTAATTGCCTCTAATTAAATCATGTTACTGCTTTACATCTTAAACATGCTGCATTTAACACTTAAAAATATGGGAAAACTATATCTATATTAAAAGGGACAAATGTCTATCTTCTGTTATCAATACCCTACAGTCAATCATTCAAGAATATCCATGGGGAGAGTGCAAGCCTGATATCAAACTTCAGTACCAGGATACCTACAGTACTAATGGCTGTCTGCAGGAATGCAAGGCCTGGTATATACAGGATTGGTGTGGCTGTTCTCCTTTTATCCTTCCAGGTATTTCTTTGGACTATCATAATATTTAAATATTAAATACACATATATACAAAGATCACCTTGCTAGGAGACACCTCACTACTGAGAGGCAGAGGTGATCTCTGCAGGATAACTTCAGCTGGGATTATTACTTATATTTGTCTTATTTTTTTTTTTTAATTCTGAGATTACAAGCAAAGTATTTGGTCTACTGTGGACTTGGCAAACGATCATCAGCTACTTGTTATCTGAGTAACCTTCCATGAAGTCTGAAGTGTTTAGGACATAGCTGGATTCCACCCACCTCCTTTGATTTTTTTAATTCCAACACTACAACCAGAAATTCCTTGCCTTAATTAGCCAACATGAAGACCGAACCACAATATTAAAAGCAATCCTGGCTGGAACACAACAGTGATGTTCACTCCACCAGGGAGCATCCTGGCTTGGTCTTGTGTTCTCTATCACTATGTATCATTTTTTGTTTAGTACCTGTACTGTGCTGGAGTGAATTGTTATCTCAGATGTATAATGAGAAGTATGAAGTAGTACATAGCCTTTGATGACATTATTTTTTCAGAGTTAAGGACTAGGTTGTTCAATTAAGTTCCTAAAAGAATGTTTCTTTTTAAGGAAATGGAATAGAATGTGATTTAATGAAGTCTTACAATTGTGTTTATCCTGCAATCCGTAAGTAATAATTTCATATTAATATTTTACAAGCAAATCCCAAATAGCAGAAAATACCCCAAATTATTGAAAGTAATACTGAAATGGAGCTCATCCCAGTTCATTTAATATTCTGAAAATGGAGATCAGATGGAATAAGAAGTTTGATGACTAATAAAAAAACCTAACTGAAAATAATTGGATCTTAAAATATATCATTTTGTAAATAAAATGAATATGCTTTCACATGTAGCTCATTCCCATGAGCAGATTAGCTGCAGATATGGAATTAGTCAATATTATGACAGATTATCATTAATGGTATTTTCCAGAGAATCTGAGAAGTAACTTTTCATAAATTTTAGAAATCCTCTTTGTTTTGGGTTCAGCTATGCACCCTCTCTTTCCCCTTCTCAAAGAAGCTGATAATTAAGAGAGTGTATAAACTAAGTAGTTATTCCGGGGGAAAGAATGCATCAAACCATCCCTAGCAGACATAGATGCCTCCTTTCTGTAAGCAAAAACAAGTTCAGAGGCAGAGGAAAAACAACAGGTGCTACAAACAGAGAACTATAGCACCCACCTCACAAAGAATAACTGTGTATTGCAGTTTATACATCAGAAAGAAATTTTGCCTCTTTTTTTCCCCAGCTTCCTAAGTGCTAGTTACAGATATGTTGCTTCAAAAAAGTATCCACTTTCTAAGGATAACCAGTAAGAGCCTTTATTTAAAAAATAATTAAAAAAAAACAGTTAAAAGTCATTTTGTAAGGTTAGAAAGGGCTTAATGCTGAGTGCTCTTTTAGAAGTGTGCAAGATATTTCTCCTGAATTTTCAGATGATATAGAGGTAAAAGGATTATGTACAGTGGGAACCCACAACTCCACTTGCCCTGCTCCATGTGAAGAAACACATTACCCTACCACTGTCACCTATTCAAGTTTTGGAGGAGAAAATGCCATTAAATACATTTCTGCAAAGCTGAAGAAGAGTCCAGAGTACATCAGGTAATCATTTTTAACAGCTTGCCTAATAAAGAAATGATCAATTACTTCCAAGTGTGCAAACAGTGCAGAATATGATGTGACCTTTTAAAAATACACTCTTAAGTGTTATTAAAGATATTGTGAGATAATCAATTTTGCCTAATAGATTACATTAGAATGTATATATTTTAGATAAATATGAATATGTAGATATAAGTAAGACTCGTGGAACCCATGAACAGGTTACCCCAGTTTAAACAGTAATGTTCACTTTTCATAGTTAAGAATAAAGAAAGGGTAGGGTTATGAAACCCACTTACAGTCCACACAAGCAATCCATCCCACGGAAGTCAGCGGACAACTCAAGACTGCGCTGATAAACTTCCTGCCCTTTTTCTCAACACATTAGCAAAAACAGCTGTGAAAGTTCTGGAGAGCTAGGTTTTTAATCACAGCAAAGGTGTCAGAAGCATAATATTTTTTTCTACTGTTAGTAAAATTGTATTAATACCATTTAAATACTAAAAAAAAAAAGTGTGGCACCATATTCTCTTGAAGTAGAAAAGCAGTGTAATTCTATCCATGTAGAAGAAATTTCTACACAGAGGGGGGAAAAAAAAAGTGGGACTATACCCAAAGAAGAGATTTAGTGTGAAAATAAGTCTCTATGGTATTGACAACATATTTTATCCACAAAATTATGTTAGATCTTACATTATGCATGTAGCTGTGTTGCTCAGTAGTAGTGCAGAGCTAGCATAATCTGATTACATTTAAGTTCATAGAAGAAATATCATGTATACTTCTGATTTTAAAAAGGCATATGTGCCTTACAGATATAATGTAAAGTGATACTGAATTCCCTTGAAAAACAAGCATCTTATATCCAATAGAAGGATTTCTATGATGTGGGTTTTGTTGTGGTTTTGTTTTGTGGGTTTTTTGTTTTGTTTTGTTTTTGCTAGAAAGATACAATCCAGTTGCCAAAGTATATTTAGTATAGTTTCATAACCCAAGTTACATCACAGAGGTACATAACCTATACAAGTATTAATACTGATGTTACACAAACTCAATATCCACACATTCAAGTTATATAGAACAGCAAAAAATCTGGCTAATGAAATATTTATGAGTATTTCATTGCTTCAGTGACTTCAGGTTTGTCATTCACAGTGCCAAGAGTCAGCAGATGCTTCCATACATTTTCACTTGGACAGAAAATATATGAAGATTAGAAAAATGACACCTATTATAATACATAAAAGATAATAATCCTTTGAGAACATTTTATCTTTCTAATTATATTATTGCCTGTAAACATTATGTACAGCCCCACAATCATTTAATTAGGCAAGAAAAAATACAGAACATTCTTCTGTTACCAAGCCTTAACCAATAGGAATTCAGCCTAAGTATTAACAAGTACATATTCTGAGCTATAAAACAGACCCTGATTAATTTCTAAAGACAGAAGGGAAAAGTTCACTGCTTGCTACCTTATTGTACAGCACCACTAGGAACCCTATGACACTTGTAGGAGGACTTAGTATTAAAAGCCATGGAAAAAGGATTGTTTTCATCACTCAGTGTTACCTAGATTTTAGGATTATCAACTAAAGGGATGGAAGTCACTTTGTATAACCAATACCGCGTTTTCAGTGAACACCAGATGAATAAGTTCATCCCCATTTTCAACCTCCATGTCCGTAACTGTTCACACTTCTGAATAATATTCGCTACATTTGTTCTAAAATGTCATGACATTACAAGTGCAACTGGTTTTTGTGTCTGTTTTATTCCACTGCTGTTACGTTTATCTTCTATTTAGCAGTTACGCTGACTCTGTAGCCATGGCAACATAAAGATGAGCTCTTTTTTCACATTGAATCATTCCACATGTCCTGCTCCATCAAAGATTTCCCCACTCTTCCACTTTTGCAGCAAGAATATAATTAGGTAAGAGAGGCTATTAGCAGAGGATAGAACTAGAGGCATCTGAGTATAGGGCAAGAGATTTTTTGCACAAATGCAGTCATTGAAATTACCAGGATTATATAGGCATTTGCACATAAACAGTAGCAGGAAATTATACTTTCAAGCACTGTCTCTGCTGTGGCTTTGGACGATTAACACTTCCACTCAAGCTTATCTCTGCAGCCTTTAAGAAAGAGGAGTTTATCTCACAGTGTAGATTTAGGCTGAGTTGCTCTTAATCTTCAGACCATGCTCTAATTCCTCCAATGACCTTCTCTTACAACTATTGCTATTAGTACTCTCAGTTTTGCTTTTTTTTTTTAAGCTCATTCTTTTGTAATTCCCACCTGATTGTCCTTTAAAAGACACCATCACTCCTCATGAACTCAGTCCATACTGATGGATGTTGGTAAGCATGGACAGTACTCTCAAGTAATACTGCATGTATTTATCATTAGGCAGAACCTCGTGACTATTGACATTAAATATGACGATCTGAGCTACAGAATAACTCAGCAGCAGAAGGCCTTGACCATACCTGAGTTGCTTGGTAAGGGAATTTTTAACATTTATTGCTGATCAATTAAAAAAGTGTTTAAAACATCTGCTTTTCAATTCTCTCCCCTCCCAAGTCCTAGACTATCCAGGTTTATGAATAAAAAACAATGCCTTTTATACCATATTGATAATAATCATATTTGCTTTCTGTTTCTTTTCCATAGGCCTCTTGCCATACAATTAATGACCTACAGTAGGTAAAACAGTTGAGAATAATAATTAAATCTTGCAGTAGTTTTCATTTATACAATATGCTGAACAAACTGCAAGGGTAGGAAGTTTCTGGAATTCAGAGGGGAGAGGGAAAACATGGGGAGGAAAAGCAAGAGAATGACTAAGAAAGCACAGAAGTAGGAAATATTTCAAGCACACATTCCACAGTAAAATATGTTGTTGTATGTGCTTTGTTTAAAATTAAGGAACACATTTGTCTTTTTTTCCCATAAACATTCTTAAGAACAGTAATTCTGTTTTCATAAGGTGATGGATTATGTATTTTGAATGTATTAAGCACTTGAACTGTGGCAAGATTTTGTTTGCCTCCTAGACTAAACCAAACACTTTGGATGACGTATGTTTATCTTCTTCTTTCACAGCTGATGTAGGTGGTCAGCTTGGATTGTTTTGTGGTGCCAGTATGATTACAATCATAGAACTGCTTGAGTATATTTTTACCAATTTCTTCTGGATGTGCCTCTTTCTTCTGCTGAAAGCTCCTGAAATACCTCAGTGGAATAATCCATCCCATGACCAACCAACGCACGTGGAAAAAAAGAAGAGAATACAAGAATGTTAGTGGCTTGGAGAGGCACAAAACTAGTTGTTTCTCCAACTTCCCTTCATCTCTAAAATATAAAGGAGACAGTAACATCTTCCATGGCACCCTTCCCTTGTACTCCTTATTCTTCCTGTTTTATTTGGTGACTACAACTATTTAACTGTGCTAGATAATTTTAATGAAAGAACTTCAGAAAGCCTCACTTTCCTCATATAAACAAAAATCTGATATTTACCTAAGATTTTAAAATGCCATTTTAAGAAAAAAAATCATAGAAAAACACTACAGACATTCAATGCAACTTTGCACTTCTGACTTACGTATTCTCTATAAAGAGAAATAACATGCCAAAGTATCGCACCAGAAGTTCCCTAACCACCATAAACATAGGTCAAGTTCACACTGTTGGACTCTGGAGACAGCAAACAAACTTGCTTTCCTTCTATTCTTCTTAATGAGCATTCACAACTGTAAAATATACAGCAGAATTATTATTTAATCACAGAAAAGATTCGTTTGTTAAGGCAATGGAGGTACTGACCTCACATTTTATGGGCTCTATTGGCACAGTTTATCACTGCTGGAGGCACTAAAACTTCAGAATGGCTCAGGAGAACTGAGCAGCATAATTCCAGTGTTTTTAATCCATGTAAATGGATTAAAAAGATGAAATGCTTAATTTAAATCCTACTGAAGAAAAAGCAAGAGTAAGAATTATATGGCTTTAGTGCTGAATTATGCTTTTTCCATGTTTTGTTGCTCTAGATTTTCTCTCTCCAGATTATTGTTGTTTCCTCGAGCACAATACTCATTTTCACACACTTGGGCAGCAGACTGGAGTATCAGAGTACAAGGATGAAACTGTAGAACCTAACAGAGAATCTGTACTGAAAGTTTGTTGGGGGGGGGGGAAGCTGGAAATGCTTGGAGACTTGTGTCACATCTTCTAACAAGTTTCCCTGGCCTATATTTTTTATTATTATAAAAAAAACCATAAGATTACTGTTGCAATGTATGTGTCAGACATCTCTAAAGAAGTGACAGAAGTAAGGATTTACGCAAAGAGAAAAGGAATGATTTGGGCAAAAGAGCCCAGTAGCCAGGCTTGGTTCTCACTTATTTGGCAGACAAACAGAGCACAGAATGGCCTGTATCGAATCAGGCTTCGGAGCAGACTCTCACACAGTAGATTAGGTCATTGCAGTGCCTCACCAGCAGATGCCCCACTTACCGAAGGTTTCTCCTGCTCATAACCTTGGAGTTAGTTTCTCAGCATCTGATATGGAATTTCTCATTGTAACTTGAATCAGTTTATTCCTCTCTCACGATGATGTATGAGCTTGAGAAATATTTCTAAAAAGCTGCTGATGAATCTGATATTACCCAGCCTGAACTGAACAGCACTGTCTATGCAATACAATGCTTAGATTAATTTCTGAGGTAAACAAAAAATAAATTCATTTCCACTCTGCATTATACTAAGCTAAAGAGTGAATCTCTAAAGGAGCTTACACTAACATACAGATCTACTGCTAGTTAAGGGCAAAGAAGAATACCCTCAATCTTCACCAATTCTGAGCTGAATTACCAGAAGAAAATTGCTGAAGTTTGAAAGTAGTCAGCTGAGTCTGCCCACTAGTTCTAATGCAACTTTCTGCACTGTGCGTGGATCAAGTGCTGGTAGAACTTTAGGATAACAGTTCTCCCCACCTAAGTAATGTGCCATGGCAGCATGATACTAACTGTTGGTTTCTTATGGCTCCTTTACCTCACTGCTGTGGGGTTGCTCTGTATTGTAGAGATCCAGGGATTGTCAAGCAATTCTAACAACTCCAGACAAAATGGGTGCAATTGTTTCCTCATGGTGGAATTCAGTTCCACACATTTTGCTTCCTACATCCTTCCATGTCAGATGCCATTTTGTCAGATTGCCCCTCTGCTGCCATCTGTCACATGGCAATTACATGTAGTAGGACATTAGTGGGAAGGTTCAGCTTCTACCATAGCACTACCATCCTCCTCTGCTGTCATGGGTTGACATGATAAAACTAGAAGGCATTACTTTTGGAGCAGCCCTGGTACAGCTTGTTACTGTAACTGTATCCCAAGTTAAATGCATCCTCAAGCTAACAGCAGATGCATCTATTAAGCCTCATGATACAGGACTTAACCTTCAAGCTCATACTGTAGGAATTACCTTGCAACGCTGAAACATGAGAAGGTTGTAAAGCATAAAACTCCAGACAGGATACTTCTGTAGCTATAGGAGGAGCACTAGTTTGCTAATGCTGCTTCTGATCATCCTGGTCCTGTTAACCATCCTGATCTGTATGCGTCTCCATCTACCAGAGGCTCATTCCTCACTAGAAGCAAAATCAAAGGGCAGCTTCTTCTGAAGTCCTGCATGGCCATTCCCGCTGTACAAACCCCCAACATACTAGCAGGGGTTCCTTACCCACCTCCTGTCTCAGAACAGGGAGAGTAATGGCAATATTTACAGCCTTTTTTAGGATTAGAAGTTTTTTTTTATACAAACTTTAGAGGATAAAGAAATCCACATGTGGATATTTGCAGTCTTCAATACTGAAGTCCTTTTGCCTCTAGAAAAATATTATCATTTACTACATTAAGCCTGATCAAACATGTTTACTTTTGCATTGCTAAACGTAAGGTTTCCTTTCAAAGAAGTGACCCTGAGCCTTAGAAAATTCCACATAGCTTTAGTACCAACCCTTCACAGGCACTCTCAATCTAGCCAGTTATTTGAAGTCATGAACACCTAGATTTATATACACCGCATTCCCTGTAGGTCTCAAAGTAAGAATTGTGTAGTTCTATTATTGAAGGCTTAGAAAGTAGGTGTTCAAGGCAGGACTGATGATTACTATTACACATTACTAAGAGCACCCACCACATCTTTGAAGGCTTCATTTTAAATGGTGAGCTAACCAGAAGTAAAAAAAAAATTAGGATCAGTTACCCAAAAAAAGACTTCTATAAACAAGCTGTGAATTACACTAGCTTCTCCGGGTTGCTTATGTGCCATAAAGCATGCAAAAAAGCATTCACTAAAAAACTCAAGTTTTCTTCTGTGGTCATTCAACTAAACCCATATGCTTCCCACAAGAATGACCCCATCCTTGATACAGTTTTGATTACTGACACTCCCAATATCCTCAATTAAGAACTCAATGTAATAATAATTTAAGAATTTAATATAATAACCTTCTCTGGGTGTAGCCAAGAAGTTTTTGTGTATACCAGCTGCCAAAGAAAATACATTTAGAAAGTCTACTACTACTACTGGCTATGAGAATGCACTCTGGAAGATCTGCCTGTTGACCACTTGGTCTGCTGTGCTTGTAACCTTTAATCAACCCTTACTTCTCAGGGCTTAAAAATTGTTAAAGACTTGATCCAAAGTTCAGTAGAAGCTTCCCACCCTAAAGTCACTAAACAACTTCAAGTCACGTCCACATGAATACACAGTTCACTTATACAGCTTGTGATTATTTAGTCTTGAAGACTTATACCGCACCCTGATTCTTTCTTGCAATCTGAGTACATTGAGTTTTCTTAGGTCATTTTAGTTCAAACTTCTGAGAAATGTATGAAGAAAGTGGTAAACAATGCCCTACCTGAAACAAAGCAGATACAAGAAAACAAAGCTATTTAACTAAAGAAACAGCTTAAAATGTCTGCTTTAAGACTAATTGTAAGCAGCTGTTCACTGTTAAAACAAGAAAGTTCAGCAATCAGGGGAGAGACTTCTACAACTCAAAAAAAACTGAATTAGGAAGGCCTAACAGCAAAACCTTGACAAATCAGAGGGCTGGGTAATCACCAACTGCATGAAGTTACCACTCTCAACTCCAGATATTTTGTGATTCTGTGACTTATTTTCTGAAACACTTCAAAAATTGTGGATGCACAAAAGGTCCTTCACTTTTTGAAAACTGTAAGGCATCTGTCTTGTATCTCAACTCAAAGCACCAGATTCAAAGTGCTAAAGTGTTTTGGAATACCTCCTTAGGCAGTCAGATAGTCACTGCCTACCTTCATCTGTTTTCATATTATTCATTTGCTCCTGCATGCAAAGAAAGCTCGGATGCCAATGGGAGAAAATCCTCTGCAAGAACCAGAAACTCAGCACCTCACATGCCTCCTTATATCTCCTTTGGTGAAGTCCTCATCACTCACAAAGCCACACTCTGCCTCAGGACAAGGCAGATACATCCTATAAGCTGCCCAGACAATACAAGGACTCTGTAACATGATGGAAAGCACAGCAGAATAGCAGAGTCTTAGGCTGTAGCAAGTAAGGACTTACTCAAATGTAATAGCCATGAGCACAAAAATAAAGGAAAAAAGATGCTTACCTTCAGAAGACCTGTGCACACAGAGATCTCCAGCAAGACACCCTTACCTCCACTGCCAACTCTTAAATGAAGTCTGCGATTGCACAGCATGCACCTGTGTTCCCCTGGGTTGGCCCTGCCTTTCTACCAGGTGTTCAACCACTGATTCAAGCCATGACTTAGCATCTCTGCCACGCTATCTAAATGAGACTTAATGCTCAGAAAGCAGCAAATCTCTTCCCTCTGCCCTAAGCAATTTCCATTTCAGATCTTAATTGTTAATAAATCTTTTTGCATCACTTCATTTGGTGATAGAATTAACCCAATTGCATGGCAGCCAAAAGAAGGCTGCTTTTTGTTTTTTTCACAGGAGTTTTCTGCATGTATTTGTTCTTTAGGAGTGGGAAATGTTTATAAAGTTGTGGCACTAAATACCTTCGGATTATAAATCTTCTCTTCAAGCAACTAAAACTCTTCCTAAAAGCATGGTCTACTTTGTAACCAGTAAGTTGCATCCAATACATTTGTCTTAAAATTGTTGTAAAATATGCTCCTTGTAAAAGTAGTAACAGGAGTACTTTGTGCTCCTTGGGAAAAGTTTAACTCATTTTGTTAAGTATGAATATTGTTACAGAATCCTTACCAAAAAAGTTAACAAGGATCAATGGCATTTTAATAATTTCTTAGGTAGATACTGTAATATTTGATGTTCATTTTAAATACTCGGTTATGTTGCATCCTTTTACACAAGATAAGTGCTGCAGTGCAAAGCATCAACTCATCCATCATAGATGAAACAACTGTTTCGTGTTTTCCTAAACTAAAATGTATTGGACCACAGGATGCATGTTTCCAATAACATGAACACTGGTGGTATTCAACGACCTGAACACCAGCCACAAGGATGGGAAAGGACTGTGGTTTTCTTGGGTGTGCTGAGGGCAGGCAGGGTAAGAAGGGAATTCACAACTACATAAAAACAAAGCAAGGGAAGCAATCTAATTGTCCCCAAGGCATTTGTCATTTGCAGCTGAAAAGTACATTTAATGCCCAGTTTCAGAGGGTGAGCACAGGACTGGGATAAGAGGCTCTGGAGTGCGCTTTCATGGGAACCACAGCAACTCTGATGTGGCAGGTGCCCAAAGCAGAGGACTAACTAGCCAGTCTGGTCTTTTGTCCTCTCCATCCTCATAGGATACAGAACAGCTTCAACTGTAAGGATGGAACAGGAATGAATGTATGTAACTCTGTACTTTGACACATAGTGTGCTGAAGGAAGCAAATGTTTCTGAACTGTATGACAAAACTTTTCTCTCCTTACAGTGACCAAGCAAAGCAGCGATTGTTTTCACACTCATGCTTAGGAGGATAGTTCAGTGTCTTAGGAGTGCATGTTCTTCCAACTGCTATTGAGATTAGATTTTACAGTCTGTATGCTACAGGACAATCATTTTGTAATTACTCAGTATTTTCATGAATGTAAGTAATTTTGAGTAGTTTTCTCTCACCATAAGTGCCAGTGCAACAGATTTTAGCTACCTGTCAGGAAAAAAGTCCCAGAATCATTTCTGGAAAACATTTAATCAGTAAGTTCAATTTGTACTATAAATTGAACTGCCCCAAGTTTTTAAAGAGAAGTGAATAATGAAAGGAAGTATGGACATTATGCAAATTCTGATGGCAAAAAGATGAATAGAAAGGATCAAGCATGAGAAATGTTTAATCGGCCTGCCAGCAGTAACCAGAGCAATTCACTGAGTAGTGTAGGGAGCATAATGTAGGGAGCCAACAGTTCCAAGAGCATGGCACAGTTCTCTGGACTTGATCCTGCAATCAGTAGCTGCAGGTGGTCACTAGCTCAATGTGTGAGTGGAGATGAGTGACGAGACATGTCTGCCAGGGGTCAGTGCTGGGACTGATAGTCTTTAATATCTTCATCAGTGGCATTGACAAGGGGGCCGAGTGCACCCTCAGCAAGTTTGCTGATGACACCAAGCTGTGGGATGTGGTCAACACACCAGAGGGACAGGATGCCATCCAGAGGGACCCAGACAAGCTTGAGCAGTGGGCTCAAGTGAACATCATGAGGTTCAACAAATCCAAGTGCAAGTTCTTAGACCTGGGCTTAGGCAGCATCCACTACCAATACAAACTGGAGGATGAAAGGATTGAGTGCAACCCTGCCTATGAAGACCTGGGCGTACTGGTGGATGGGAAGCTGGACATGAGCCAGCAGTATGTCCTTACAGCCCTGAAAGTCAGCCATATCCTGGGTTGCAAAGTACTGCGAGCAGAAATGGAGTCCTCAGTACAAAAGAGATACAGACCTGTTTGAGTGCATCCAGAGGATGGCCATAAAAATAGCTATGGAAAAGAATGCCTCTCCTATGGGGACAAACTCTTCAGCCTGGAGAAGACTGCGAGGTAACCTAATAGCAGCCTTTCAGTATCTAAAGGCAAGCTACAGGAAAGAAGGGGACAGACCCTTTAGCAGAGTCCATGGTTACAGACCAAGGGGAAATGGTTTCAGTCTTAAAGGGGGTAGATTTAGGTCAGGTTAGATAAAAGGAATAAGTCTTTTACAGTGAGGGTGGTGAGGCACTGGAACAGGTTGTCCACAGATGTGGTGGATGCCCCATCCTTGGAGACTTTCAAGGCAAGGTCTGGCCCTAGGCAACCTGATCTAGCTGCACATGTCCCTGTTCATTGCGGGGGAGCTGGACTAGGTGATCTTTAAAGGTGCCTTCCAATTCTAAGGATTCTATGACTAAAGAAATCAAACTGTGCCATACTACCTCTTCTGTATACAAGTCTTAACTCAGTCATTCAGATAAAAATCCTAAACTGGGAGTAAAGATTACCAGAAGATGAGGAAAAAGTTGGACTCTGTTGCTTCTTTGGAGTGCAAGATAAAACATTTTCCTTGTAGGTTAGGAGTTATTCCTGTTATCCTAATTATTTACCCCGTTGGAGTTATCTTTTCTTCTTCTAACAAAGATAATATTAGCCATTCAATTCATCTTCGCAAGTGAGGAAAAACAGGCCTTTAAACATCAGAGCATTGCTAGGCAATGCTCCAAGGCAATGTCCTGAAATCAGAAGTCAGCCCTTGCTGCTGGTAATCACAGCCTTGGTTGCATAGAGCCCAGACAAGCCTTACCAGACTCAGTTTTAAGAACATACCACAGGGAGAAGCTATTCTTCTTGAGAATGAACACAACAATGTCCTGGAGTGCCTGACATACTTTTTCGAACACTTCTGAGGCTTTCTTTTGTTAATGTGCTCTACTGACAGAAGTAGCATTACTGCTTGCCCTTATACATTGGTGTATTAAAAGAATGCTTCACAAGCTACTGAAAACAATCAGGAGTTCACTTCTAAGCAGTACTTTCATTACCTCTGATATATGGAGTGCTTCCATGTTTCTCGTGTTAGATGCTTTGGCTACATGCAAGATTGTATGGTACAGAAATGGATGTTTAGTAAGATATTTCCTCATATTTTATGCAGGATTACCTGCTGCTAGTTATACATCTAGATTTACTAACTTTACTAACATTAAACTAGGCGTTAATATGTAGCACCTTCTTAGTCTTCACATGGGGCTTCACTGTCCCTCGTATCATAATTCATAAGCTATTTTCAGAGCAAAATTTCCATTAGAGTAGAACTATTTGACCAAAAAGTTTTCTATCCGGGCTTTCCCCTGAGCTATCCTACAAGAGACACCCCTCTGCAACCAGAGGAGGAAGCTGAACAAACCCTTGCTCCCGTTCTTTCAGCCTCTTTTCCCTAAGCATGGGGCAACTCTATCCAGCTCAGATCTGCTTTCCTCAGCCTTTTTACCAGCCAAGGATAAAAGCAAATGGCCTAACAAGCACCAAATGACTCAGAACTAACCACAGCTCCAGCCAATGAGCTCCTCCTTCCCAGGAATGTTTTATCTCCCAGTTCCATATAAACAAAAATAAAGACTAAAATATGATACAATCAAACTATCTGGTTCATCATACCATTTTCCTGCAGAGTTAAATTAAAAAGAAGACTAGACAAATTCATTTCTTCTTCAGCCAGCTCTGTTTGCACCCCAGGTGTGCTGCTGTTTCAGGATGACCCATTTAAGACCACTAACTCAATTCGAATTAGTGCTTTGTAACCCAGCAAAAGCATTACTGGGGTTGGGACGAAGTTGGGATTTACTATTACTTTTTCCCCAATATTTACAGCCTGCAATACTTTAACCATCTTTGAGTTGCTGCCTCACCCCAAACCAACCAACCAACCAACCAAACAAACAAACAAAAACAACAAACACAAACTCTTCCTGCTAAATATTAGGAAACAAGGAAGAAGCTGATTCACAAATCCATGAACAAAAGTCTCTGCCTGACTGTCCTCCAAAAAATCCTTGTTGGGCTCGCAGATGAGGTGCATGTAAACCATGCCTCTGAACTCCTGTAGACTGGCATGAACACAGTGGGTTTCACTTGTCTTAACTGTGGTGCCACACCTAGGGAATGGGGATTACACTCTCAGAAGAGCATCTCGTTGTATCCTGACCTCCTCAGCACTGATACATCAGCACTATTGCTACAACCTGTGGTACTAAATGAAAGGCTGCACATCACTCCTCCTGCTCTTGTCAAGTCACTAAAGCCATTATAAATGCATTGATACGTTCAAAAAGATGTGACCGGCCTGGTGCAGGAACACGCAGTGATTTCCTGAGCTGGGAGACCCCAGAGGTGCCAGCAGAGAGAGGGGCTGAGGAGGCACGGGCAGGGCTAGGAGGAAGGGTGGTCATTTCTTGTGCAGACACACAGCACCCCAGGGAGCAATGCAGGCTGGATGGACAGCCTGCAGGATGCAGCAGTTGACAGGAAGGCACACAGGAAGGGTGCTGTCACTGCCACTGCCAATGGTGTCTGTTACACACTCACAAAAAGCAGCAGTAATGGAATCCTCTAACAAAAAGCCATGTCCTCTGTGTCCCCTGTGGCATTTTCAGCCTCAGAAATCTGTGAGAGGTATGTCCAGGCAGAGCTGCTCAGCATAGTGACAGTGCTTTGGGAGCACGTGGGCAGGCTGAGGAGCACAAGGGAGTTGGTGAAGGAGAATGACTAGTGGTGGTGTGCTCTGCCATCCCTGGGACAGATGTGTCACTCAGCCACTACACAAGAAGCCACCAGACAGAAAGAGGGGACTTAAGAGATAGAAGGGAATGGAAGCAGGTTTCTGCTTGGGGTGACACGCATCTCCCTTCTCTGACTACCTCACCCTTCCAGACATCATTATAAAGCAGATACAAGATTCTGGAACCTGATGGACAGGCAAAAAGAAATGTGGATGAAGGTCCATCCAGGTCACCTAGGGCTAGTCAACCTGATCTCACATCGTGACCACTTCTGTCACAAGAAAAGAGAAGTCATCAGGTTGTCATCAGTGATTCCACCTGAGAGGAACAGAGCCTGATAATGTCAACCAGACCCGACCTATAGGGAAGTCTGCTGCCTCCCTGGGGCCCAGGGAAGAGTCATTACTAGAAAATGCATTAGGTTTGTATCATCCTCTGATCATTACCCATTATCGGTTTTTCATGTTGCCAGCAATGAGGTAGCAAAGGGAAATCCAAAGGCAAGCAAGAGTGAATTTGGTGCTCTGAGAAAATAGGTTAAAGGATCAAGAGCACGGTAATGTTTTCTCTGTCCTTTCAGTAGCATGAATAATATTCACGGGAAGGAACAGGCAGACCTAGCTGATGCAAATGTGGCACTGGGGCTGATGTCACTGGCAGCATTTTAGTTTTCTTAATCATGTGATGAACAACAGAGATGCTATTGTAGGGAGAAAATGAGGGAGTGGCTGAGGTCCCCTGCTTTGTTCAGATTGGAGCAGAGCAGGCTGAGGGGAGGCCTGATGGTGGCTGCGGCTCCTCACAGGGAGCGGAGGACAGCGCTGAGCTCTGCTCTCTGGGAACACTGACAGGGGCTGAGGGAACGGCATGGAGCTGTGTCAGGGGAGGTGGAACAGTCTCTGCCAAAAAAAAAAGGGCTAGAAGGGCACGGTGCACAGAGCAGGAGCTGTGGCTTTGTCCTCTTAGCTGAGCAGAGCCCTCAGGAGCAGACACAAGCCTAGAATGGCACGATTTCTGTTTTCTTCAAGAGGGTGAAAATGTTCTGTATGGATTTTTAATTAGAAACCATGAAGTCATCTGACAGAGACCAGGCTCTGCCATTAGGCAGGAACAAAAGGACGGGGATGAGGTGAATGGGCCTGGTCTCAGTGTGGCAGTAGCTCTTTGTTTTGCTGCTTCTTTCTGAACAATTTATTGAAGAGATTTTAGCCTGCTAGGAAGAAAGTGTAGTGAGAAAACAAATCAGAGACTTGAATAAATGTTGGGTTCATTTTGGCTCCTTTTCACAGGGTATGGTATTCTACCAGAAAGCAATGTTTCTTAGTGCCGCGGCACTTTAGTGCCAGGAAAAATGCTTTTAGATAACGAAGTAAGTGCAGCTTGAATGTGACACATCTGGGAATGCAACAGACAGTGGAGATTGCCTACAGTTG
The DNA here is from genome assembly GCA_035772895.1 of Perdix hodgsoniae. NCBI lineage: Eukaryota > Metazoa > Chordata > Aves > Galliformes > Phasianidae > Perdix > Perdix hodgsoniae. The sequence goes on from JAPSGF010000069.1 coordinate 3,191,559, forward strand.
TAGTGCTGTTTTCCGACTGAAAATACAGGGCAACGTTCACCTACAGATAACTACAGTGGGAAGGTCAATAATGTTCAATAATAGCACTAACTGAAAAGCCTATTGAACAGCTTTCATAAACAAATGCTGACTTTTTCTTGGTGTCTTGGAGTTAATTGCAGCTTCAGAAAATACTGACATAGATGAACAACAAACCTTACGTTTGGTTGAGCTGCATGAGCACACAGGGTATATACATACAGCACATAGGGTATGAGCTGTAGATGACAAAACGGCGTTTGTGATCTGAGAGCCTTCTTTTTGAATTCCAGTTGGAGCTCAGGTGTTCCCCTCCTGTACTTAGCCATCCCTTACCTTTTTCCATAACCTAATTGTGCTTCCACATTTTACATTTTACAGAAAAGAGGGAATGCAGGGGCAGTTCAAGAGCCCACTTTATTGGGATTACTACAGTATTACTTGTATTGCAGTAGTACTTGTATTATGGACCTAATGAATGTTGTCCTTCTTTCTGATACAGGCTGAGGCAGCAAGGAAAGGAGCAATGTAGCCTCCACAGAAGTTCAGACTAGCTGTGTGTATAGGGATGCATATATGCTGAGGGGTAGGATGATGCAGGAAAGGAAGTCTTTGTGAAAAGCAGCATGTCCTTTATGGTTAAGTCGTCTCACCCTCTAAATCATTACATAAATGCCCACAATTAGTCCTGTATGTGACGGAAAGCAAGGCTTTGGTTTCATGTACAGACTCTCACATCCCTGAATGATTCACTATACCCTCTCAAAAAACAAAACAAAACAAAAAACCAAACCACCACAAAAAACACCAAACCAAACCACAAGGATACTTACGTTTCAACCTCTTTATACAGGCTTTTTGTTGAGAATGATTTTTATTTTCCCCTGAACTTTTCATATGAAAATTGCCATTAAATTGACTTGCACAAAATACTTGAAAAAAAACCAGACAGGACATAACCTTTCTTTTCTTTCCAAGAATATTATACCCAGTGTTCAGGACTTGTTAGAAATGGATGTGTGTTTCTTCACTCTTAGTACATTGCGTATTTCACTGAGATTTATGAAGCTGGGTTGATTTTTCACAGTGTGTTATAACGTTGTGCTTTTGTGTTGATGAAAGGCCTGACGCTAGCAACACTGAACTCAAGCAGGTTTATTTCTCTTCTGGAAACTATGACCATGTAGATTTTGAGGCTTTTTGCTAGTGGTGGCTTTTTTGTTTTGTTACTGTTGGTTTTTTTTTTTTAACTAAGCTTAGATCAGTTAATTGTTCTCCAGCTTGGGATCGTGATTAACAACTGTGAGAAACTGTTGAATACCTTCAAGTCTTTTCTCTCCACTCAGCTGAATTCTGTCATTTTATCACAAGTCTGTTGCTTGAGCTCTAGACAGGATACCACATTTATCAGAGTGTAAAATCAACTTGGGAAGGCTAGAATCACCCTGACAATCTGCAACATATAAAAAACTGCACAGGTTTAATGTCAGATGTCCAGAATATGAACAGGTAAAATAAATGTGTAAATCACTTCTCAGGAGAGTACAATTGTACTGTAACCTAAAACTTGCTTTAGGTGTTTTACATATATTGAAATCTCCACAACCACTTCTGAAAAGAAGCTGTTAATAAAGGGAATGTCAATCTGACTGCGAGATATGGTATCCATGGAAGAGTCTGCAGTACAAAACCTCTCTAATAGAGGTAAGTTTCTTTATCCCAGAATAATAATTTAAAAAATGTTACTACATTTCTGATCATCTTTATCTCCAAAATAGTCACATTGGCAGAAGGACCCAATGACCATTATAACGAAAACAAACATTAGCCTTTTCCTCCTAATAATAAAAAGAGTGATCTGGTGGAGAGAGCATATGTTGCTGCAGGTTTTCTACAACTGTCATCCAAAGCTGGTCAAAGGTCTGAATAATAATAGAGAAAAAAGTGCCTTTTACGTGCAGCTTTAAATTGGTGAATTTAACCTTTTTTTCTTTCTTTTTTCAGTTTCCTGGAGGTGATAAGCCAAGAGAGTGACGGAATTTACCTACTATACCCCATAAGCATTTTTCCCCTTTTCCTTCCCATTCCCTTTCTTTCCCCTCCATAACCATTTTACACTCTGTGGCAATCGAACATATACTACAGAATATACTATTACCATCTTTCAGTGAACTGAAACCATCGGCTTGTGGGTGCCTCAGACTCTGCTGTTGCTCCATGGAGATAAGTGTTATTGAATTGGCTATCAACATTCCAGGTGTACACTGCAGTGCATAGCTAGGCTGCAGCACACAGTCATGTTTGTTTGCTTTAGATTTTACAGGAGTTTTATTCATAGAAAATGCTCTGAGGTCTTCAGGTCCACCCATCCCTTATTCCTATCAAGTGTTACCATATTGTTTCCTACTTCCTTCTTCTGTATATGATTGTCTTTCAAACCTGAGCTTGTAATTAGCCGGATAAACTTTGCACTCCAGCCTACATTAAACACCACAACCAGGTCACGGAAATCTCAACCTAGTTTTTTACACCTCTGTCTTCAGGGCTGAGGGATGTCCTTTATGTGTGTGTGTAGTGATATACAGATAAAGGTATAGACGTAGAAATATATAAAAAGCCAGATGAATATTTTGGGTGCTAATGATGCCTTTGTGAACAATACAAATGGAAATTTCCTCCACAAAACTGAAAAAATAGCAGCCCTACAGCAGCAGATAGGGAAGGATGAATTAAAACTCCTCTGGGCAATAGTTTTTATTAGACATATCAGCCTAGCTGCTTTTAATTTTAAAAAGCTAAGATTTCATGGAATTCTACATGAGGAGGGTCTATAAACAAAGGCCAAATTATTAAATCACCTCATCGGGTTGCGAGTCTTTATAACGTAACTTCTAAAGAATGACACTATGTGCTTATAAAGCTTGCTAAATGTTTATTGAACCTAGTAAGAGTCCTGCTGTTTTTCAAGCTCTGTAATAGATAAAAAGTATACATATTATCCAAGAAACACTATCAACAGTCAGACTACTCAAGTCAATTACAGCACTAACTCTAAGGAGTAGGGGAGTCCTCTGCAAGGCCAAACTTTGTTAGTAATACCATGGAAATAGAAATTCTTTTGTGAATCTGAATTCAGAGGAAAGTATTTGATCCAGAAGATTACTTGCAACCAAGCATTCCATAATTTGCGGTTTCACTGCTGCTTTCACTTTTCTTCTCATTTCAAACTATTTCTTTTTTTAAACAAAGATAAACTAGATATATTTATAAATGCCTTTGAAACAGACGTAGGTAAATATTTTGCCTTATGTTTCAACTACAGAACTTCTACAGTGAAAGTAGATCACTGCATTTAAATCTGAGACAACAGAGCATATGCGAAAGAACTAAATACAGAGAAATATTTAATCAAATTTTCTATTTAGATGTTGAGCTCAGCATTTACCTGAAGATTAATTTTAATAACAAAAGTGGTCAAATGCTTAAATCATACTAATTTCCTTGAGATAAAAAGCACTTAGATGAACTTAACGATGAGTTTCTAGCGCTTTAAGAAATTGGTTATGCTACAGAGGAGCTTAACAGGAGCTTTAACACTTTGAAATTGTTAAGAAGTGATAAACTCAGAGCACTATTTGAGTTTCTGGCATGTCATCTTAAGTCATCCTGAAGTGTAGTACAAACATCTCAGTTACTTCACGGTCTTCTGCATCAGTTATTTATATGCCACACAACCATATTTCTATATTATTCTGTATTATTTCTATACAACCACAGATGTCACAGATCTCATGTCCAGGGATCACCATTAAATTTTTGGCAGGCTTGATCAGCACAAAGGACAAAGAGCTGCTGTGTAGATAGCAGATTGCACAGGCAATCTCTCACAGAGTGCTAGGAAGAGCTTCTGATGCACAGTGAGCGATGCAACAGAATGTATGCAGCTCTCCCTCTTTGTTTCCCACTCTTAAAGCTTTGCTTGGTAATGCACATCCTGCTCAGGATGGATGGCCAATCATTTCTGATTGTTAAGTATTTCTGTGATCTCTTCCACTGTTTTTGGAGTATTACTACACACATTTTGAACACTACTTTGAACTGAGGATGTGATCCAGGAACCTGAACATAGGAGACTCTTGAACATATGCACACACCGAAACAAGGACTCAAGAAATTATTTAAATGCGAACCTAGAATTGCAGAATGGGGAATGTGCTTCTTTTGTATCAAATGCAACAATAAAATGCAACTTTCATTGAAAATAAAACCCCAGAATTTCTAAAAATCAGTGGAAAAAATAATTTATTGCAATTTCTCACATTAACATGAAACATTTATACATATATATTCTGTGCTGATAAAGTATACTAGGTACAGACAACTTTTATACACAAAGTAATTGCACTATTCTAATTTATAATGCAAATATTCAGAAAATGCCAGACATAAGAATGGATATTATTCACACAAAAATGCACTGTATGTTAAAACTGTGAAGCATCTGCAATCTCATCTAATTTTACTATGTCTTACAAGCTATATACCTCTTAATTATGCCACGATGCCAAGAATACAATCAGGTTCTCCCAAGGTATAAGATAAAATCACTTCTGAAATTCAGAGGCCAAACCAAAGGCAACCACAACAACCACATCCTGGCAGTATGCCTGTTAATTTTGAAGGCTCTATCAGAAAAGAATTAGAGCACTAGTGATGGCCTACAACAGTCCAGCAATCAATTATTAACATGACAACTTCATTTAGTTAATATAAATCAATGAAAAATATATTGAAAACAAAAAGCATTTCAGTAAAAGTACATTGGCACAAGCTTCAGATGGCAGCATTGGACAAACAACTGCCCCCTTTCAATACAGAAGATGTTTACATAGTGTCTACAAAGCCAAAATGCTGGATGATGTCAAAAGGTACCATTTTTCTAAACAGGAATCAACAGTGCATCAAGTGTTACTCGCAATAGGAACAGGAAGCATGGTCGCAGCAGAAGTAAATGTGATAAACAAGTTTTATGCAGTAGTTTCCATAATGATGCTTTATGTACTACTTTTTACAAATAGTTCTTTACGTTCTTCGTTCTGCCAAAAAATTGAAATGCCTCCTGTCTTTTCAGAAAAGTCACTGATTTATGCAACCACTGTACCGCAGAGATGAAGATGAAGATGGGAAGCATCAGACTGAGTGGTTAGTTGTGGCATGCATATTATACAATTTGATTCAGTAATAACTGGTGATAGGAAAGGCCACAGGACTGACATGCAAAAATGCATATTAAAAAAAAAAAAGAGCCTGAAATACATGCTCATAGCAGAGAGAGTACCAAACACTAAGGAAAAAGTAGCAAGCATGCCTGGAAGAAAATGGTGGGTACGATTTCAGGACAAGAGCAAAAAGACAATGGTACTGCACATAACAATAGGAGATACGAAGTAAAGTAACATTCATAATTCATCCTTACTGCCTGGCTCCCTATTTGGAGACAGTATTGCACCCTGTTCAGGATCCTTTTCCTCTTCCCTCAGCTCAGAAAGTATCTTGCTTTGTTTCCTTGAATGCATGCAAGTAGAATTTGAAAAGTAAGGGATTTTCTTTGAAGCAGCAACATAGTGGATCAGTGCAGTGACAAAATATGTTTGACAACTTGCAACCAGTATTAGTAAATAACAGAACAGAGCATAGGTAACACACACATTTCTTTTGTATGTGTTGTACGTAGGATTGTAACAACTCCTACGTTTCCTGATGGAACTACTGGAGATATTTTGACTTGCTCCCATAAGTAATTTGGGGACATGGGAGAAGAGAAACATATTTGGAAGTGGGGACAGATGGAAACCACAGTCAGGCATCTGAGGTTCTCTGCATGCTTTAGGATTTACAACAAATCTGTTCCTCCTGAGAGAAGTTGCAGGTGAACCTCTGTTCATGCAAGCAAGCAGACGAGTCACGGTTACTTTGGTTCTATGTATATTTCTGATGCAGTTCTGAATATTGCTAGAATGGTATTATGGAACAGAGTTCTTAAGAGGGAAAAATAGAGATACCAACTTAGGAACAAAGTCTGAAGTATGTTGAGCTGCTCCAGCCTGATGACATTTTACATGCCCAGTGAAGACAGCATATTTTAAGCACTGGTTTTATATCACTATGCCATCTGTGAGCATTTTTACCACTTCCCCTGTCATATAGTGATCACTGGGCTTCATTATCTGTTATGCTAACAGATATGCAAATGATGAGATTGCCATTCTATTAGGTGCAACAGAAAAAGGGAGTGTACAACTAATATGAATCGGTTCTAGATTTAAACATACTGGAAATAGAAAACTTCACAATAAAAGAACAATCAGAGAAAATATCTTCAAACAGATTTAAGAAATATTTTCAGGGAGTGACCACTCAAGACATTTATTTACCACATGGATTCTTAACGGACGTTAACATGCCATATTAATTGTTACGAATGGCTCCCACTGAAATTAATCACCCTGCAAATGACACTAATCATAAGAATGCATGCGTGTGTGAAAGGTCAGATAGAATAAGTATCTGAAAAGAAAACCAAAACTGTAGCTTAGCAAAGTAATTACAATAAGGTAATCAAACATAAAAAGGTGTTTATTTGACTTCTGCTTTTGGATTACTACTATTATATGCAGCCTATAAGGTGTCAGAAATAACAACAGTTCAGAACATGTTAAAGGAGGAAATCTTAGTGTATCTTTCTGTTTGTGAACAGATGAAATGGGGCAGGGAGTGGAAAAGAATGAAAAGACCATTAGAAGATTATCTTCTTTCACTTTTCAAAATCACCTCTGAAAAAAATGATTACCAGTGTCATATCACTTCATGAACTTATCCTTCTAGTTTCCTATTCTCCAAAACTTAGTACAACAAAAAAGAGATACCTGCGATGGGAGAAGTCCTTATGTGTATGAGAAATATATGCATGTCTGAATTTAAGAGTATACAAAAAAAAGCCTAACACAAATTAAGAAAGACTTTTCAAGTGTGCTTAAACTGTGACTATTATGTGCTCCCAAAAACCAGACTGACAATATTTTTCTATCACGTTTACTATTGTCCCTGTGTTCCTCTCTACAAAGCTGAATTATTAGACAAGAGTAACAGCAAGTACCTGTCAGGGCTGTTGTCATGATTAACACAACCAGCTGTTTTACAAGCTCTCTAAAAAGAAGTTGCAATATTTAAAATTGTAAACTTCTAGAACTCTAAACTCGTGTGAAGCTGAACTAAGGAAAATATGCACCTGACTCAATACTCTTCTGAAGCTTTACATTTAACATTATAATATTCCCTGATACAAATGATAGGACTTAATTTATAATGCAGAAAGAATAAGTCTAAGGTGCTTAGTTATGCATATTTCATATAAAAGTATGGATTTGAAGGAACAGTAGCCATGTGAAGTTACATTTAACCTTGATATAAAACAAAATCATAAAAGTATGATCAAAAGTGGCACCCAGAATGTTAGCACAACTAATATATACTAAAATACAGACTTCAGCGGAGTTAAAATACAGGCTGTTCCCTGAAGTTTAACAGTGAGAGTTAATATTGAGGGTTACCATTAAACAGTCAATATTCATACATTGGCTACCAGTTGTATTAAATCTTTTCTAAAGAGCCATAATGGTTTAACAATCTAAATTTTGTTTTCAGAGGCACACAAGAATTCAGAAGTGCAATTAAGTCCCTGTGACCTGTACGTTCAGTGAAGGAACTGATGACTTACATTATTCTAATCAGTATTTCTTAGATTGAATACATTAGCTTAAAAGGTTTTGTATTACTTTTGGACAGAATTCAAGCTGTGCATATTACTTTCACACTTTTTTTCCTCCCTGTTTGCAATAGGTGGAATGTAACTGCTAGGCTGGCACAAAGCAACACGACTAAACGTAAAACTTCAAAGGCTATTTCTGAGTCTAAATCTCATTCTAATAGGACTTTGGTTACTACATGTGCAAATTCTGAAATTATCACACAAACTCAAAGACAACTTATTGCTTGAAGAGCCTCGCCCTATTGTCATTCTGACAACAAGATTTAGTTTTTATGTCAATCAGAAGATATATTTTTATTCTGTAAATTTCTGAAATAAGACCTTTATCACACAACAATTTGTGAGCAAGAAGATCCATCTGAGGTTAAGAGAACACCCCACACATCAGGTCTGAACCTGGCTGTGTGTAGTTGTTGGACTGCTGCCTAAATATCTGAAGGCACATTCACTCACAGAAATGTTAAATTTCAAAGTGCTGATAACCAGGCATCGGTTAAATATTATATTACGGGCATTATATTGCAAAGTCTAGCACAGTGGAGAAATCTGTACATAAAGGGATATTTATATTTAAACACCAGCATTCCCTCAAGGACCTCTTTAAATATGAAAGTATTCCCTCAGGGTCTGCACAAACTCCACAGACAAATAATCAAGGACTTCAATGTGCCGTCAAGATAGTAAATGCGTTAATAAAAGTGTTGTACAAAACTGTTCATTTCTTCCAGGGAACATTTAGCTTGCAAATGCAAATGGATCTCAGTGGCTTAGATTACATTTGTCATAATTTGTTTAAAAGAAAACACTTTGGTTAGTCATACCTCTGTCTCTGTACTCTTTCGGGACAAAAACCAAACCTGCATTGGTTCTTTTTTACCCTTCATAGAAACTGGACCCCTGTATTCCAGGTGGAACTGAGGATCTGAATTTTCTGGTGTCATAAGACACCTGAGAATGGAAAGAGAAAACATGTAATTGTATGCATGCAAACTACACACAATTTAAAATATTAAGCACACACAAATGTGAGCAAATTAATAGAAGCATCGAGTCTATCTCTAGACCATTATTTTATTTGCATACCAACAATCATGCGTCATAATACAGTCTGCCTTATAGTTTCACCAGAACTCATGCACTTAAAAAGTGTGTTAACAATGCCCCATCACTATCAATTCCGAAGGCACATCGATTTTACACTGAAAAAGTGATTTCTTTATAAGTGTCAACACCACTAACAATAGTGAATCGCTTACCTGTACGTATACTCAGAGACATTGATCTTTCCCTTTTCTCCAGTAGTTTCTGTCCTGCTTGTTAAATTGACAGTATTTCCAAACAGGCAGTAACGTGGCATCCTTTGGCCTATGACACCTGTGACTACCTCACCAGTATGGATTCCTATTGTTATCTTCAGAGAGAAAAAATAAGGCTTCAATGTTCAAAATAAATGCAGCTTATCTCATGCTTCAGACTAAATACAGGTATTATGCAGTTTCTGTCTACTAGTTTTATTTCCAGTGCATTACTCTGGCTTCTTCAAAGCTCTGCATTTTGTATCTTTTTTTTATTTTTTTTTAAATTATATTGCCATGACTCTGCTTCCCACATGAAAGAACAAACCTCGTATTTTTCCAACATGCACCACACCACACTGCTATTATATGCTGTAAAGTAAAAGTGAAGAGAGAGAAATACCCTGTAGGTCTGAGCTTGATGAATGCTCAGAAGCTGCAGAAATTGATGGTTTAGACCAAGAGAAGGCTACTTCTCTGAAGAAAGGCCCTATATGAAACCTCCTCACTTCCTTGCTCGCTGACAAGGTGAAATAGACAGACCTAAGTTAGGTCTTAGAGCAATAGATTTCAGCTAAATAACACCACGTATCACAACTAGTTATTTTGTCCTCAGAGCTCTTTGTTAAAGACAAGTTAATGCGGTCTCACCAACTCTGTATAAATGCAACAGCATAGTTAAAAAGCCCAAAGCAACAGAACTTCAATTAACATACATAGTTGTTGGAATCACTGCCATAACTACCTATGGAAATGGACTTTTCCATTTAATACAGTATTTTCCCATGCTGATGGGATCACAAACATGACTGAAAATGTCATGAGGGAATACTACTGTTCTATTCATTGAGATGAAAAAGACTCAACTAACTGTACTTGATGCAAAATGCAAATTCATTGAATAGACTGAAAAGATCAGCAAACAAACATACATGGTGAGGATCTAATTATTTAAATAGTTAAGCACAGCAACTGCATTTGAGAGTCTGGGGAACTGCCAATACCACATCTACATGCAATTCTTCATATTATTTATAGAGAACTACCTCAAAATAATAAATTTACATGGAAAGGTATTTTCAAAGCATTATAATCAGATAAAAGAATGATCTTCTCATTCAAGCCCACACATTTACTAACCTGTACAGGCTCCCCATCAACTTGAACTTGGCCTGCTATTTCCATCATATCCAGTGCTAGGTGGCAGATAGATCGTGCATGATGAATGCAAGGCTCTGGCAGACCACTCACAGTCATATACTTGTCCCCAACTGTTTCCACCTAGCAAGGTACATATTGTTCCATTTATTATCATGGACTTCAGAGTACAATAAAAGGACGTAGCACTCCCTTCAAAGACTGTCCTTTCAAATGTTTTCCCTATATTTACATTCAAAAAATGTTAATTCCAAAAATATCTCGTAATGGATAAGAATTCATTATATATCAACACAATAACAAAGACAGTGATTAGGTGAACTTCAGCCTTTTTTGGAGTATTCTAGAACTTGTATAGCCGTGTTTATTCTCATTCACCCTTCATTTGTCTGGTACAGGACATAAATTTAATTTAGAGTAAAAACCAGCAATGGATTTAATACATATAAAAAGACACAAGCATATACATGTACGTGCTCAAAAAGTAATGCCTCATATTTACTTCCATGGAAACTAGAACAGATACAAAGAGCACGATAACACTATTTGATAAGAGTAAATTCTCAGCTACAAACTCTATTTTTCAACACAGGCACCACCATGAGCTATGCATTTTCTCCATCAATGAACAAGAGCCTGCACGCCACAACCATAAAAATCTTCCCCAGCAGAGGTGACCCTTTGTTGTTGTCACCACTGCACCACCCACCAACCCACTGTGCTCACATCTACTGATTGGACTCCATCAACATTCAGCAAGTGTTAATGAATGTCAACGGGTGTCATTTTTTTCCACATGGAGGAATTCAATGCCACATCTTTGCTTCAAACACATTTCCATGTCAGACGTCATTTTGCAGACTGCCCCTCTGCTACCCTCTGTCACATGGCACTAACAAGTAATTGGCAGAAAGGTTCAACATCTACTGCCATACCATCACAATCCATCTCTGATGTCATGGGCCAACATAATAAACAGAAGGCATTCCTTTTGGACTAGCCCTTGTATGCACAGGCTACATATCTATCTACTTATTCTCCTACCAGCCATATCTGCAACTAAACCTCAGTACTAGTGAATGAATAAAACTGAATAACTGAATAACAAATTATAGCTTACAGCTAGGATGCCCAGGTATATGACTTACAGCAAATTGCTTACATAAATTTGTACATCTTCTGAATGTGGAAGCAAATTAATGTATCCAACTAACAGGTGACTATGCACAAACACTGCAAAAAACTACGGACTGTGCTCTTTCACAGAGAGCTAAACAATATACTCCTCTTTAGCTATGTAGTATCAGGCAATGAGGTTGAAAGACTGGTAAACACCTACATTCCAAAGGATGGAAAAGAGCAACATGAGAGAAAATTATTGAAAAATCACAGGTTAAGTTACACGAAAATCTTCTGCTTACCTTGTAAACAAATGGATTCCTTCGTGAATCAGTTAGAATATCAAATCTCGTGTAAAGATCATTTAAAAGATTAACAATCTTCATAGCTCCCTCTCCAGAGGCATGCTTACTACAGAAGGCATTGAATCCAACAATGCCACTAAAGAGAATGGTGACATTGTCGTATCGCTTAGCTGGAACAGGACGCTTGTGTCTCAGCTCATTTGCCACCGATGGTGGTAGAACGGAGTACAGTAATCTAAATTGGTCAGCAAGAAAGGCACAGGCAAAATAGAAAGAATTTTGAGCAAGGTTTTTACGTAACATAGACACATTATTAATTCTTCTGACACGATCTGTTAATAGTGTCTTGGATCATTTTTGCTTACTGCTTGAGCGTTTCTGCCATATCTATTAACTAGATGGCAGTAAGAAAGTTTTCAAAACTATTTTAGGTTAATTAGCAAAGTAAAAAGGATTGTCGGTTCACTTCTCCTCTAGTGTACTTAAAAAGGAAGGAGCCATCAAAACAGCTATTTTCATGTAGGCGACAGCCTACACTGCAGATGACATATGACTATCTAAATTAAGAACAAAACCCTTTAAGGAACTGAAGTGAAATGTTCTTTCTTGACTTCAAAATTACTGGCCTTGAATATTTTTTATGTTCTTCCAAGATTCTTTTATTTTATGAAGAAGGTACCTATAAATAATATATTGCTGTGACTGTTTCAGCTCAAAAATCAAGATTTGTATCTTACGTGTCTGTCTTTTTCTTTTCATCTTCGAGTGCACGTAGTGTGTGCTGCAGTCTGTCAGTGAGGATCTCAAGCTCTTGAGTCAGTTTATATTCCTCCCTGAACTGCTCTCCCAAAAGAACCAGATCACGGGTAGCATCATGCAATGGAATATCACTCAGATATAACCCTCTTCTGGTTAAATCATCCAAGTTCATAACACTGCAATGCGAAGAAATAGACAGACATGAGTAGATAGGCAGGGGTATAATTAAGCTTGCCAAAGAAACACTTAAATCTCAGACGAACAGCAGAGAATGTGAAATAGGAGAAAAAAAATATACTTCTAAAAATCTGATGAGCTGTATAAAATATTCCTTCCACAAAATCCTTGGAGTTCACTTGTGTTAAAACATAGCTCTTGATTTTGCATTTAAATATAGAATTCTCGTGAGTTCCACGAACATACAAAACACACGTTCTTCAGTGCACAAATAAAAGTGAGATTATGTTAAGGTATATCTTTGTCTCCATCCACTCTCTATATCACTTTTATACATAAGGTTAACGTGCAAGTCTGGTATATTAGCTCAATAAGCATTTAGCTAAAGCTCTCCATTCAAACCCTAATTCCAAACACCCTCTTCATAAACACCACTGCTCTATTACACTAAAATTACTGAAAAAATATATGAATCCACATAGGAAACCAAATCAGTGACATCTCTCAGCATTCTCAGAATAAGAAACAAACATCAAGACTTGCCAAACGTCGCTGAATAGAGGAATTCTCACTCGTCCAAACTAAGCCAGAGCATCCCAGTGCTTATACTCAATTATTTCATAATCATCCAAGTTCCAATTTCAAATGCTCCTCCCTCTTTTCATATAAACACAACAAAATCTATTACCACAGGCCATACCCAAGCCAATTAATCTCAGTAACATTACTCTCATAGATATTCATAAAATCAGTAACTGTAAAATGAAAAGCAGTATTATACAACTCTCTTTGTTTAAAGTACCTCGGTGAACAAAGAAAAAGAATGCTGTCTGCTTCAGGCAAGTAGATCATTTGCCCTTTCAGGCGTAAGCAACTGATTTCTGTGCCAGTCAACTCATCTTCACACTCCAGCTTCTCTACATCCAACAGCCCCTCCTGGTGAAAAAAAAAAAATAATCACAATTGCTTTATCATTGCATTGGTACATGTGTTACTTCACAACATCTGTGTAAATGCCTTCACTATGAAGGTTATCAAGATGTCTGAAATAGTTACACCTTACCTTAAAACCCAATTATCACTTGAAAACAAAACACTGTCCTCACTTCAACACTGACATTCTGCCTCAGAGATACAAATCACGGCATCTTTCCTTAATTTCAAATTCATAACTTCTTTTCTTCACAATAGTTTGACAAAAAGATTGCCTATTCTATGAATTTCATAGAATCCCTAAGAAGTATTGCTGGCTTCCCTCAGGAAGTTCTTTACCATAGTAGGTGCAGCTCTACATTCTGCATTCATTGTTTCATACTGCCTGCCTCCCTGCTCCTGTTCTCTCTAGAGAAAAGGACATAGAATTGCGTATGGATGTATCGGCCCAAATGTCACACATTTCATATTTGCCTCCTTTGTCATAATTAAGTAAAACTAAGTGCAACAGCCCTTCCTTTCCTTCAGTAAATTGTTATGTATGAGTTTAGCCTCTTGCCAGGAAAGCCTCAGATGAGAAGGATATATACTTCACCACTCCTGTTTAGCAGTTTAGTCAATTTAACACACTGAATTCAGATCTGTGACTTTTTTCTTGGCTCAAGACTCATAAGGATCCAAGCTTACTACTGTGTTCTCTGAAGACTTCTGCTTTTTCCATACTTCTTTTCTCTCCAAAGCCTGCTTATTTATAGAAATGCCAAGTGAATATTTTCTAGTTACCTTGGTCCTCAGTACAAAGACTGTATTGATATGTGAGAGGATCCCATGGAAACTAATATCAATATGAGGCCGGACCAAGGAGAACACTGACAAAAGACTGCAATTTCCTGGTTGCAGCTGAAATTTAAAGAAAAAACACAAAAAGAAACAATTGAATTATGTTATCATAAAAGAGTACATAGAATAATTATATTCAATTTGCTTACATTACAGTACCAAATGGAAGAGAATATATACTTGATGCACTTCTCCATTAGAACACAAGGATTTCAAATTAAGGACTTTACAACAAAAGTATCACTGGCTTCAAAGTGCAACTCTAGCCTGCTCGATGACTATGTAAAATTGTGTTAGGTTGTTTCATATTAATTAACTATCAAACTATTCCCACTATAAAGAAGAGTAAAAAAGCTTTTCAGTCAAAAAAAAGCATTCCTCATAAGTACCGTCCCTCAAACATTCTTTTCAATGATAAGGGTTTTCTCCAAAGCATCTGGTTGTAATGATGCTGATAGCCATCCTCAGTAGGCTAAACAGTTATAGCTGTTCAGTGAATGACCTTGGGAAGAATTTACAAAGCTCTTCTTTCAAATTTTTCTGCAAAATCCAGAAGGAAATCACACATACAAAAAAAGGCATTTCAAGCATATTCCTTGGTCTGTTACTGCACATTACAGACATGATCTTTAAGGAACAGAGCTACCGTAGGTTAAGGGCTACTTTTCAAAGTCCTTTTTCAAGCAACAGGAGCACAATACAGTAGATATTATACATGGGGATGTTCTTTAGACAGAAAATCCTAATCCTGTTTTATTAATCTTTGGGGAAAAAAAAAAAGACAACAAAAAACAACCTGCACAATCTAGTATAAGAACTCTCCATGACTATTAATGTCTAAGAATCATCTAACCTGTGGAAGGACTCTGTATATTGCATTGCCACACTGTGTGACCACCAGATCTCTGTCAAATATTATGTGGAAAGGAAAAGCCTTGCAGAAAGTATATGGACTGATGCGAGACTCTTGGGTACCATTTTCTTCAAATCTGTCAAGGTCCTCGTAGTAGTCCTCTTCTTTAGATTCTTTCTCTTCAATTAAAAATTGGATGTGGTCACATTCCTCATTCCGCTGTTGAATAACCTAGGGAAAAAAAAAAAAAAGAAAAAAAAAAAAGAAGGAAAAGATGGAAAAGATGAAAGACTAAAACCTTTGCTATTCAATATTAACCAGAATGCTACTATGAAGAAAAAGATACATTTAGAGCAGAAAGAAGTCTTAGAACAGCATTTGTACCTTGAAAAATTCTGTATTCTAATAAGTATGTCTGTTTAAGAAATTCTTTATAATTCCAAGGGAAGAATTATTCCTTAGCTGAGCGGCAGTTGCTCTTTGCATGAACAATATATCACTGAAATCTCTGTTGCCTGAGTGAAATGCACATCCTGAAATCAGGGATTGAGGCTCAGGTTATGCTTGCCTTCACTGATATGTGTCACACAATAGGATTCTTCCTCTCCTTGAATAGACCTGTTCCAAGTCTTGAATTTCACAAGGCACTTGAATCCTTATTTTAATTAAAGCTGTTTGAAAGGCCTGCAACATAACAGCAAACAGTGCTCGACCAGAGGGAGGGCGTCTCATAGCCAGCCAGAAGAGCGGCAAAGGGAGCAGAGGTCAGGATACACAGCCCTTGCCCAAGCAAGCAGTGCTGACTACAAGATCATGCTCAAAAAATAAAACTAGAAGCAATTACAAAATTACAATACAACAAATTCGAGTTACATTCTGTATTAAATTCCAGCAAAATTTACATCAGTAAAATCATAAATAAATGTCTCGAATACAGCATTTTGCTTCAGTAAATTTACTTAGTCAAAAAGACAAAAACTAAAAATGATTATTTTGTTTCCAGGGAGTCGTATGTTGTAGTATAATTAAAGCTAATAATTAATAGAATAGCACAATTTACCTTGAGAGGCCAAACTCACCTCTTCTCAAGTCTAATTAGGTTTAATGACTGGAACAGAACAATTCTATTTATACAGCACTGTTAAACAGCAACTTTTTGGAACATGTTGCACCTTATTCTACTTCTACCTAAAGTCTGATCCTAAACCTACTGAAGCAATTAAAAAAAAAAAAAAAAAAAAAAAAAAAAAAGGACTTCTTAAAATCCCTAATGCATCCTAAGTCTGCCTTTTACACATTATCTAGTGACAGACAATAACAGTTAAAATAATAAAAAAAAAAAAGTATATATGCACAAACACTGATGGTTAGACTTTTAAACACTTCCCCTCCACAACTGTCAGCCATGTTAGATGGTGTGCTGGGGAGTGATGATACTTCATTTCTTCCTATTCACATGCAACAGCATAAAGCAAGAAAACAATATTTTATTGCTAAATCACAGAATTGCTCAGGTTGGAAAAGACCTTAAGGATCATCAAGTCCAACTGCAACCTAACCATACTACTCTAACTCTAACAACCCTCTTAATTTAAGAAGGTGGTGTTCCTTAATCCCCTCTATTCGAATATAGATTTAAAGTAAAGACAGGCTCTTCTAGAGGACAATTTGGAGTAGGAACCTAATTTAAGTGCTCTGTATATGCACATTAGTGATGCACTCATTCTTCTATTGGGTATGTAACTTAGAGAAAGATCAGCCTACCGCTTACCAACCAATGCAGGTTCCTGAAGCTGGATGTAAGAACAAGTTCAAATGTTAATGATGACAATGCTTACTTTTTCTTAAAAACTCTGTTGGTAATCCACGTGGCAGTGTGTAGCAAAGAGAAATGGGAAATTATTAGTTAACAAGGGGTAAGCCACAGGAAGAGGACACAGTGGTCATTTGAAGGAAATAAATCACATGGGTTTATCTAGTAAAGCAGAACATAGTAGATGGTATCCTAGGTTTCTTCTGAATTCACAGCTTAAGGGTCTTCCTCATCCTCCTCTTCATTTAGATCATTATCCCTGTAATTGAGAGAGTCTGCAGCCATACTGAGGATTGATAAAATGCAGATAGTATCTTAGTTCTTATTTTCCCTCACTTGTTAGCATACTTGCAGGTTTTATTTCATTATTACTATTATTATGGCCAAGGGATATCTGAGATTATACACAGTAACCTTTTTAAAATTCTGCAGAACTATTGCAAAAACTGATCTATATTTACAGATGATTTCTAGTCTTGGATCTCACTTCAGAGTTGCTCTTGACAGCAAAAAATGCATAATTAGGATAAAAAAGCTTCACCATCCAGCAATGCAGTCATACAAGTTTTAAAAATCTAACATTTTTCAGGAAATATTTATATTGACAGTACAGGACCTTCCAGAGAAATTAGTATCATCACCTAATAACCATATTAGCCAGTGCATACCAGTACTTTGTTATCACACTATGCCTTTACTCACAGTTCTTTTCTTGCTACCATGCAGCACAGAAAGGAATTTTCCATTACTACTTCTATTTTTTTTAATTAGAATAAATAATACATCAATAAACAAAACTCCAGTGTTAGATTAAAAACAAACAAGAAAACAAGAAACAACATTAAATTAGATTAAATTAGGACTGCTGTGTGCTTTAAGACATGCCTAGATACAACCCTCTGCAGTTACTACAGCTTTCATGGGGTTGAAGTCAAGCCATTACCCAGGATGTGCTATTTGCCTAATGTGTATGGATAAAGGCTGCTGTCACTGTATCAGTAGCAGTTCAAAGCTGCAAGTCTCCCATGTATCTTCAAGTTCATCTGTAGACTCCTAGGCATCAAGAAAAGCTGATAGAATGAATCATAGAATGGCTTGAGTTGAAAAGGACCATAACGATCATTTAGTTTCAAACCCCTGCCACCAGCAGACTCGCCAGCTATGTCCAGCCTGGCCTTGAATGACTCCAAGGATGAGGCATCCACAACCTCCTTGGACAACCTGTTCCAATATGTCACCACCCTCTGGGTGAAAAACTTCCTCCTAATATCTAATCTAAATCTCCCCAGTCTCAGTTTAAGACCATTCCCCCTTGTCCTATCACTATCCACCCATGTAAACGGCCGTTCCCCCTCATGTTTATATACTCCCTTCAAGTATTGGACTGGCCCATTGGCCACAGTGAGGTCTCCCCGGAGTCTTCCCCAAGTTAAGCAAGCCCAATTCCCACTTCCTTCAACCTTTCCTCATAGGAGAGGTGCTCCAGCCCTCTGATCATTTTAGTGCCCTCCTCGGGACCCATTCCATGAGCTCAATGTCCTACTTGTGCTGAGGGTCTTAGGCCTACTTCAGCTGGCGCCTCACAAGAGTCAAGTAGAAGGGGACAATCACCTCCCTCTCCCTGCTGGCCACCCCTTTTTTAATGTGCCAGAACACAGTTGGCCTTCTGGGCTGCAAGCGCACACTGCTGGCTCATGTCCAGCTTCTCATCCACCAGGACCCCTAAGTCCTTTTCCACAGGGCTGCTCTCAAGGAGATCTTCCCCCAGTCTGTATAAACACCTGGGATTGCCCTGACCCAAATGCAGCACACTACACTTGCCCCTGTCGAACCTAATTCAGTTCACATGGGCCCACTTCCCCTTCCTGTCCAGGTCCCTCTGGATGGCTTCCCTTCCCTCCAATGTATCGACTGCACCGCTCAGCTTGGTGTCATCCGCAAACTTGCTGAGGGTGCACTTGATGCCATCCTCTGTGTCACTGATGAAGATGTTGAAGAGCAGCAGTCCCAAGACCGACCCCTGAGGGACACCGCTTGTGACCGGCCTCCACCCTGACACAGAACCATTGATCACAGCCCTTTGGCTGTCAGCCAACCGATTCCACTCCATCATAGAAGGCCATGAGATTGGTCAGGCATGATCTGCCCTTGGCGAATCCATGCTGGCTGTACCAGAGCTGACACACTACAGGCCGACTACATGCAAACGTGACAGATTCACAATACTGTCACTGTGCTGACTGAACACTATTAGTAATACTGATATGCTATGGATGTAGAAGGCTTATTGAGGTTTTGTTCTGGCCCTCCTTGCACAGGCCCTTATTAAGGTAAGCTTATCCCTCTACTGGCCACATAAGCTACTGATTCATCCTTAAATAACACCCTATAGATATGCAATTTCATGCCTTTGTTGCACTAGCTAATCGTTCTATCTTGTTATTTCATCAACCTCAAACAATTTAGACTTCCTCTTCTCTGAGGCATTTGAGATACAGATCAAATTCAATCTTCAAAATTTAATGTACAAATATATACGTGCTGTGGTTTAACCCAGCAGGCAGTTAAACACCGCAGAGACCTTCACTCACCTCCCCCCTCTTCACCTCACTGCGACAGGTGGAAGAGGATCAGAAAAAAAGAAGTAGAACTTGTAGATTGAGGTAAAAACTATTTACTAAGGCAGAAAAAGAAGATAAAAATAATAGTAATTATATTTTGTATATATATATATATACATATATATATATACAGACACAAAACAAGTGACAGATAAGCAATTGCTCACCACCCACTGACCAATGCTTATCCAGTCTCTAAGCAGCAGCAGCTCCCCTGGCCAATTCCCCCCTGTTTTTCATGGGTATTTTAGTATGATTTCTCATGATATAGAATTTACCTTTGAACAGTTTAGGCCAGCTGTCTTGGTTCTGTACCCTCTCAGCTCCTTGTGCCCTCTCAAACACCCCTGCTGGTAGGACAGTAAAAGAAGCCAAAAACCTGGAATGCCCTCTGCTCATACAGCAGTGCTCAGCAACAACTAAACACCAATGCATTATCAACATCGTTCTTCTCCTAAAGCAAAACATAGCACTGTATCAGACATTCTGAAAAAAAAAAAAAATAAATCAATTCTGTTCCAGCTGAAACCAGGACAATACACATGTATGTATTTTGCCATCCTAGAAGATGAAAGCCATCCTAAATAAAATAATGAGATAATACAGAGAATAACTCAGACTAACTCCCCATCCTCTGGGAGTGTTCTTGACTTATAATGACATCCACAGTAATTAAATTCTAGTCACATCTCCTTGAATAGCCAGGACTTTTATTTGTCAGGAAATTCAAAATCAGCACTTCTGGCCATAACTTAACACATTACATTTTTTTTCCTTTCACTTCTGTAAGTCCAACGTATTTGATTAGATACTTACTTGGCATAATGACCTGCCCTACAAACTACGAAATAAGCTTCACTAGGATGGAACTCTCCTATTATCTCATTACACCAGCCTAGTTTGCAAGCCACAGAATTTCAGCATCACTTTAAATATTACTGAGGAAGCATCTATAAAATGCCTGCAAATGAAAGTTCAGTGACAGGACTGACAACGCCAGGAACCAATCTATTTCTTTTCATCTCTGGTCTTAGCTGAAGTGACATCAGCTCACCACATGTAAGAGCATAATCACCATAGTAACAGCAGTTAAAAACTGAGGGGAAAATCTCTCTGCTGTTTTCAAAGAGAATATATAACATCTTAGTGGTTATCCACCTGTGCTTTTCAGAAGATGTAATTTCTATTTATTTATTTATTTATTTATTTAGTGTAGCCAAGTGAAAAGTCACACTAATATTTCAGAGAGGGACAATTCAAACAACAGTTATTTTAAAAATGACTCTCTGGTTTATTTGGTGAGCTTCACACACAAGATACCTAATAAAGTAGTATCATTGTGTTACAGCATGTATACTGAACACATGCTATCTGTTAAAACTTCCTGCAAGAAATGACTCAGATACAAGCAGTTCCACAATATAGACTTGTATTGCAGAATTAGGAAGGGACAGAATGTTGTTGGACAGAATATTTTTCCTTTGGATTGTAAAGCTGAATGCAAAGACAGGTTTTTGCCATTTAAGACTGAATACAGGATAAAATTCTTGATCCCTTCTGATCAAAACTGACCATGCAATGCCACTTGATGCATTTGACTACAGCTGTTCCAGGGAGATCCAAAGGCAAATAAGTTTAGTGTGGAAGTGACACCATTGTTAGCTTTGTACATCAAGGTGAAAACTGAAGGGATGTCTGCATCTGTCAGTTGGTTTCGAGGTGCAGACTGTCTCACTTTACTGAACCCCAGAGTCTTGAGCTGGTGATGTTTCCAGGCACCCTTGCATCAGAATTAGAGGCTGATTATGCTCTGTGATTTCCTTATCTTCATACAAAGGTAACCTTTTAATATATGGTTTAGCATTGCTTGTTCTCAATGACAAGTACCCAACCAGTTTTTAGTACAGCTTCTCAGTAGGTCACATTCTGGCTTGGTTTTTTGGATTGTCACTAGTAATGACAGTTAGAAATTACCATCTTGACAAGAATTTTCCCTACCTCCCTTTCATTTGCTACTGTAAACCATTTTTCCTTACAGTCTAAAGATAGATTTTGATAACCTGCTCTTACATAACAACAGAAATGCAGAAGTCAGTTTTCCCAACATATTCTTTTAGCTTTGTAGGATTTTCAAACATTCCTCATTGTTCTGTATCATTTGTAGTCCTGAAAGAATCTCTGTCCTGACTTCACCTTCACCTTTATACACAAACAACCTCTGACAAGTGAAGCAAGAGAAGGTACAGCCAGAATGCTGCTAACAGAGATCTTATGCCAATGTCAGTAACCAGCAACGTGAAGATTTTTAGTCTTTATACTGAGACAGGCAGAACATAAATATTTTTAGTGCATTCTCAAAGTCAGAAACAAGTCTTAGGATAGTACTTACTGCAAAAAATTATAGTCTTAACTCTATTTAGCTAAAATGGATTACGGTATCTGGGAAAATAAAGCAAACTGGATTAGAATTAATCAGTTGACTACTGACAAGGTGGTTTCCCTGGTCTACTATGCTGCAACTGTGAATCCAAGTTCAAAAAAAAAATAACCTCCTTTTGGTGCTAACAGAGTTTAACAGAGACAAAATCAGATCTTTTTTCTTCCTTGCCTTGACATATCTTTTCTATTCCAGCATACACATATCTTAGATGTTAAAAGACACCTTTCATGAAGGATGGCATTCTGGAAAAAGAGCTACTGTATACCAGAAGAACATGGTTTCTATGTATGCATGCCTACAGAGAATAGTTCTGGGTAAAACTGTAGAAAAAGGGTAAAATTAAACATTCTTTTTTTTTTTTTTTTTCTATTTG
Organism: Perdix hodgsoniae; assembly: GCA_035772895.1. Classification (NCBI taxonomy): domain Eukaryota; kingdom Metazoa; phylum Chordata; class Aves; order Galliformes; family Phasianidae; genus Perdix; species Perdix hodgsoniae. The sequence goes on from JAPSGF010000069.1 coordinate 3,214,091, forward strand.
GCCATTTCTCCAACCAAAGAAATAATCTAGCAAACAAAAGGCACAATGTATTTTTCCTCAATATTTATTTTGCTTCACGTGATCATGTGATTATTTAGTTTCTCTTTGCACCCCATTCAGCAGACACTGGAAATGCCTACAGATTAATTCCAGGGCTGCGGAATATCTGAAAAACAAGCAAACAGAATAGGATTGGGCTGCCATGCACCCCAGGGGTCAATACAGGATCCAATCCTATCCAACCTATTCACTAATATTCTGGATGATGGGACTAGACTGCTGTAGATACAAAGCGGGGAACGGTATCTGACATGCCAGATGGTCACACTGCCATACAGAGGGACTGGACTGACATAACGTTAATGACGTGCAACAAATGAAAGTATGGACTCTGCACCTGGGAAGAAGTAACCTTATGCACCTGCATATGTTGAGGCTTGCCCAGCTGAAATTTACAGAAAAGGTCCTCGTGAACAACAAGCTGAGCACAAGTATTGGTATTTTCCAATACAGTCTTCCCAAGAAAGTAACATTCAGACTGAGGACACAATTTGTCAGAAGTTTGTTCTGGTAGCTGTTTTGTACAACCTGGATTTGTCCCATGCCCCACTGATCACTTTTGCCTCTGTACTACCCTGCGATTATGCTGGCAGAACTCCCTGTGATACATAAGAAAACCAAATACCAGAAGGGAACAGATACTGATAAAAATAACCCAGAAAAACAAATGTTATTTTGAACCTAGTTCACTTCCTCCATCTAGTTTATTTTATAGCTCCATAACAGCTGAAGGGACACAGCAGAAGAAGCTGAATAAACAGGGACCAACAAAGAGGATTGTTTTAATTCTGTTGCATCCTTCCCTGACTACTAACACCTGCTGTAAATATGGATTTCTACCAAGCAGAATTTAAACAAAGGACATAAGTATATCATCATCACAATATAGCAAAAGCTATTCACTGTAAACCTGAGCTTATAACAAGAAATTTAAAAGGCAAATACTCCAAGATAGCAGTAGTAATTACCATTGTCATGGGAGCCTTTATAAATTTCTTGCATAAGCAAGCAAACGATCAAACAAAAATACTTTACAGCAATGACTGAATGAACATTACACTGAAGCATTCTTTTGATTTTAGGCTTTAGCCAGATTCATGCTAAAACAAAACATTATTACTTCAGCTGAAGTATACAATGTAATTCAGCTTGAAAAGTAGAATAGTTAGCAATAACTGAAACAAAAAAGAAAGCTTGCTCTACACATTTAGATTCTTTTCTACTTCATATAAAGTATTTAATATGAGTTGTTACATTTCTAATGCCACAAAGTGTTTATATTGCTGGTTTCGGCCCATACCTGAAGCTAACCATGTGTTAGGTTACACTCTGCTTTTATTCCGTTACTCATGCAAGGCCTGATGAATTAAATCTGTTTGCTGCTCTGTAATAACTGAAAACAGGAGTCTCCCATTTCACAAGTGACAGTACACACACACCAGGTAAACTGCATGACTGAGGAACATGCTTTTTCCACTTCTGGGGCTATAGCTGCCTGTTCAGTCACAATCCCCCCCTGCAGTAGTATCTGAACCACAAACACGTGTTTCCCAGGGAAGGACCTCCAATGCAGGCTAGAAAGAGGACTCTGCTCTCCAGCATGGCATAATCAATGTACATTGTTTTGAACTGTTCCTGAATGGGTCTGCCTGCAAATTAATGCAGGCCTTGTCACCACATGACTGACCTATTCTTAAAGCAACTCAAACAACGGCTCTTCTTGAGTCGATTCTTAAAGCCACCATTTCACAGAGGACAGCAACAATTACGACAGTTGTTTGCCATCACTTCACTTTTCTTCACTTTGTTCTAATGACGTACCTTCATATCTATTTCTGTACCATGGATCTGCTGAGCTACTGTTTTGATGATTCCAATGACAATATCCTGTAGACCTTCCCTTTCTGAATAGTAATGCAGAATGAGTCCTTTCCCCTTCTCCGCATCAGTGCATCTGAAGGAAGGGGCTCGCATACCTGGGTAAATAGTAGCAAGATGGTCATGCAGAGCATCCAGGTTCTAGAAGAAGAAATTTAAAACATGATTATAAGATATTTACTTATTAGCTTTGAATAAAATAAGTACATTTCTTGCCTAATCTGACTCCATCCCTTCTCCTGTTGGTCACACTTGTTTTACTACTTCTAAAACAGCCCCAACAGGCTTTTCAGGTAGCTCAAGGTGTTCTTTCCATCTACTGTGAAAACATTTGGACATGAACAGCAGCACTATAAAAAATTTCTGTAGGTACTAAGAATCCATGCTCAACTATATTTCAAAACTAGAGTGATTAAAGACTGTATGGGCTTCTCAAATCCAAAGCCCATTCATTTGCATCCTTTCCAAATTCAAGCCCCTACAATTTCTTTGAATTTAGGCATCAAACACAAATAAGCATGTTTTTATAAACATTAATATTTCCCCTGTTGTCAGTGAAAAAACAGGCTATCTCTATCATCGTAACAGTCAGACCAAGTTGACAGGGGCTGATCTCAAATACAGACTATGTTTGAGAATAAGGAGAAAAAAATAACAATAGGAATCACAGAATATGGCTACTGTGAAAATGCTTCAGAAAGTTTTTGTTTAGAAAGGGAAAAAGGTCTTTTATATTTTCAACTGATGTCTTGGACATCTTATGTATTTCACTTTAAATTTTAACAAGACAAATTGGCATCTGGAGAGGAAAACTAAATGTGAAATTGAGAGGCATATCTAATGAGGATAATAAAGAGAACAAAGAGATCAAAACCACGCTAAGAATACAGTGACAGCTCTGACTTTGTTTAGGAAGCAATTACCATGGCTCCAGTTTGCTGTTTACTGTATAGAGTTCAATACACAAAAAGCAATCTGGTTTGCTAAACAGTGCTGCAACTCAAATAACTATTTATCTGCTGTAAAACATATACACTTCCTTTACATCCTAAGTCCAGATCATTACCGTATATTTCAAACGTAGTTCTCCCAATCCCCCACACAACTGCTACCACCAGGTCCTGAATATTTTCTTCTAGCACAGTGGAAAATGAGGTGAAAATATTTTCAATGTGCTGGCTAGCCTTTTTTCCACTTTTCCTGAGCATCTGTCAATCATCAAATCCATGGAACCATACTGAACTTTGTTTCATGTGAGCTGTGAAGCACTTAAACAGCTGCTTCTTCTCCTGGAAGGCCTCCAGAGGAAATGAGGCTCTTAGAAATAAATTCTGTAGGATGTACCCAGACTGGAACTTCCTCGTTCAGTTTTTTAGTTTGTTTCAAACTCATGTTTTTGTTGCTATATCAACACCTCCAAACTAAAACTTGGAGAGGCAACAGCGAGGGAGGCAATTTATTCCAGCTGTTAATGAGCATTCAGTTGCAAAAAGCAGAAAAATGTTTGGAGGCAAATTCTGTAGGATCATTACAGGGTTCAAGACAATTAAGTTGGAAGAGAGTTTGTGAGATGTGGATGAGAAAAGAGCAAGAGCTCTAAGGAAGTGCTCCTGAATCTCCTTAATTGCATTAAGAACTGTGTTTTTGGTACACAAGCTAAAGGACCAGCTGAGAACTATTTTGGAAACAAGACTCTTAGGGAGATACATGGAAATAGAGGGTAAACTATCAAGTTTACAGTCATCAACATAATTCCAAAAGAAGTTAAGCACAGAATTTTTTTGTATGCCTGTCTCATTATAAATATTTAAGTCTGGCACAAGCATTGCTAACAAGTGATGGTAGCCCCACTGTGAATGATCACTTTGCCACCCTACTACCTCATTACTGACTTTGTCCAAGAAACATCAAAGGTGAATCCATGCAATTTGCTCTTTAGTCTTGAACCACCAATCATCCTAAGCTGGGGACCAGTCAAGAATGTACTGCAGCACCTTTGAAGTATCCACTGCATCTTTTCTCCCCCATGTGTACAGACTATGGAGTGAGCAAAGTGCGTATTATATACAGTCAAGAAGCACTAGAGATGTGCATCCAAATGAAGGCACCAAAATTGCTCCAGCATCCTGCCATTTAGACATTCTATCACTGTCACATCCAACAGCAACCCTATTTTGTCTTGTGTTGGACCTATCCTAAATTGAATGATCTAAAAGACCATGTCTTTTTATCCTAGATTGTCCACATGCTATAGGCCAAAGGAGTGGTCAGACAGAGATGATAATTGTTTAAGTTCTCTCCCTGAATTCTTTGCTCCCAGATTACTCAGATGAACGCCAGAACTTGTGCTGGTACAAGAGACACTAATTCTAGAGCTTGTTAAAACACGAAAGGACCTCCAAGCAGGAATCAGCATGGACAGTAATAATAAACCAGGTAGATCCTAGACAGTCTTAAAGAGTTATGACTGGCACCTGAAACATAAAGACACACTGTTCAGCACCGTGCTGCACAGAGCGTATGGAAAGTACTGTATGAGAGGAACTAATCCAAATAAATTTACTGCACTGAAATGACAAGCAAATAAATAGCCACATAAATGATTTCCTACATGAGACAGGACTACTCGCTACTCCAGCGTTTGATTTTCTTTCAGTAGAAAGCTACTGAATATAACAAAAACATACTTTGAGTTGCTTAGGAGGCTTTATCTTTTCACATTGCTCCTCCTCAGCACAGTGTCTTCTTTCAATATGATTTGCAATTTGTCCAGCCCTATGTTTTTCTAGAAAGTATAAATATTAGATTTGGTTGTGCTGTCTTCTTCCTCTTTCTTAAAGCCTGAAGTATCTGTGTTTCATTTATGAGTAAACTAAATTATCTCTGAAATGTCAAGGAAAATAGAATATAAACATGAGATTTATTTTCACACACTTAAAAAACCTTCAGCCCTCTATAATTTTCACACATTCCTGGGCTTACTACAGGTTTCAAGAAGTGTTTTTGGAATCATACCATATATTTTAAGAATCTGACAAAAAGTCAGCACATCAAACTCAATCTGCACCTATTTTAGTAAGTATATAAATAAGCTTCCTGACCTAATCTGTCTCTTAGAAGCTGCAAAAACAATAAATTATGGATAATGTTGATTTTCCATCATAATTAAAAGCTGGAAAGTACACTGCTGGCACAATTACTAATACACCTGTCTTGTTAGAATTTACAGGAGTACATAATAACTAACGTCGTCTTCTAGCATTGAAATGCAAACAAAACAGCCTACAATACTTTAATTAGAAGAATATAAATGTTTGCAGTTCATACTTTTACAGGGGTTTGGTATGTACTACAAATCTGTCCATCATTATTCATATTAAGGAACAGAAAAATGAGTACACTGGATGGAAAAGGTGATGAGAGAAAGGAAGAGGAAAGGACTAACAAACTGTACTCAAAGTGATGGAGGAATTGTATGGCTGTATCTTTTTTTCCTGTCTTCTATTCTTGCTCAACCCCAACCATAACTTCAGTATATCTTTAAAAATTACATTGATCCATATGCATCCAGTAAATACCCCAGAAATTCAGCAAAGTAGGCACTTTGCACCTTTCACATTCTATTACTGGAGAGAACTTTAAGGGAAAAGATGACAAAATGCTGCTAGATTTCCAGTGAAAATCGATAGAGGTTTGACATAGCTATTGGGCAATCTCCTGTGGAACCTTCATCAGTTCAATGTTTTCAAACTCATTACATCACACAGTTCACCCTTGAAGTGATCTATATAACAAATACAAAACCGTATTTGAAGTGAACAATTTTCAAGTGACAAAAAACAGAAGCCCATCTTTACTACACTTGGAAATCACACTGCAGAGAGGTCATTACATTTCTTCCATGCTACTGAAAAATTACTTCCAGTTTGTTTTGGTTTACAGCACAACGTCACAATGCTCTGAAGTCAGGAAAGCATAAAGAAAGGATAGCTGCTCTATCCCACCCTCAGTTCATGTACAAAAACAATTTCCTGTCTTAGAAACAAGCTGTGTATGAGCCCTAGCTCATACATAACGTACAATTATAAATAACATCTATAAGTAGTCACATAGAACTTTGGATGAGAAATATCCTACGGGTCTGAAGACCACATTTTCTGTTAATATAAACAACATAAAGCCCTTTTAATTAACATGTACAGGCAGTCTGGTGTTTTTTTCATGTCTCTTATACTCCGTACTTTTGCTACCTATGAAAACTCCTGTTCTAACTTTTTCTTAGTAGTTTCAAATTAAAGTACAGATGTATGAATGCTTCTATGAATGCCAGCTTACCTGCCTTCTCAACTCACTGTTCATGAAATCAAACAAAGAGGACTGTTCAAAGGGAAAAACAGTACTTTAACAGGTAACTGAAAAGTATATTAACCAAGAGGGATACAAAACAGCAATGCCAAAACTGCTAGGCAGAGAAAAGCTCTACAGAATACAAATACCAAGGCATATATCCTTCATACCTCTATACAAATAAAGCTACACAGTACAACTATAATTTCTACATTCCATTCTAGCCTGGAATAGTTTGGCATAAAAATCTTACCTGCAAAAATTCTCTAACATTTGAGCCCAGAACACGCAGAATTGTATCATAGCCAGATTCTTGACAAAACACAAAAAACATCTTCCCAAACATCTGAAGAATTTCCCCAGCATTCAGATCTAGTAAAAACAGGAAAACGTGATTTAGTTCACACATTAACAATACCTAGACTGCACCCAGATCCAGAAGGCCAAGAATATGAGGACAAGAGTCAGAGTGCATAAAAAAGCAATGCATATTCAGTACATTCAGTGCATATTCAGGAATTTCAGGAGGATTTACAGATAACCTTTACGCATTTTGTCTGTGTGTAGCAGTTTAGATTTTGATACAGCTAAGGAAACACTACTTGCAAATAAAGGAACTCAGCAACATCTGACTCTGGGGGGTTACTTCTGGTTTACAACAGCATGAAACTACATCAGCTGCATCAATTCAACATGACAACTAGTTTGAGTCTGCAGATAAAAGAAATGGGTATAATTATACCTTTTAAACCGCAGGACAGTGTTGCAACGACTGAAAATAAGTGCTACCCAAATTAACATCAGATATGAAATAAGACATGTCACAAATCATTCCGTAACTCGGCATCTTTGTTCAGCAGAGATCAGAAGGAGAGCAGAAGGACACAGAAGGCCGTGGACTGCTATTACAGCAGGGGTCGAAATGTGGGTGTATTAGCAAGGTTGTTACAAGGATACATTGTCACTTCATGACCATTTTGTAACACCGGTGACTTGCGGATTAGATATATTACTACAATGTAAGGTGTATCTACGACTTAGAATATTACTTGGAAGTAATACAAACCACCTAAAGGAATAAAAGGAATAAAAATATTTGAGGTAAATAAATAACAATAAAATCCATTCTTCTGCTATTTTTTTTAATCTCTGACCATTGTTATGTTTTCGCATCCTCTGTGCTAAGTCCTGTTTCTCTCTGCTATGTGGACTTTCCTGTCGGTGGTAGTTTTTAATCTTGCATGTAATGACTGGTCAAAGAAGATATCCATATTACTTACTAAGAACCTTGCTTGCAGCTGCAACCAGATCATAGGTCTTGGAATCATCATATATTATTCTGACAAGAAACTGTCCTTCTTCATCCAGCTGTGCCTCCTTCCTACAAAGGAAACAAAATATTTTTGGTTGAAGGAGAAACACCAAATCTGTCAACTGATTATTCATTGTTTGGTATTAATCTTTTAAGTAATGCAAGTCTGCAAGTTACACATTTATGAAGTTATGTAATACAGAAAGCTAAAAATATAACTGTTTCACACTCTGGGTAATTAAGATAGCATGCCACTATCTTATGACCATTTGTGTTATTAAAATACTAATTAGCTGGGAGAAAATAAACATAACTTTTTGGTACAGAGCCTCTCAACAAAGTTGCAGAACTAATACAGATAGAATGTGTATTTTAAAAAGGACAATATTTAGAAATAGAAAAACAATCAAAAAAAGATATGATTTTTTAACAAAACCAGGCATGCCGTATGAATCGAGATACTCATTAACTCACCACTGAAATAATTATTTCTCTAATAAACAAATCATGACGAAAAGTTACTACTTCGTAGTTACTACTACACTACTACCATAATGAAGGGCTCTTATCACAGTAAGTCAGAAATGCTTCTCAAGATAGAATTGAAACATACTGCTTAAGAGACAATATTCTAACTGCTTTAAACTTTTAACAATCCTCAGAAGAATTTTAAACCTTTAAAAAGCAGATTCTAAACCTACTACTAATATCCTACAACATCTTTTACAACAAAATCTTTGTCTCTACCACCACATATAAATTCCTTAATTGATATTTAGCTTCTAGTTGTATAGAGCCAGCGTTACCTATTTCAAAAATGAAATCATACAGATGACATCCATACAACAATTCAAGTATTCTGTTTTACTTGAATAATCCATCCATACAAACACAGAAACATTCTGAGCACTGCTCAACAGAGAAAAGACTGAGGATTAAGTATTCTGGTTCGTGTTAAAACTGATAGATGGCAAGTGGTACTGTTGATAAGGCCCGATTCCAATTTAATATGATGTTAATCTACTGACCTAAGTGAAATTAATGGTCATTTAATAATCATGTCTTTGACAATCTGTCCACTCTCAACGGAAGTCAAGAACGCATTATTTTCAAATCCATTATTTTCTTCTTCTTTCTCTTGCTTTAATCACGCCCACTGCATTTTTACCAGACCAAAAATTAGTATTAAACTGTTTTTGTATTTAAAATATCTGCCTGCTTTGTTATTACTAGTGTATGAATGGGCATAGTGAGCTGAAAACAAGTGAAGCAACTTTCCCAAAGCAGTAGTAAGACAAGGCTGCAGTCTTTAGCTGACACTAAAATTCCTACAGAATGGATGCAAAAGGAACAACTTTTGTTATTAATTGCATGACGAATTATTAATAATCTCAAGATGTTTTTTTTTCTGAATCTCACAGGGAGGTTCACAAAAGGAACAAACAAACAGGCACGAAAAAGACAAAGCATGGTATTATTTTTAATGAATAATTATTGCAATGATTTATTCATTGTATCAATGAATAGTGTATTAATAAAAAAAGCAAGAAAAATGGTTGGTATACACACACACCCCTATGACTCTTATTTTCATATCTCATTCTTCCAGTCCTCTCCTCCAGCCATTCTCTAACAACTCGAAGTCAGCCTGCAGGCTATCAAGTCCCACTGATTCCTGAAAATAGTTGATATGACATGGATTCCATCTTTCACTAAGTAGGAAGAGAGCTAGGGCTATTAGCAGGTAACACTGTCCTGAAGCATACGAGATAAGTCAGGAACAAGAAAGTAAAGTTTACATTTGCTAACAACTGAACTGAAATAGTAGAAGAAAAGAAAATCTTCTTGGTTCTTTGATTCTCATAACATGGAATGCAACTGGAAGTCAAATGCAGTTTAGAGAGAAGTTTGCACAAGGGTGAGCAAACTTTCCCACGTCCCGGATGCACACTGTGCCTTCTCTTAGTCTCTCTGTTCCCAGCCAAACCACAAAGGATAACATACACATCTGAAAAAGCAATGAACATCCTCTAAAGTACTGCATACTTGTAAAAGCCACAGGATGCAGTTTTTCTGTGTGAAAAGTTTCTTTATTGAAAATTGAACCAGTTTGATCACTCTGATACCTCCTTCAAACTGCTTCCACCTCCTTTTGGTTATACTGGTTGGAACATTTCCTGTCTCTTTCTCTGTGCCAAGCCACACTTCCTATTTTATTGTAGTTATTGGGGGGAAAAACTCTGAACTGCCCTTCTTGAAACTCCTTAGAGGAGGTAACATTGCTAATCTCCCATTCAACACCTTCTCATCCCCCCTAGGAAGCAGTGGGGAAATACAGAGGTCTGGGGGGGGGGGGGGGGGGCTTTGGAAAGGTTATGTATCAGAAAGCCCAGCTGAAGTGCCTTTATACTAATGCACACAGCGTGGGAAATAAGCAGGGGGAGCTGGAATTTGTGACGGGCTTGGAAAATTATGATCTGGTTGCTCTCGTGGAAACATGGTGAGATGAATCTAAAGACTGGCATACTGAGATTGAGGGCTACAGGCTCTTCAGAAAGGATAGACAGGGTAGGAGGGGAGGGGGAGTTGCCCTGTATAGAAAAGGATAAATTGCAAAGAGCTGTGTGTGAGTAACAGTCATGACCAAGTTGAGAGCTTATGGGTAAAAATCAAGGATCAGTCCAGTAAGGGGCATCTAGTGGTTGGGGTCTGCTACAGGCCACCTGATCCCGTTGGAGCCTGTAGATGAGGTGGGTGACCTGCGCGGCTGAGCAAGGACCTGCAGCTTAAACTGAGGGAAAAGAGGGAAATGTACAAGAATAGTAAGCAGGGCTGTGTAGCCTGGAAAGAACATAGGGATGTTGTCTGCATATGTAGAGATAAGATCAGGAAAGCCAAGGTGCAGATGGAGTTGAACTTGGTGAGAGATGTGAAAAATAACAAGACAGGGTTCTTCCAAGTACATAGGCAGGAAGAGACGGATCAAGGAGTGTTTCCCCCCTGATAAATGAGGATGGAGAACTGGCTTCGTCAGACGTGGAAAAAGTGGAGGTACTCAACAAGTACTCAATGATTTGCCTTAGTCTTCACTATCAGGCTTCCTGTGTCTGCCAGGACCCCTAGGTGAGGGTGTGGGGAGTGGTTTCTGTCCCACTGTAACAATGGAACAAGTCCAACACTGCCTCATGAAATTGAACTGTGCAACTGTGAATTGTGCATCTAAAACAGACACTTCAGTGACATCATCTGAAGTCTTGTCCCCTGTCCCCAGTGCAGTCAACTGGATTTCTGAAGCCTTTCTGCTCCCCTTGGCAATCTCACAGCCACAGGAACTTCATGAAGCCTTCATGAAGAAATATTTGATTATCCTTAAGGCTTCACATGATAAAGAAACGCTGCTGCACATTTATCACCAATGGCCAGTGCAACATAACAGCACTCATTTTGACAGAGGCATTTGTTCTTCAGCAAAATTGCAGATCCTTTAATAACCCTGTTAGGCAGCAGAACATCACAGCTATCAGCACCAGAGAGGGTAAACGTGATGTGAATGCTAGCAGTCTAGGAAACAGGACAAAGCCATTCAAACATTCATTTAGGTGACTGGGCAACTACCAGATGGTTTCCCCATGACTGCAGTTTTCTCACCCAATTGCCTGAGCCCTACCTGGTCTATCAGGCCTGTCTGCATTCACACCAAGGAGCTGCTTCTAAGGCAAGAGTGATATGAAAAAAACACGATAACCATGACAACATACTGTCAGCTTTGTGAAGTCACTGTGGTTGGTTGCCCATTGACTATCACTCCTCCAGCGAGATACAGCTCTTTTTACTTCACAACCTATGAGTACCACGTATGATAACAAACCTGCCTGTGTGGAACAAGGTGTGTGCGTGAACCTTAAAATACCAGAAGGCTGCAACTGTTCTCATCTGAACAGCTCTTCTCCTGGCTGACAAGCGGTTCACGAGCAGGGATTAGTATAGGAATATGAAATGGCCTCCTTCAATGTACACAATTCACATTTGCCTGGCTATATTTCACAGAAAACATCATAATCCACATCCTTATGAAAAATCGTGGCATCTCCCTTGAAACATCTTGCTGCAATATTTACTCTCAGTTGTTTTTGTGTTTTGAACCAGACAATCTCTGCAGACTGTTGTGTTTGATCACAGAAGTATTAGCAGCAGTAACATGGTGAGTTTCTTAAGGGCTTGAATGGAAATGAGCCAAAAGCAACAAGTCCTGGCAAATTCCCAATTCCTGCTCTTACTAATTCTTTAACGAGCAGCAAGCTTTTAACTTTCATATGTCCTTTCTTTCAAAATAATCGCTATGTAAAGTAGAACATGATTTACAATTAATGTCTCATTTCCATTTCTAGAGGCAAAAGAAGAGCGTGCTTTGCTACCCAGCAAGTAGACGCTCAAAAACATAAGAAATCCCAGCAGTCTGATGCTCTTGCCTGAACTGACTTCTGTAGTTAGCACACCAGATACGCTATTTCATGGTTCAAAACTTAGATCCCACATTATGCCTGTCCTACCAGCTGTGCTCTGGCAGCCCTTTTATTCACTCTGGACTAATTTCGAATGATTACACAGAGCGATCCCAACTGTGGGAAACAAAGACTCCAGCCTAGGCTTTCCTGAAATGTGTTTTCCTCCAGAATGTTTACATTATCCAGGTTAATCTGTGGAAAACTTGGGGAAAAACAATCTTAACCAATGCCCCACAGAAAATAACACAGTTATTTGAGGGCATTTCTTACGTACCGGTTTGACTTTGACATCATTCACATCCACAGAAAATTCTTACAGAGCTGATCAAAGCAGGATCAAGTCCTGAAGCAGGCTTTCCTCTATTGATCATGCTAACAGCCCCAAATTGCTGCTCTATCAGCACAGAACACTGGTACAGGCAATACTACATGTGTACAATCGGCCCTTTGAAAGTCTTTTCCATTGTGAACCTAGTTTAGTCCTTGAAAAAACACTACTAATCTTCAAAGGTAATGTTAATAATTCACAGAGATGAATGAGATGCTAAGTGCTAACAAATATTCAGACAAAAACTGTTCTTAAAATGAGAACAGGTCTTGCACTACAAATCGTTAAACCACAGGTTGCACACATTTTTCTTTCACCCTTGGTCTTCACACTAAAAAAACCTCAAAAAGACACGGTCTGGAAAAAAACCCTTTTCTCTTATTACAGATATTCCTAATTCGAATGCATAGGAAAAGACTTGCTATGAATGGCAACCTTTAAGTTCCTGGAAATACAGGAAATACTTTGGTTTTGATAGTTTTAGGGCTCTCCTGCTGTCTTGAGAGATCTAACAGGTGGCAGAGTAGGACAAGATGCCATCTCAGCTTGGTCCCAGGTACATCTATTTCTTATGTACACTTCCACAAAGTGCATTTTAATGTAGTTCTGCTGTCAGAACGTTGAAATTATTTTTAATTGCTATCTACCATTACCAAGCAGAAGGTTGCTGCTTCCAGATCATTACAATTCATGCAATTTGCTATCCTGTCTCTGAAGTTGGTTGCAAAACTGGAACTTAAAATAACGACGAACAGTAGCAAATGTTTTTTTTACAGAAGAATTCTTTCATCATACAGTTTTGCACACAGTAAATATTGATAAAATATAACGGATACAAACAAGAAAAAGTGATGGTTTGAGACAAGGCAGAATACTTGGTATCCTGAAGATACACAAGCTCCTCTGACAGCTATGCTACCATATGGAAAGCAATGGCACCACGTTCAGAAATCCAAATTGCAACTGGAACTCTTCCTACCAAAACCCTGCTCTGGGTGTGTCACCTTCAACACATCACAACAGCCACTTCAAAGACCACCTCTAGGACTTCTTCCATGATAGGCACTGTTTCTTCTGGGACTTCTGCCACCATTGTGCTTAACTATTCTTGGCATACCAAGGATGGAAAAAGCGCTCATTAATTTGAAGAGACCAGTCAAAACAATCTTAATGACAAAATAACACTTCTGCACTTAGAATCCCAGCGCGATTCTGATCTCACTGATAGGAGTTTGTTGAGCTTAACTCCATTCCAAGAGAAACACTATTAAACAGAATTACATGTGTCAGAGTTAAAGACGGTACTGTGAAACCAGAACCATCACCTTTGCATCTCTTTTACATTAAGATTACACATTCACAACTCCTTCCATTACTTAACACGTGGTTTGTGTTTTCAAAACGCCTATCCTTTTCCACGTATTTCACAAAGATGCTTTGCTTCAAGAATTTAAAATATTGATTCAAATATTCCCTCTCTTCTCAATTAAAAAAAAAATAGACTTGTACATGTTATGCACGGTCTAGAGATATTTTAAACAGCCAACTGGGAAAAACAGAAATTATATTAAGTTACAAGATTAGGGAAAAAAAAATGGGAATCTGTCCAGGAAAATGACGTCCTGGGTAAAGTAAATAGGTATATTTATAGACTTCAGAGCTCTGAGCTATTTCCCAGTTTTACAGGCTGGAAATGAGAATGTTTAATGTAGGTTTTCAAAACAAGATAATCCTGAAGATACAGATAACAAATGTGCAAGTTTTTTGTTACTAATACAAATACTAAAAATATTATGAAAAACACAAAGCTAGAACTATTCTGCTTCCTTTTACATAAGTGGACTAAAAGGAATGGTATTTACAATATCATTTCTTTTAAAAGTTTCATTTATAAGAGTGAGTGATATGTTTATAGCACCTGGTGTTCCGACAGATCTAAAAGTAATTCACCGTTCTGGGAAAACTGCAAAGTACCTAAAGAGATACTGCCTGCATACTTACATCACATTCCATAGTATGGCACTATTTCTTTTTAGCCAGGCCTTTCCCAGATTAATTATAGAGCTTGGCATCCGCACAGCTAAAAATTCTGACATCCATCCAGATCTGTCTGCTGTGGGGAGCTGAAGGAGCAGCAAAAGCACTGCCCTGACTCTACAAACGCTGCGAATCGTAGCCTTCAGGCCTTCGTGGAGAATCACCTATTCAACATCTGTTATAAGAAGACTTAATAATAATTGTTTAGAGCTTTAGAATGCTATGAAATAAAGACTTAGGAACGTAAACAGTAAATGTTACTACTTCAAGCTGATTTCTGGATAAACACTGTTAAGAGGCGTAATGGATGAAAAGGATTAATCTATTGTCCTTTCAATACTAATAGCTTTCCAAAGCATATTTCTGACCTCTATTTCTGCTCAACCTATGTTGTTTTTTTGTGTTTTTTTTTTTGTTTGTTTGTTTTTTTAATTATTATGAGATTGACCGAACGGAACACTCCACCTTTAGCACTGGATAGAAGTGCACAGTGCTGTGGATGCAGGAAATAATGAACATTCAAGGCTTTTCACAGACCACTGCAATTAATTATAAGTGGTCCTACACAGCCCAGAAAAAACAGACTCCCATGTATAAAACCATAGTGAAGAGTTTCTTTTCTAAAAGGCACTGAAGATAGTGTGCCTGTGACATCTTTGAGCATGACAGAGTCAGTAACTTCAGCTAAACTGCAAAGCCAAAACTCTTTGTTAACAAATTAGTTGTGGGCTGAGAAAGGCGAACATGGAACAAGCTCACAGCAGCTCAACAATGCAGGAGAGAAGACACAGGGATGTCATTACCAGCACTGCAAAATATAATTAGATATGTCTACAGGGTAAAATCCATAACCCGCTTGAAAGGTACTCGGACTTCTACAGTTCTTCGATGAGAAGTGCATAAGAAAGGAATAGGAAATCAAGCAACTAGATAGGAAAATCCAAAAGGCATTAAAAAGATAACAACAACAAACATTAAGTTCTAGGCACATCCAAATCTACACTTAAGATGTCTCAAAGGAGTTTAGCAGCAAGCTTCTGCTGCAAATCAACCCTTGCTGAGAAACACCACCAAAAATAAATGGAAGGACTATCTAACACTTCAACTATACGCGATACCTAAATATGGTTCATAGCAACATGAGTGAAATTCACCCAGGGGGTGGTGAAGCACTGTAACAGGTTGCCCAAGGAGGTTGTGGATGCCCCATGCCTGGAGATATTCAAGATCAGGCTGGTTCTGGCTCTGGGCAGCCTGGGCTGCTGGTTGGTGACCCTGCCAGCAGCAGGCAGGTTGAAATTATTTTATCTTTGAGATCTTTTTCAACCCAGGTCACTCTACGATTCTATGAAGTTTGATCCTTACAACATTTCCCTGCTTCTCGTTGAGGCTACAGGCTGCAACCTACCAAACATGCCTTTGAGAGCTTCCTTCCTTCGAGGCAACTGATTCTTTCAGTTTGAGGACAGATTCTATGTTACTCAGATAATACACAACTACTCAATTTTTCATTTTGGTCAATATTGGTGGGTCAACATATAACTTCAGTCTGGGTATAAAACGTAGTTTTAAAATCCAGCTTTGGATTTATTCCTTTCTAATAAGCCTTTCTGTGGAATGGATCCCTATAATAATGGACAAGCATTCATTAGCTCTCCAACTGGCTAGTGAGGCCACTGACATAATTAAATGGATGGCACTGCCACAGAGCAGAAAATAATTATATGTAATACTAAAACCAATTCATGATGTTTCATGAATTTTGGATGCCCAGTTTGAGAAAGGTACTGTTCTTTCAAGGTGCTTAGCGCTTCTGTGGCCAAAACACAGCTTTCACAGCCTCTACATGCCATCATATCAGTAAAGTTTAAAAGAAAATGACAGCTATGCTGTTTACTTGGCTACCCTAAATTGAACAGTTTTTCCAGCACTTCAGCTGAACCCCAGCTGAATTTGAGAAGATTTCTGCTTACATTATAGCAAGAGAACTATGCCATGATACTTACCCAGCTCCCCATGTTCTGCTGTTTCAACCCCAACAGGACAGTTATAGCAAATTCTGATGAGTGAACAAGCCCAGATGCTTGGTAGCTGACAATGCACAAGGTTTCAAAGGTGACAACAAAAATTTCCTTCCTGAAAAGACAAGTGATTGCCTTTTGCTCTCCACAGTGCTCACTACCATCCACTGAACTCATGTAAACACTTTACTACCCAGCTGGCTCCCCAGAACTTGAGTGTTAGCATTTAAGAGCAGATGCGGACAGCACTGTGCCAGACTGACCCACAAAAGGGCAAAGGCAGGAGGATGCCTTGATTCCACACTAAGCACTGAACAACAGGAAAATATTGTTTTCTACATCCCATACTAAGGCAAAGAGCACGTGCATGTTTTGCCAATGTACAAGTTTCCATTCAGATGTTCCTTAAAATGATGGAGACTCCAGTTGAGAGATCATCCCATTTCATTTCCCTAAAACAATCTTCCAGATCATTCACAAGGGAAAAATACTGATTTATTTTACACTCTTGTGATGAAGCCTTTTAATGTGTTTCTTAATACGATATTCAAGTTTTCATTCCTATTCTTGGCAATATAGCTGAAAGTGTTACAACTTGACCATCTAACACAGAGTAAATTTAGATTTAGGAGCCTGTGGGAAAATCCTGTATTCATTTAAACAGAGGGGTGCTTTTGGGAAAGACAGACTATGTGTATATATCCTGCTGACAACAACTTAAGGCACCTAAACTAAAAGGTACTTAATCTCTCAAAGAGGACCTCCATACCATCTTCTAAAACAGCACAACCACTGTAATTTGTTCCAGTAGGATATATAAAAGTCCGCTTGCTGGTTTCTAAACTCTACAAAAAACTAACACTCAAGGCAAGTCATAGTGAATGCACAGAGTTGCAAACTTATTTTGCAACTTATTTTGCATAAGCAGCTAGGGCAGCTGTTGTGTAAATCGTAGATCATTTTCTACTCCTCTATTTGTGCCTTGTTACAGCACTGTTCATTCCAGAAAGCCATCTTCTCTCTGTGAGCTAACAGCAGAGCCCGCCTCTTGAACACTACAAGACTTCCCAGTTCAGAGACAGCAGCATGACCCATCAGCTTCCTGAACTTCTGCAACTGACAGTCAAACATTTTATACCTTGTCATTACATCCTTCCAAAACATTACATGAGTAGTGCTGACCGTAGGCTTTAGGTGACCTTCAGTACTGCAGTAGGTATGTGCAAAAATGACAAGTAGGATGTATGAAGACATCCATGCAATCCACAGAAGTACATTTGCAAAGTATAGTTCATAGATTAACAGTCTTGGATCCCTGGGATGGAACAGTGGCTACCTGCTGAACCAGAACTGTGGATGCTCCATCTCTGATGATTTCAAAGACACAGCTTGAAAAAAAAAAAAAATATCACAGAATCACAGAATTATCAAGGTTGGAAAAGACCTAGAAGATCATCCAGTCCAACCATTACCAATACTTCCCAGCTAAACCATATTCCTCAACACAACATCCAAATGTTTCTTGAACACATCCATGGTCAGTGACTCCACCACCTCCTGGGGCAGTGCATTCCAGTGCCTGACCACCCTTTCCGAGAAGTAATATTTCCTAATGTCCAGCCTGAATCTCCCCTGGCGCAGTTTGAAACCATTGCCTCTAGTTCTATCACTGTCTACACGAGAGAAAAGGCTGACCCCTAGCTCACCACAACCTCCCTTCAGGAAGTTATAGAGAGCTATAAGGTCTCCCCTGAGCCTCCTCTTCTCCAGGCTGAACAATCCCAGCTCCTTCAGCCGTTCCTCATAAGGCCTGTGCTCCAGGCCCCTCACCAGCTTCGTAGCCCTCCTCTGAACACGTTCCAGGGCCTCAATGTCTTTCTTGCAATGAGGGGCCCAAAACTGAACACAGTACTCGAGGTGCGGCCTCACCAGTGCAGAGTACAGGGGGACAATGACCTCCCTGTTCCTGCTAGTAACACTGTTTTTGATGCAAGCCAGAATGCCATTAGCCTTAAAATGACAGCTAAATCCTCATACAGGTAACAGTGTTGGCTGGAACTGAGTGTGGGATGGACTACTTCCAAAGGCCCCTTCCACCCAGCATTTTGTCATGCCCTGATAAGATTAATCTGTTTCAATGAATGGACTCATGAAAAAAAGCCAACCATCATGGTCACAAAAACCTCCCACTTGAGGGCACCCAAAAATTGTGTCAGACCAACAAGACAGCTGCACTGACATAGTACTAACACTGGTCCAAAACAAACTGGACAGAACAGTATAGACGTCCAACTGAAAGAAGGCTGCCTTCTCCAAGTTAGATAATCAGCTTCTCCCTTAAAACATACAGCACCAAAAGGCCACGTTAAGCTGCTTCATCTAACTACGCAGCAAATTGAAGCCTTCCTGCATTAGTGTAAGCATCTGTCTTCTTAAAATACATCTTATGATCGTGCCTATGTATCAGTGCTACCGGATTCACGGCCAATAAGCGAGCAGCACAAGCAACAGCCTCGGCACGAAGATGCAGGCAATCCCAATCCCATCAATTATCACTAGTTAGCGATGCGGACATTCACTGCCGTTCCTCACGGGCTGGACCCAAGAAAGCAGCTCGCACGTTAGGCAGGCAGGCAAACAGACGCACTTACTTGATGTCCTCCCAGACCGCGGGCCCGTAGTTCCGGATGACGAGCAGCTCCAGGGCGTGATTGACGAAGCCGTACTGCGGGCAGGGCGAGGCGGCGAGCGGTCAGACAGCGGACGGAGCCCAGAGCCCGGCCCAAACCCGGCGCCCCTCATCGCCGCGCCACCCCCGCCCCAAACCAAACCGCCTGGGGCCCGGCCGCCCTCCCGCTTCAACCGCCACAGCCGCTTCCCGCCACGGGCCACGTCGGGCCCGGCCCGGCGCCCGACCAAGAGGGCGACCCGCACAGCTCACCATGATGCCGCCGCCGCCGCCGCCACCGAGCAGAAGAGGGGTCCTGCCCGCCTCGCCGCCTCCCCTGCAGCCGGCCCGACTGGCACCCGCCGACAGCCAATGGGGAGCGCGGCCGTCACGCTGGTAGCCAATGGCGACTGCGGCCGCCGTGCTGTCCTCCAATCGGAGGCAGAGGCGGGACGAGGCGGCGGGGCGGGGGCCGGGGGCGCGAGGGTCGGCGTTCCCCGTCGCTGTGAGTGAAGGGGAGGCTTGTGGGACGGGAGCGCTGCCTCACTGTTGCTAGCGCGGTGCCTGCGAAATAGGCGCCCTTCTCTCTTGTTTTTCTTCTTTCCCCCGACCGTGATTGATGTCATCGTCTAAAACAGCAGTCCCTTTATAAAGTTTGGAAGGTGTCGAATTAAAAAATTCAATCGAGTGATTTGCTGAGTATTCTGGTCGTTTCCCAGTCCAGGTGCCTGCCGAGTCAAGGCTACGTTTGGTTTCAGCGAGGGGCTGACGGGCTTTAAGCCAACAGATGCGCTCACCGCATGACAGCCACATGACAAGTCTTAACACTGGGCTGCATTCCCGAAGTCCAGTTGGTGGGCACGAGGACAACGCGTTACGCTTATCAAACAACTGGCATTTGGGCTGTGCGACATGCTCTTCCCTAGCGGTTGCCATTCGTGTATTGTAGCATGCAGCCTCGTGCCTGTTTGGGGACCCTTGTGAGCTCTGACTTGCTGCCTAGCTGCTTTTTGGTATTCAGGAGCAGGAGGCGGTGCCAGCCACACCTGTGCCATGCATGCAACGGAACGCTGGCATGAGAAGCCTAGAAAGAGAGCTGTCCGTGACAAATCCCAGCTTCATCCCCGCTGAAGCCTTGCATACTTAACGTGAGTTTTCTGTATTGGCAATAGAAAGCCAGAAGAGATGCTGTCTGCTGACTGTAGGAGAAAAGCTGCTGCACCTTTCAAGTGGTATGCACGTTTTTAACTGATGTGACATGCTGACTTCATCTGGGAATTGCTGAGATCCAGGAAAGTAAGAAGTAATGTAGGATCCTTTTATTCTGTATGGAGGGATGGTTGCTGAGACAATAGCTTTGGGAGAGCCACTAGCTGGGCCAGAACTTTTACACTCAGTTCAACGTGTTTTGTGTTAATATACAGCCACTATAAGCCACAGCATTTTAATAAGTTGCATTTTTTTTTAATTCAGATTTCGATCTTAACATTCATATTGTTTCTGTAAATTTGAATTAGAAAACCCTCTATATAGTATTTATATTTATATTTACTTTTTATTTACTTTATATAGTATAGACTGGATTTCAGTCAACGAAATGGACTTGCTTCACTGACAACAAGCTGAATCCTGGCGTATTCCCTTTACCTGTTTCAAATCAAAAAGATCTGAGGATCTAGGATCTTCATAATGTACTTGCATTGTGCAGAAATATGAATCCTTTTTTTTTCTTGAAGATTCCTTCAGCAGTGATAATTATTTTTACTCAGAAGTATGTATCTTTAAACTGTTGAGTCTAGGTGTACAATAGGTTCCAGAAACACTGAGTATCCCCCATCTTCTATTTCTGCTTCAGTATCAATTGCTGCTAGTGACAGAAGAATGTGAGTTCTTTTCTCTCCCTTTACAGAAAAGGACTGTGAGAGAACTCATGCAAATGAGACTGGGAAATTAATAATAAAAAAAAAAGGTCTTATACCTGATTCACCAGATTTTTATTTAATGATGTCAAAGGCCTCTAAAGCATTTTGTGACCCACATCTTGCAGATTCCATAAGTGGAAAATCCAAGCTTTTATTTCAGAAAAAGCTTCAAAGTTCATTTTAGTTCATGCCAAGCTGAGTTCTGATACACTGAAGCACAGCTTTGAAAGCAGCATAGTCCTTGTATGTTATATGGCAAATAGCCACAAAAATTACTGCTGTTCCAGGAAGCCAAAACTCCCCTTTCACTGCTTTTGCAGAACAATGAACAGACATAAAAAATGGCAGCAGTTACAGTAGCTGCTAGGTTATAGGATGGGTGGGGTTTGAAAGTGGGTCCCCTTGCCAAGATTCAAGAGAAATTTCCCTTAATTCTGATGGCTTTCAGCTGGAAATACTGATTTTGCCTCTGTACTTGTTCCTGTTTCTTCAGAGAATGCAAGACAAAGTAACGGGAGAAGTAAACTGTGTATGAGAAGGTCTGAATTTTTCTGTTACAGGATTTCAGAGGAAAGTAGATCTGGCCTGGGCTCACTGATCTGTGCACTTTGGTGTTTTGTCACTTTCTGTGAGCTCGCCTGGTTTGTTTTTGCACAGTAGTTCAGGGAGAAAGAAAACACCGCTCCACACTAATTGCACTTCCTCTGACACCAGCAATTAGGAAAAAAAATTCCAACGTTTCTCTGAAACCGTATCAGGGCTTGCCAGAATGAAATAAAATTAGTGATTTTTTTTTTTTTTCCCATATATCTTTTGCTTTAGCTATATCACAGTTAAATTCAGAGGACCCAATTCTCATTTATTCCATGAGCCATTTACAGCTTCTTGCCTAAGAAATTGCAATACAATCACACAATGTAAATGTGAACAGGATTCATTCAGCTCCTCAGCTGATGAGCTATTAAAAGAGTTCACATAATAACAGAACTAATTCTAGACATAATACTCAAAGATTCACATTTTTATGTCAGTAGCATTATGTAGATTTGTCGTCTTTTCTTTGGAGCAGGTATGGACATAAGTATGTTGTAAAATACCTTCCCAAATCATTTTGTAAAAAATGTCCCTAAATTATATTTATCTCAGTGAGATTAAAGCACAAGAAACTTGTAGCACTCAGGGACATGTTTAGTGGTTATGGTGATGGATGGGTTGACGGTTGGATTTG
Organism: Perdix hodgsoniae; assembly: GCA_035772895.1. Classification (NCBI taxonomy): domain Eukaryota; kingdom Metazoa; phylum Chordata; class Aves; order Galliformes; family Phasianidae; genus Perdix; species Perdix hodgsoniae. The sequence continues at coordinate 3,236,397 of JAPSGF010000069.1, forward strand.
ATATCTGAGAGGTCTTTTCCAAGCTTAGCCTCTGCGATTCACATAGGTTAATATGTATCCTTAAGCATCTTATAGGGACGCTTCTGAGAACTAAGGCTGAAATAGACATGAGAATGTTTTGACTTTTTCATAAACGTCCGAGAAACAAAAAGGAATTTCACAGCAATTTTATCCTAGCTGATAATGTAGCCAGGGATATATTTAAAAAAAGAGTTACAAAAAGTGACACAGGAAGGTAAATTTGATCTGTAGTTGATCCCCCCTTCAGTTTAGGGGACATTGTATTTTACTGAGCTATGCATAGGAAGAGGTCAGAAACAGCCAAGATGAACATCCTACAGAATAACATATTTATATGGAATCTGGCTTTCAGAATGGCCATCCTCCAGTCCAGCAATACTTCTCCTCATGGGACAAAAGGAAAGTTGTTCCTAGGAGTTCTTAGCATTTGTAAATAAAGAGAAAGAAATTATTTTTGTTTGGAACCCTATTAGTTAATAGTACGATTCTTCCACATTTTTCATTCCAGGAACACCCATACGGGACTGCTACCAATCTCTGGGTATTTATGTAAATAGAATAGAATTTTCCTAAGAAAAGAATATTGCGGTGATCAGACACCAAGATTTGCAGACGTCTTGTTTTCTTGAAACACTGCTGTTAAAATTTAACAAATATGTGTGCGTGTATATATATATATATATATGTATTTATCACATACATGTAGCTTTTCAGGGCTGTTTTTTTTTGTTTTTTTTTGAATTATTTCTAAGCATTTTAGATAGGTGTAGGACATCTCAAGAAACAGCAGGATGGAATGTTTCAAATTTTGTTCAGATGAAGCTTGCAGGACATGAATTAAAACATGCTTTTAAAATGTTTCTAACAGTAGGCATTTACAGCTTCTCAGGTTTCTGATAGGATATGCTCTGTATACGTTTCTGCAAAACAGTGGGATTAGAACAAGATCTTCAGAATGAAGCACTCAGACTCAGAAAATGAATAGTCTAATTGAGTTGTTCCCTGTAAATACTCAGAGAGCAAGATCTGATTCAGTGAGAGGCACCTTGAAAAAAAGTCACTCGTGGTGTGACACTGATATGCCAAAACACAAGACCATAAGAGGTCAGAATAATAACAAGTATTATTTGATACTACTGCAAATATTTGTGTGTGTGAGCAATGCAGCTCTCCAGCCTGCAGCTGGGACCAAACTGTACAGCACAGAGAAATTTCTGTGCAGATGAATCTGCTAGTTACGGAGGCAGTATCCTAAGCTCAGGATTCTCTAACTGTATTTTGCCCTTTTCCAGAGGCAGACCCTTGAGAGTTCTCCAAGAGTTCTTGAGAAAGTTCTCCTTACATCTAAGGTCCTCCTTACATCTTTAAAGTGAGTGTAGCTTACATGTTTCACATAACATCTCGTATTCACCTTGCTGTCCTTGAATAAAGATCATGTTTTCAAACCTTTTGTTCCATGTTATACAGTCTGATTGGAATTTCTTGTCTAAGTAAACACTCCAAAGCACATTTTATTACACTCTTTTTAAAATATTTCAAATTTAAATGACAACAACAACAAAGAAAAACATTTATTGCTCTAATACATAATAGCAAGTTGATATTATTTTTTATAAAGTGTTTTAAAAACCCCAAGAACTAAAATACTGTTTGATGATTACAGAAACTTTAGGACATGATTATACAGTGATTATACAGACTCTATATTCATTTTATACACAGAAGAAAGTTCAGGAAACAGTAGGCAGGAAACTCTTCTCTGTATATGTGTATTAGCTACAATTAGCAGCCCTATCCAGAAGATGCTGAGCACGCTCAACACACTGACTTCCGCAAGTGTCAGAAGGTGGTCAGCAGCTGTATGGATGGAGCCCAAAGGATGTTCTTGAAGGAGTACGTGGTACCAATGATGATACTTTTAAGACAACTTTTCTTATGGAATCACTAATAAAATAAATTTTTAACGGTCATTGATAAGCACCAGCTCACAACACTGCATGTGGCTGCATCACTTGCACATTACACTTCCTGACACGCTGCATATACAATACACCTAGAGTTCTCAGTGCAGAAAGAACTGAGAGGGTTGTTATGTAGCACTCACAAATTATCACAGGGAACATGTACTTTTTAGTGGCATTTTAAACAGTGAAGTTGCAATATTATTTTAGTGACTACATTCCTTATACAAAGGAAAAACATGAAGGAGTCAGTTACATACTTCTTGAAATTTTAATACTGGCTTTCAGGTGTTCTCAATCTAAAGTGCTTTCATGTTTCATATATTTTTAAAAATTTTCAATTTATACAAAAAAAAAAGCCAAAAAACCAAAAAACAACAGAATATTTATACATTTATTCTATATGCTTGTGAATGTAGTAGATGATTTAGTCTATTCCTGTTTCCTCACCCAAAAAATTGGCATTGCCATCTCCCAGATCTTCCTTTTGAAACCAAGTCTGTGAGCTTGTTCCTTGAATATAAGCATCCAGAAAATAACAAATTCCAGGGATATCACTGGGAAAATTTGGAGGGAGTTCTTCTCTTGAGCGCGGTGTAAATACAAAACCTGGATATTCCTTTAATAATCTGTAACAAAAAATGAATTGCCTTGGTTAAAATGGAATCAATCACAAATTGTTACTATATACAAGTACACTCAATCATTCTTCATGAATTCTTTATAAAACAGGTCAGAATATTTATGTTTTTTAATGAAAAGTTTTAAAAATGGTGGTAATCTTGAAAACTCATTAAGTCAGGCACCAGTACAAACAGGAACATTACCTCTTTTCTTTGTCTTGTCGGTGCTTTGAATGTAGGTGCTGTATTTGTTGTAAGTTCTTGCAAAAATGATTTAGCTAGTTCAAAAGTAAGCGTTAATTCAAATCAGCACATGAAAACAGCACCACAATTAATGTTACAGCTAATGAAATAATGACAGGATTATTAACTAAGCTATTCAGATCCTCCTGCCAATTCTAAGAATTTTTTTCTACAAAACCTAATGGTCTTCAATATCTGAAACACAGGTGGCTGTTCTTCAGGGATAAATATTGATGACTGGTACCTAAGATTCCAAATAAATATTGCTACAGATAGGAGGCAAGATGCCATACTGTGTATATTAATCCATATAAATGGATTTTAATGTAAAAACATTAAACACAGAGACTGCTTTTGCATCGTTCAGTCAGGTGAAAAAACATTCAGTGGCAATAATAACTATAGTTTATCCTTCGACTCCATTGCCTGTTTTCTAGGCATCCAAATAATTATGGTGTGAGGTTTTTTGGTTTTTTGTTTGTTTGTTTGTTTGTTTGTTTCCCAACAGTTTACTTATTTGAGATATTGTCTTGAGATGAATAAGCAGACAAACAGAGAGCTACTTACACCTTAGAATATAAACAAGATTTGTGTGAAAGAACTGTATAATGATTTTAAGAAAAGACCATAGCCAATCTGATTAAGAATGATTTGCCATGTGGACATGGGAAAAATCATTATTGGCCACCACAGTTCTTCTGACTAGGCTAAGCACTGGAGATGATGATGCTACGTCTCTGTTTAGACTGTGCGATCCAAACACAAGTTACTTATGTGTGCTTCTGCTTTCACCTGCAGAAGATAACCTTTAGCTTTGCTCCCTCTAAGTCACACAGTATTGCTGCAGGGGATTTCAGAATATCCTGTGCCGACTTCTCTGACACTGGCCACACAGTCTGACACAACATCAGATACACAGCACCAGGTAGAAGCTGAATACGAACAGTCAGCTGTCCAGGCTACAGTTCTGAATGTAGTAGATTATTTCAATGACTGCTGTTTCTGCACCCAAAAAAATGATATTGCAGTCTCTCAAATCTTTCTTAAAAAAATAATAATTTATATCTGTATTTCTGGTTATTTTATTCATCCAGCACTGTCATTTCGTACTACTGAATTCACTCTCTGTAGTTTATATGTACAATTTTTGGCTACTCTGGAAGAAACAATAAACTGTATGAGTTTCATGGCATAAAATTCAGATCTTTACCTGGAGCTCAGATAGTTGTTACCACCAAATTTAGTAAAGGTTTTTATCATTTTCTCTGGAACATAGAATACACTATAACTTGTCCACGGACATATTTGCAAGGTAATTTTAAGTATAACTAAAGATATAATACAAAGGGAGTATTAAACTAAGAGGACAAAGGAAAGATGATATATTTCCCATGGGAGAGCCTGCTAACTATCTGCATGAAACCAAATATCCTTTACTAAAAATTATCTGAGTGAATAATAAATAGTACAACCTAGGTTCCACACTAAGAGGTTCAAACTGAGCTGGGATCAAGACATGCATAAAATAAACACTATCACGGCTGATTCACTGCAACCTATTCATTCATCTTCCCTAATCAAAAGAGAACGGGGATGTGTACAGCGATGCCTAACAATTGTTTGATTAGGATGTTATTTTCAAGTGCATCTGTATAAGTTTGGCATCCAGGAATTAAGGAAAATAAGTTAAGGTTAACAGATACGTGCCTTCACGGGGTGCAGAATCTGCAGCTACAGATTAGATCAGCGCTGATTAAACACACCTGCTTTATAACTACTCTATGGTTATACAGTTTGATTTCCGAACATCATCCAGTTTACAGTGAAAGCCATCTCCCCCAAAGATAAGCCAATTTTATGAGAGGCAAAAAAAAAGGGCAAGAGTTATATAGCTTCGTGGCAAGAAGCAAAATTGCCTCAAGTCCTCCATTTATTTTCATCATAACATCTGAAAAATAAATATAAGCTGTTCCATTTCACTCTGTTGCTGCTTCTGATTGCATTCTGAATAAAAATAACTATTGTGCAATCGTGAGCAGTCAGATAAAAAGAGTAAAAAGAAAACAGGGAAAAAATAACAAGATAACGAACAACTTTTACGTTAACTACTTCAAGTGGAAATTTTACTGGTGTACACCGTAAAGCACTGTACCTGTAAGTTGTTGGGCTGACATTTATTTTTCGAGGTACACTGCAAGATTCAAACTTGTTGGCAAGGGTTACATTATTTCCAAAGAGACAATAACGAGGCATTTTAACTCCAACAACTCCAGCAAAAACAGATCCAGAATGAAGGCCAATACGCATCTTTAAACAAAAGGCAGAAAATGTCATAATTAGGTAAGATAAATAAAACGGTTGAAGTTTTTAAAATTCTTTCCTTATTAAAAAATAAAATTGAGTTGCTAATATAAACTGAGTTAGTACAGTCTACTTAATATGTCTGTATTCCGGTCATAACTGCTTGTAGATTGGAAAGTAGCCCAAGTATATCTTGCTTTGCATAGTAAATCACTCTTCATCTGACATGACTGAGATAAAGTTGGTCTTTCTGGCAGTGTAGTCATCTAAAAACACCATCAGGAGTTACTATGACACTTAAATATTTTCCTAGGAGGAACTGCGTGGCACAATTGTTAGACTGATGAAAGTTACTAAATTGAAATTGCAATTGCTCTGCTGTTAAGGTCAGAAGACAAGTCCTAGGGAACAATGAAGAAAATATGCATATGCTGATCAGCAGTAGAAACATTCTGATACCTCCTCTTTGCAATTCGTAGTTTGAATTTTGAGTTTTGTTTAGTTGATGCTGCTTTCTATGGTCTTTTAATCTTATGCGCATTATAAATATGTAGACTTTAGAGTCCACATATAAATATGTTTTCATCAGAGTAGCACTCTACAATGGAATGATGTCGGGAAATTCACGTATCTACCATGTGTGCCATTCTTCACATATATACAGAGAATGCCATATTATTACGAAGACATCACAGTTCTAGTTTTGAGGGAAAAAGCAGAAAATCCTGCAACAAAAGCAAAATCCACCCACACAGCAAAGATGATGAGAATATATACACTGATATAGAAGCCTGATTTAAAACAGCAGTTTGCAGTGATGCCTTTCTGTTTGACAACTTGTATTTGAAATCACAGTAGAGTGTGACACACTTCTTGCTTTGCCAAACAATCAATGCTTTTTTGAAGCATTTCATTAAAAAAAGCATACTTCCATTAAAAGTATATTCATTTTTCCTCTAAGAAGCTTCTAGAATTTATTTTTTCTCCCTATTTTAAAATTACTTTTAGAATGTAATAACATTCGTCATTCAAAACTACACAAATTGCATTTGCATGGAAATTATAAACATGTTGTAATATTGTCATAAACATGTTTCCACATTTTCAGGTATAATTTAATTTGATATTGTGAAATAGAAACATAGCGGTATTTGTTTCCACCATTTTTAATACTGCTGTTCTCTGTGATAAATGTGGAGCCTGTAATCCTTGTAAAAAACATTTTCTTGGTCTTAGAATACAAATATTCCTTAAACCATAATCAAAGAAGCCTGAAGCTCCTTTTCTAAAGGACCAGGCAAATATTAAAAATATTAAAAATAGGCAAGTGAAAGACTAAATTAATCAAGACACCTGTATTACAAATAACAAGACCACATTCCAGGTGGAAAGTTCAGTACAAGCTTATGTCTCCATTGAAAGGAGCTCATAAATGTAACTACAGCTGAATCTTACAGTGGCCTTGCCAGCACTGGCACCATTCTTATGGTGACCAGCAACAGAATCATTTAAAGACGTGTGGATTACTGCAATTAGAGCGTGTCTTTGATGATTCATGTTAGCGACTGTTGCCTCAGAATACTTTTATGTTCTCCTAGGTTCTTATTTTGAAAGAGGATTAGTCTCCTAATTAGAAAATAATAAAATTGATTGCTAGGGAGACAAAAACAGCAGCTTATCAGAGTGCACCTATTAATTTAGCAGCACTTGGGTTGATTTTAAGACCTCTGCTTCATTATTTCTCCACAACACTCATATTCATAGAAATAAAATAGTCAGCCTCTCCATCTATACACATTTGATTCCCCAACTTCTCTGAGTTAATGCAAATTTTCCTTGAAGCAAATACCCCTAGATCAACTAGGCAATCAAAATTTTCCCTTTTTACCGTATAAACTATTATAAAATAAAATATATGACCTTGATAGGCTCCCCATGGGGAGACACCACCTCATCTGACAGCTCCATCATCTTCAGGGCCATCAATGCGATTTGGACAGCATGGGTTTCACTTTCTTTGTGTAAACCTCCAGCAACACAGTAGGCATCTCCAATAGTTTCAACCTAAAACAGGTATATTTGCTCCTTAATATTACAATACTCAACTTATGAAAGAATAGTCTGTGGCTTCAATATGCCACCTGCATATTGACTGAGTCCTATTTGTCCTGCTAAATTATTTAAGTCTTGAATAAATCCCGTGGTATCCCTTAAAAGGCAAAAGTGCATAACTAGTATTTATTTCTGGGCACGACACTAGGATACTTTTCCTTGCTCTCCTACTGTCAGACACCTGTAGTTACATTAAGCACATTGGTTTAATACCAAATTCATAGCACTGTAACTGAAATCCATTTTAGAAATGACCTCTTAGGTTTTGACAGGTTTCTTGCTTGGCTGCCAATAATGCTCATTCTCTTGATATACTTTTTTTTCGTTAATGTTTTTGCTTTATGATTGTTCTTAATATTTTTTTCTTATAATGAAGGTTTTAGGCAAAACATTTTTGGACATCTTTTATTCTCTGTCCCATTTTGTCTTTATTTCCTTTCCTGCCCCACAGCCCCACATACAAGCAAAAAATGTTGTACCTTGTAGACATCTAACTCTCCACACTGGTAATCAAAGCGAGTATAAAGCTCATTAAGCATGGTTATAACCTGCATAGGCGAGCACTGGGAACAGATGGCAGTGAATCCAACAATGTCAGAGAAAAGCATTGTCACGTTATTAAACTTCTTGGCTTGCACCACTTGTCCTTGCCACAGCTGCTGAGCAACTTCTCCAGGAAAAATAGAAAACAGAAGATCTACGGTCTTCTTCTTTTCCTCTTCAAGTGCTTGATGGGCCTGTTCAAGGGTTGCTTTCAGCTTCCCTAACCTCTTCTTCAGTCCATCCTGAGCTCTGGCTTGCTCTCCAATCAGAACAACATCTCTCAGTGCATTGTGAATAGGAATATCTGAAAGATATAACCCACGTCCTGTAAAATCTTCTAGCCTGTCCACACACGGAGATCCCAAGAATAGGATTGCACTGGATTCAAGAATATAGATCATCTGGCCTTTGAGATCCATTACCTGAAACAGTTAAAGAAACAAGAATTCATGCACACCATGCAAGGCAAGTGTTTAGAAACAAGAAATACATTCTGCTGAACCATAGGAGAACTGAACTGAAACACAGTTCTCACATTTTCTTCTATTTGTTGAAGATAAAACATGGAATACTAAATCATAGAGCTAAATAATAAGTTCAGTATATTTTACCTTAGGCTTCTGGTGCAACAAGTAAAGCAGCTTAAGGATAAAACACTAATGTGGTATCGGTAAGTATCAATTTTATCTTAGGGATCAAATAAAAATCAAAAGAAGAATTTTGTGCATTTTTAGCTACTAATAAATTGCTATTGATTTGAGTGGCCAATAGATTTCTGGTAAGAACTATACTGTTCGAGTCATGCACAACTTCTCTGTAAGATAAAGTGAGAAAATGTGCTTCAGTTTTACTAAAGTTTTATTAAAGTACTCACTGAGACTCCAAATGGAAAAGCAGAAATACCAGAAATAACTCATTTTCATGATCTAAAAAATCAATATACTTTGTTTTTGTGTTCTTCCCCTATTTGCCTGTGCAATGTAGAAGGTGCTGAGGAGGTCTCCTTAATATTGCTTTGAGTCACCTTTTTTTTTTTTGTGGTAGCAATTGCACCAGTTAAGGTATGCGAATACCAAAGATGCAAAGTACAATAGATAACAAAGACTGAATTAGCGCAAGAAACTTCCTTCCCCAAATTCAAAAGCTGCTGTTTGCATCTAATTCAAGTACACTTTGGTAAAACTCTCACTGTCCCATTTTTTGTGTTGGTGATGCTCTTACTCTCAGCAACATGGCATGCCACTGGCTTTAGCTCAATTGATTAGTTTCTCTCCATATTTCCAATGACTCTTTCAAAATCAACTTAACAGTCAAATTTCATTTGTGTAGTGGTTCAAGAGAATTTTCAGTGAATGTCGGTTTCAAAATCTGAATTACCTTACAGTGTCCTCATAATAGATCATCATTATTAAGTTGTATTAGAGGTTGAAAGATAAGTGACATAGCATTATTTTGTTTTATGGCTACTTTAACATTATAATCTATCTTGCATGTCTCCAAAGAAGAAAACAAATTCATCACTGAAGTAAAGATTACAAAAGGACTCTTACCATAGATGATTTCAGATCAGTATTATCCCATCTTCTCACTCGTACTGTAAACTGCATATTTAACATTGTCATTATTCCACTAAATGTGCAGCTTATTTTAGGGGTAAGAATTTCAAAATATTCTTCAAAATTAGGCTTCGCTTGAAATTCTCTTCTGGTCAAAAGTCTTCTTATCCCATTTCCAACTTGTAGAACAGACATATCCTTGTCAAACATAAAATGAAACGGGAAAATCTTACAGAACACAGAGGCAGGAATCACAAGTGAAGACTGCGGTTTACATGGAGATAAAGAAGGTTTTGCACTTTTGACTTGTATAGAGTACAGCAAATAGGGCTGATTAACAAACTCAGTGCAGTCATTATGGAAACAAGGAGGCATGAGCATGACTTCCACCTCAGTTTCATACAAAATATGAGCTGCTGCTTTAATAATGCCAGATAGAATAAGACTTGTGATTTTCTTGGGAAAGAAATAATACACGTTTAAGAAGTCCTGATCTTTCTCCAGGCATAAAATGGAAACTTCTTCAAGTCTGTCCTTTTTTCCTGCTTCCTGACTGTGGCTACTTTGCTTCAGCAGAGTAGTGAAACTGTTCAAGAAGTCCTTAAGGGTTCCTCCAATAACCCCCAGTATGTGTTCATCCTCTTCATAGCATATTTTGAATAGCTCTTCACCAAGAGATTCTCGTAGAGACTCCACAGGAACACCTGCATGGAATTACATTTAAATCAGAACTATACTCGTCACGCAATCTCAGTTTAGCCTCTAATTTTGTCATCCTACACCTAATGAAACCAGCAATAGCCTTCGCTGATCCAGCACAGACAACTGATGGCTTTCTCATTCTCATAGGAGTCCTGCTGTGACTGACTAAGGTTGTTCTGTCTGGTGCCTGAATAGCATGGAGAGATGGGCTGTAGTCTGGAATGCTCCATTGTGCTGCAGTAGGAGTGTAGACAAAATGAACGCACATTTTGGCACATGACTTAAACCAATTGCTTTAGCTTGATATAAAGACATAAAATAATAATTAAGAATAATTGTAATAAAAAAGTAAGAATAAAATCAGATCTGTGCAGATATACGTGCTATGCCAAATCCAATAATTCAAATGCCTCTAGGAATATTCCAGGGCTCTGAGTCCAGTCAGCACGGAACAGCTCACATCTTCACAGTAAACTCATTTTAAAAAGATAGCTTATGCAAACTGATTGCTGGAACATCCTAGCTTCACAACTGTTAATAGGAATCTTTTTAAAAAGGGTTATCTGCCACGTGATCAGCTTTACTGCTTAAGGTTACAGAGGACGATGCTTCACTTCCTGGAAATGTTAATTTACTAACTTCAATAAGTACTGGATACTACAGATGTACCCAGTTCCCATATTCCAAATTAAAACAGCTCTCATCCCACAGACTAGAATCCTTCAGAGGATGTAAAGAATCAAACATTTTCTCACCAGTACAACATCATAACATGTTACTAAAAATACTTTACAGCTCTCTCTAGATGTTGGATGCTGGGGGTCAGCACGGACGTGATAAATTCTGACACTCTGGGCTGTTAGTTGCCCAGAAACAGTTCATTCTAAGTGATGTTGGCATTACTTCAGCCATCAGAAGGAGGAAATTATTTAACAAGTCCAATTTATATATGCATATATTATTTTATACATATATCATTTTAAATAAATATTTGTACATGTAATATGTATGTATTATTAAACAAGAATACATTACCTGCTGCAATAGCATGATCACTGATTATTTTTTCAAAATCTTCTCTATCACCAGTTTTTCTGCAAAGATCATAAAGAAGGAAATAAAACTCCTGAAAAATCAGGACAAACGGGATAGAAAAAGTATGCAAGAGAAATTACCCACTCTGTAATTACTCTGTAAAGATTAAGTCCTGCCAATCAAATAGGCAGTTTTTTGTTTTGTTTTTTTTCTCATTCAAAATGGGCCTTAGTGGGATCTTAGATCATCCTGTGCATTTCTGATGAATTTCAGTTTTAGTTGTCTGAAGTGAGATTATGGATTGAGGCCAAATGCTGCAGTCTGCCATTGATTACAGACTCTTACATTGCAACAACCCTATTTTTTGTTTCACTAGTATTTTGCTATTTGTAGTTGTAAGTGTATTTCATATTCATAAATAATAAATATTATATATACTATATATACAAATACATAGTATAATTTGAGTATACATTCAAGCATTTTCTTGGAATTACATTAGGTTTAACAGAGGCATTTGTTTTGGTAGGAAATACCAATTAACTCTAAAATTACTTGTCCATTGGTAGAAATCTTGATTTCTGTGTTACAAAACAGCAGTCCTATGACTTCTGAGGTTGATAAATATCAACCTGAATGTCAGACACAAAATGATGATGAGATGTAGCTTAGATCAATCTTTGTACAAGCTGTGAGGCTTTGATACAGATTATCTGAATTTCCTTACTTGAAATAACTTATATATATATACATGCGAAAGCAATACAGATGTTTAAATGTTTTAGATTTGCCTTAGTACACTGTTCAGAATAGCATACTATTCTTTTTTTTGCTTCAAACTGATCCTCCATATTCCAATACATAATAAAGTATTCCAGTCAGCAATTATAATACACATCTGACCAGCTATCAAGAATGTAAGCATTCACATACTAGAAAACATTTTTTTTTTGTATAATCATTTGAATTTAAAATTCTTTTCCCAGACTCTTAGAAATACCAGTGGTTTATTTTTTATTAGAAGGCCATACAATTGTGAAATAAGACAATTATATTCATCTTTCCATCTATGTCTGAGTATTCCCTGAGCTCCCCCAGAACATCTGCTTATTTTAAGCAATGTTTCCCTGCACAAATAGCTAAATTTGCCCATTATGCCAACTTAGATTGCATGAAACGTCATGCACCAATTTAACAAGGTAACAGAACACAGATTCAAGAAGTCCTTATTCCCAGCCAGCACTCCAGTCATTATGAACTCTGCAAAATTTTTTTACTGTATGGTTTAGTTGCAAGTCTATTATACATACATACCTGTTTTCTTTTATCTTGTGCTTTGCTAACGTTCTCTGAAGTGCAAGATTTAGTCTTTCAAACTGGGAAAGAAAGAAAGCTACATTGATTAAATATCATTGCTGAAAATTTAATCATAACATTTTATAGAGAGAAGAATTACTGTGCTGTCCTTGGGACCACCATCTTTTTTCAAGATGGTATAGTTGTTAGAAAGAGTGTGTCATGTTGTGATCATGTTGATGCCTTCAGCTCCACAGAATCATAGAATGGCTTGGGTTGGAAGGGACCCCAAGGATCATCAAGTTCCAACTCCCCTGTCACAGGCAGGGCCACCAACCTCCAGATCTGGCACTAGTGATCAGGGTGCCCAGGGCCCCATCCAACCTGGCCTTGAACACCTCCAGGGACGGGGCATCCACAGCCTCTCTGGGCAGCTCTTCTAGCACCTCACCACTCTCTCTGTGAAGAACTTCTCCTTGACACCCAAGAACTTCCTCCTACCATGCAAGTACCAGTACCTACTACTCCAGTACCACTATAACCTATAATTAAGGCCTCTTATCTGATGTGCCTTTGCGGTTAGGCATCCTAAAAAATTATGTGCTTCACCTCCAAACTGTCAGATAACAATAAAGATAATACTGCTGAAAATTAACTAACTCGACTTTCTCGAATAACTCATTACCCTCAAAAAAGAGCAATCCCTTAATTCAGAACTACTAAGGTAAATAAGAAAAATTTATTCTGACAAAAAAAAATTTAACACCCCAACAAAACAAAACAAAACAAAAATGACACAACGAAAGAAGAAAAACGAATCACCTACATTCTCAATTATACCTTCAGCAAAACATATTAAAAGGTTGTAACAACTAACTTTTCCTGAAATAATACTTTTTTTTTCAGGGCAATTTTCAAAACTGTCAAGGTTGAAACAGCGAAAGGTAGCACAGCTTCAAATGCAGCTACTACAAATCAGTATAACATTCTTTGATTTGGATTATCTCCTTTTCTGTTTTCAGGACTGTAACACTTGGAGACAGTGCTAGAATCCTTATATATGTATAAAAAGAAATCTGATTATGCATTTTACAAATGGTTTTGGTTGGAAGGGACCTTTAAGACAACCTGGTTCCAAGCCTCCTGCTATAGGCAGGGACACTTCCCACTAGACCAGATTGCTCAAAGTCTCATCCAGCTTGGCCTTGAACACTTACAGACATCCACACCCTCACTGGGCAATTTATATTAAAGTCTAAGTACACATTCCTCAAGTAGTATTAACATACACATATATTACATATTCTAATAATGTCCCCCACTTTTTATATTTGAAAGTGAGGTAATTAAGCTCATAACTAGTCTAAATGATGTAAGGACCAATTTGATCAAAAGTTTATCCTGCTTACACTGTATCATGGATTTCCATGCACAGTTTACCGATGTCACAAGGAGTTTGTGAATCACGATATGGCCACGCATTTTGAATGGGAAAGAAAATGAGGTTAGTTGCTGATGAGAAGCAAGGCACTTTAAAGTATCAAAGCAATGAAAAAGGTTTTTAAACAAACAAAACCCTTCTATGAAGAATGATTGGGAAGGTTTCTGTCTGTAGACCCTGAAAGCAGACAGCATGAGAACAGACTACTATATCTGAACAATGTTCCAATTCATAAAACTTCAATAACTGTTAATATCTGCGACAATAACCCTGAGGTTCAGTAGCTTTGGGAATACATGGTCACAGTCTCCTTGACTGTGCCAGCCATTTTTCCCAGCAGAGGGTCTAGTCTACTGTGTTCACGTAACAGGCAGCTGCATACAGTTACATCATTTTTAAACAAAAATAATACTGATTATTTCATTAAAAATCCCACCAACAAATACATGTTGAAAATAAAATCAGAGGAAATGCAGGAGTACAACCAATCTTAAAGCACCAATCATGGCATCATAGAAAGGTTGCTTTGCCAGTTCATTGTTGTGTTGGAAGTCTGCATTAGCCTATAAAAATTGATAATAAAAAGTTTTGCCAAAAAAATAATAGGTGAAAGAATTGGAAAACAGACATGCAAACAGCACAATTAGTAAGGCACACTGGAGGCTCTTAGTACAAGTAATGGAATTGTAATAAACTGAGTATTCAGAGATGGCCATTCACTATGTCATCCCAATATAGACCAGTCTATTTGCCCATGTTTGCCACAAAATTTGAGGCATACCCACATACTGAATGTCATGCAGTTGCATTCTCCTTAAAGTTGTAGTTCTCTACATACAGAAACAGCATGCACTGTGTCTGTCTTCACTAGAATTGAGCAGAGCCTGTTACTGAAAATATATTAATTAACTTAGCTTTTCAACATAATGATTGCATTTCCTAGTTGCACAGATACTCTGTTCAGTCTCTCCAGGGCAAAGAGTCAGACAGGGTTTCTGCCGGCGGGACACTGGAAGTTAGATGACAAGTTCTGTGGTCTTTACTCACTTAAACGTAGTAGCTGTGACACAGCTCACATGTGACAAAAGTTCTACTTCTTTGTTTGAATCATTTGCTTAAATATGTGCTTCAGAATTTTCCTTTGCATTAAACATAGACATTAATGACTTTGAAGTAATATTGCGGGAGGTTAGTATAATAGCAGATGAAAACAGTGAATGCATTTGTATATTTATTGGTGATAACGAATGATGCGCATAGTATGGATTCAGTTAGGTGAATTGATGAGGTAAACGTGTAATTCATGTAATTAGCTACCAGGGCAGAGTTTCTCCAACTGTATCTCTAAGTAAGGAAAACTCTTTGGAAAGACATGCTCTTAAGAGGAACAATTAAAATGAGCAGTGGGAGACTGCAAATACAGTGCAAAATATAGGGAAGCACAGTGGAAGGGATAGTTTAAGAGCAGACAAAACTGAATGTGGCAAAATTGTATAAAAAGGAACTGGAAAGGATGAAATGAGGATTTAACCTCTGCTGACCGATGTAAAAATACAGACTTTGAAGTCAAAACAGCTTTCAAAAGGCTTACATCTAAAGGCTTGCATAAAATGGATAACGTACATAATGAAACACTGGTATAAATACACAGCATCCATTTACCTCAGGAAATATTAGTTTGCAGATGCTTTCAGTTAATGTATGCAGGTACACTCTACTTCTGCTTGTTTTCCTTTGTGGAAGGTTTCCTTGAGTGTCTTTTTCGTGGACTTCTTTGCAGATGGGCAGAGCTGCTCTGGAGCTGTTTTCTGTGCAGCCCTTCTCATGTTCATCAGCAATACGACTTTGAGTCAGTAAGGAGAAAGGACATTCCCCCGTGATCTTCAAGTCTTTCAGTTTTGTACAGAACATGCTGTACTGTCTCTCTATTGAGGGGAAGAGTACTTGGCTTGGTATTTAATAGTACTCTTCTGTTTACTAACAAGAGAAGAGGATGCCAGAATATTTGACGAAGCAACCGCTGTGGAAGATTATTGGTAGCTATAAATCATCTCAGGAACAAATGTGTGCCCCTAGAAAAGAAGAAAGGGGGAAAAAAAAAACACACACACAAAAAAAAAAACCACAACACAAATGTATTATTTTCTCCTTTAAAAATGAAGTGGCAGTTTTTACCATATATGTGTTAAAATAATGGCTTTCCTAAAGCCTTGCTCGAGAAAACACTTAAGCTTTGCTCATGCAGTATTTTAAACATGTAATCCCTACTGACTTGAATGCTTCAGGTATTTGAAATTGTGTGCATGGCTAAGTGCTTGGCTGAATCGTGGCTCCAGCAATTAAGGCAGAGGAGCTGTTTTATCTGATACATCTTTGTTCATGGTGATGGATGAGATTCCTGAAAGAGCAAATAGCAAAGGTCTAATGAGAAAATCTTTTTAATTCTTCATAAGCGGCTATTAAAACTACTTGAAGTGGCACAATGAAACTGATTTGTAATAGATGCTTAAATATCCATTTAATCAATGCCAAAGGCATCCTTCTTGGAGCAGAGAACTATTTAACTGAAGTTAGCACTCAACTGTCTGGAACAGCAGACTGTCCAAGACCATGGGTTAGAGCCTGCTGTAAAAGTCACAGCTACTGTCCACAACAGGTGGGAAACAGACCACGTAACCGATCTAGTTGCTTGGAAACACCAAGAGACTTTATGCTTTTACAGGTGATGTCTTTCAAACAATGCATGAAAGCCAGAGTTGAACATTTCAGTTTAATGTGGAATTAATTCCCTGTTTGTTTTATTTATTTCAGTAAGAAGTAATTCATTTTCCATTGACCATACCTCATTTAATCAGATCTCCTCATCCCCATGCAATACAAGATAACCCTTGAGAGCTTCTGGCAACTCTTGAAGCAGCTGAAGCATTACATTTCTCTCTCTGGAGTTACAGCACAATAAGGCTTTCTTTCAGAGGCACTGTGGCTTCAGTCGGCCTGGGCACCACACTGCTTATTCCTCCCTCTGAGACAACCAAAGGGCCACTGGACCGAGGTAAAAAATAACTAATTCCGTAACACGGGTTATGAACTGCTGCTTTTGAAACAGCTGTAATGAATGGCACAGCGGGGGAGTGCTGCACAAGTGATGCAGATAAAAGTAGCAACAAGCAGCAGGCACTCTGGCTGGACCTCCTGCTGAAAAAAATACCTGGCAGAAAAGGCCCTTTTCAAGTGTGCTGTAATGCTGATGGTGGCAGGCCATCTTCTAGAGGGTGTCTATCAAAACTATGGAAGCATTACTGCAACAATCTGTAAACACAATGATAAGAAAAAGAGGCAAAAGAATCTTCGCATAAGATTTTATGGTCCTGATTTCAATGCTGAAATTTACTTGTTTCTACTCTATGAATATCAGTGACTCTTTATTTTTTAGTGCTGCATACTCTTGTGTAGCAAACGTGCAGTGAAGAGTTCCAAGCAAGGATCACACTCTCTAGATATACATGAACATATATTGTTACTTGTTATAACATAAGCATCATTATATATACATAAATATTTTTCTTCAGGAGCCGTTATAAAACCTCGTATTACATTATTAAAAGAGAAAAGAAAAACAAAAAACCAACCAAACAAAAAATCCTCCTCTCCTCTACTTAACTGTACTTCTTATTGAATTCATGTATTGAAATACTGTTAAGAAAAGTGATAACATAAATATACATTTGAATCATTGTCAAAGGATAAGAAGATCAACGGCTGTGATGGAACTTACATGTATATACTTAAACACTGTGCTGTTTGGGGCCTTAGATTTCAACATATATCTACTACTAGACTTTGAAAGAAAAAAATACTAGAATTTTGAAAGAAAAAAGGTGTATTTCAAGTATGTCGCAGTGAATGTGTGCTGCTACTACTAAAAAAAAAAAAAGTTCTCTGTGAAGAATGTAAGCTGGAGTTAATGGTTAAATTAGATACCAAGAAATATTTACTGCATTTGCACTGAACTAAGAACAAAGGCAGTGACTGACCTTCAGCAGCAATCAGTGGTTTCTGGTTGGGCTGAGCTTTTTGGTTCGTTTTTTCCCCTATTGCTGGTGGAACTATTTTTCTGTTTCTAAAAGCCAGTAATCCGGAATCATCTGGGGGGAGGGGGTCAATGGCACATTAGGATAGTGCATTAATTAGTGCATTATTAGTGGAAATGTCCTGAAGTTCTTGTTTTCCCATGAACAAAGGGAATGGTCCCTTGATAGCATCTATCCCAGTTCGAACCAGTATCAACTTAACAGGCATGACAAGTTTATAGTGGTGACCAAAGCAAGATTCTGCACTTGGCTTGCAATGACAAGACCCTTTAAAACATGTATTTAAAGAAACAAAGTGGAAGCCTAGTGCCATCACATCTTCAGAGGATTCAAACACTGAAAATAAAAAGCATCTATAAACTAAGTCTTTCATAATTGAAAAGTAAACTTTCCATTTGGTATCCTAAGAGTACCTTGCACTTAATCTAACTAAAATTCAGAAAAGCATATCATTTTCTAGGAAAACCTGCCTCACTCCAACTGTAATTGGGCAGTGTTTTTTAAATGTCTGTCAGAAGGACAGTGAATCATCTCTGTTGTGTTTAAAGAACAAATTCCAGCAGTATGATGGACTTAAAAAAGTTATAAGAAAGATGAGATACGGTACATGTCACAGGTTGAATCAAACATTTGCAGATGTGTTCCAAGAATTATAAACTCCAGCCCTCCCATTTTTCACAGTGTTTAAAAACATTTTCTGACCATGAGAAAAAAAAAATATATGGCACTTGAAAAAATACGGAAAAGTTTCTGGTTTTGATCCTTCTCCAAACATGCTGTGTGAGAGCTTATCCCACGGGAGCAGGAATGTTTTATATGAATTCTTCATCTCTGCTGTATTAATTGCTGTCGTATTTACCTTTGGAAGCAAACTGAAAATTGAAATTAAATAATCTGCGGTGAGAACAAACTACAAGCAACAAATTTATTTAGTGTCTGGCTGAATACAACATGGCACTGTGCCACTCAGAAAAACTAAGATGACTTTACACAGCATAGTCATAGCAGTAGAATAATTTAACAGTGTTCAAAATGCTTTGTGCAAACATTTCATTGTGTATTTACATCTGTACTTGTCTTACAGCCAAAAGGTCTTCCTGTATGATTATTTGTACTAGCTGCTTCTGAATATTTTCCTCTGCTAAAACAGTTCCTTGACAATTGCATGAAATACAGTGCAATGAATAAATCATACAGTAAAACTGCCTTATATTAATGCAGTCATTTATAAGAATTAAGCAATAACACTTGCTAACAGTAGCTAAAGTTGTTATTTAATCTTACAGACATGGGAGGAAAAATTAGAAGCGATGTTAAATACCTTTTTCTTTACATAAGCTACATCATTTGATCACAGTAGCATATGTTATATTGTAGTGTTACTTTTTATGTTTAGTCAGACATATCAGTTGGGTGAACTTCTGCACACTGAGCAATAATTTTAAAAATATATATCGACTGATGCAAAAAAAACCCCTCAAAATATATCACTGGCTGGATCTAAATTTCTGCAGCACAAGAGCAATTGCAGTGCTTGAAGGAGCTTAGTGTGGTCTGGAAGTCATTGCCGGAACGGCAAGTACTTGTTAACATCTGTTTTGTCTTCATACAAAATGGAGACTTGCAATTCCCACCAAGCTCTAATCCTCGTGGGATTAAAGAAATCACTGCCTTTACCCCTTGCCAGTAGGCCTCCGCACAGAGCAAGGCAAGATCTGTCTGGCTCTTCACGCTCAGGCAAACCACAAGTAACTCCTAGCAAGACAGACTAGAACCCACCACCCCATCAGGAATAGCTCAATGGGTATTTTGCTCTTTTCAGCAAAGAATCTCAGGGAATAAAACTACATCCTATAATTTTGTCTTAAATTCTGAAACGCAATAGCAACACTTGACTTTTTCTACTTAAAGAGCCATGTGCAGCAGCAGAATCAAAGCTTTGATTTGTCCATTTCCAGAGATTTTAAGAAGCCTTCTAAAATGCTCAGAGAAAACTGATCAAGTCTGCATCAAAATAGAAGTTAATAATTTAAGAAGTCAGAGTAAATTTTGTTCTTTTTTTTTTTTTTAGTCTCACTAAATCCTGCACAAGTAAGCAAACTAACTTACTTGGGCTGCTTCATTGAACTTGAACACATTCAGTGTGCGCATACCTTCAAAAAGCTAATTTGTTTGGGGATGGCTGCTTTGGGAAACTCAAGATAAGTGTGATTGGAGGAGGCGGGCACATCTGTTTCCAAACGTCTGAGTGGCAGTAAGTCATAATAGATAGCAAAATGCCAGTTAGTGCCAGTTGTTGACTTAAGTGAGGGACATCTTGGAAGACACATGACCTTGTAAACAGGACCAAGGTTTTTCTTTGTATCTCCACATTCACAGACTAAACCTCCCACTGAAATTTGAGGATGCCTCATTTATTCCTTTCTCGTAAGTTAGTTCCGTCTTTAACAGAGTAAATACATTGGCTAACCTGAGGATAGCTGTGTCATTGGCCAAGAATATCATGTAATGTAATCACACACATTGGATGCAGTACATCGTAGGGATAGGATTTTTAAAACTGCAGCAACACAGGAAACTTAATTAAAATATCAGTAAGACCAAGTTGTGTAAAGAATATAAGTGTAAAAAGAAAATTGCAAAACCAAGGGCTTGGTGACCAAGGTTAGGCGACCACTGAGTCATCACTGCACTTGTGTAGTCATCACTATGCTTCTGCTGCGATCATTGCTACACTTGTGTAGGTACCATTGTACTTACACTACAGTAATACCTTTTTTTTCAGTAAGATTCTAGGCTCTTTCACTGCACAGCTGCTACTTGAGCGAAGGCCGTAAATGAAGACAAGACTGTTATCCCCTCCATAGGTCAGGTGAGATGTGATGATTTTTAACAGTGGACTTCACTATAAGTCAGTGGTACCTCAGACATGACTAGATTCAGCAATCTCAAATTACACTCTATTTCCAGAAAGGAATATGCTTTGTCAGACATTAACTTCTGCTTTTTCCCCTGTAAACATCCACCCCTCTTTCTGACAAGCTGTCCCTACTTCTAATCTGTCTGTACACCAGAGCCCTTTAGGGAAGTGTTATTTTTCACTCCAAAGCACTAAATGCCACTCTGTGCTGTGCAAGCCTTATTCCAGTGTCCTGAGTTCCAGATTTAGCTCTGTCTGGGGCTATTTCTAAAAGAAATACGCTCACAACAGTTCTGTTAATCACAGCACACCTTTGATAGAAAGGAAATACCACTACCTGTACTTAAACACCTAGTGAAATTGCAGTGACTATTAAACTACGTTCAAGGTAGTAATACAAGCAATACATACTACAACCCATAGTAATGAGTTGATAATTTGAAAGCCCAAATTGAAACCCAATTTCAATGTGGTGACTCATCCCCATGTCCTGTATAACAGCTTAAGACAAGCTAAAAATCTAGACATTGCGTACAAGACTTCCTCCCCATTTCATGTGAAATTTCTTCACCTTTGTATACTTTTCTTCATGAACTGCTTTAAGAAACAGAGAAATGCAATCAGTTATTTCCACAGTGATACACATCTCATGGGCTGTGATCTGCTGCAAAAATGACAACTTCAAAGCCAGGAGATGCAGAAAATAAGAAAGTTGAATTATTCCTTTGTTCTCATGGCCATCAGCAGAAAATAAGTTTCAGGGAATACACAAGCAAACTTCAAAACTTCTAATGTATGTCATTTTAAGGTCATCCTGAGACATATGTTTCTTCTGCTTCAAAATATTGACGTTAGTACAAGAACAACAAGCTCTTCATAGAAACCAATGGGCACGGAGACAGGCTGAATCCCTAGTTTTAAAGTACCACCGAATTTCTGATACTGATTGACCCATTTCCCTCCAGTGGTCTACAGCAAATTCCTGGATCCAAATATAACCCTAAGAGAGGCTTAGACTGGTTTCAATTAAATGCACACGGGAAACCCTAATTACTGCACCCATGTTTTGGCACGTAACTAAAGGAAGGGCCGATTCCCAAACGTAACTTATAAGATACATATTTGTCATTTTAAGTATTGCATGCACTTTCACAGGGTAAATATTTTCCCTGTGTTAGGACCAAATAACAGGGAGGCATGCTGAGAAGATAGCGTGGGAAAATTTTTCTCTTCCTGTTAGTCAAAAGCTATCTGTGAAAACAATCCATAGCAAGCCCAGCAGGCAGCCCCACAGCACCTGATTCTTGGCTCTTCCATCATGCTCTCAGGCAGAAATAGCAGTTTGGGATTGTGGTGCATCCTCTCAACTCCACTACAGGTCCAAAACATGGGTAGTATCACCAGCTAAGTACTTATAATAGAGGTGGTGCTCATGAAAACTCCAGCTACTTTAACTGTGGGAGCTCTGAAAGTTGGCTGCTCGTGGGCCCTAGTTCTGGGGAACAGCTAGAGATATTTCATGAAAGTACAATCTGTTGTATGTAATCACAGCTCATTATTTAAATGTTTTCAGAACTCCGGATAATGAAGTGACATAATTGGTGACACCTGCAGTGATCCAGGTACACAGTGGGAGAAGCGACTGAAACAGTGAGGACAAACGTTAGCAAAACCTAGCCCAAATGTCCAGAAATTATTTTCACACTTCTAAAGGAATATATTTTAAATATAGCATTTCCCTTTAGTCTGCATTTGCAGTCCATAAAAGTACAGATTTGAGTGACCATCATAAGAAGAAAGCATATAAACAAACGGATGTCTTCAGCACTCTTTCTGTCATTTCAAGAATAAAAGCTTGACTGCAGAAATACGATGTTCATGGCAGTGTGAAGGAGTTAAACACAAAGATCAAAGTCTTACCCATAGTCAGAGGAATGTAAATTAGAATTCACAAAAGGCAAAACATTGTGATTCTAGAACGTGAAGTAGTTGTCAACTGTTGTGTTTACTGATTCTTTCCAAATACCAACTTACAGCTGTACCTCTCAAGCTTACCAGTGCAAACTTTTCCCCTTTGAGTAAACCTATAACTCTGCGTATCTGAGAAATTTGATTTTTGTTTAGCTCATAGATTGGAAGCGCTTTCCAGAGCCAAAGAAAGTAAAAAAAACAATTGTAATCTGCTGTAATATAAAATAAATGAATTGCTTTCCACCTCAGAGTATTTTTCACTGAAACCTTTAGCTAGCATTTATGACTTAACCAGGATTGCTACATCTTCTGTAATAAATGAAACAATAAACTTATTAAAACTGCCAGTTGCTAATGCATGAGTTATTTCTCCTTTGAGAATCCTGGTATTAACTGTAAAGCATCCAGAGATGACCAAATAATTCTTCAGCATCTTCAAAGACACTTATGTTGCTGAGTCTTGTATCTGCATGAATTCAGCTGCCTGGAGTTGAATGTGCATAATTGTTTACAAAACTGGCCCACAGGTTTTCCTAAACACCATTACTGTTTTCCAGATATACTGGAGTGTCATAGAGGAATATAAAACATTGAGCGTAGTGTCTTGGTGCATATGTTAAAATATTCCCTTTGTGTTCAGAGCTTTAAATTGTAATGAACAGCAAGTTTTAGAAATGGTGGAGTAATAAAAACTTCCTTGAACACTACAGATCTTAGAAAATGGCTTGAAAATTAGGTCTGCAGAAAGCCAAGTGTTTCATTAGTAGCTTTCAAGTGCAGAGTTTTTAAATTTGTCACCTCGGACTTGTGTGTCTGTGTAAAACGTCTACAAGATCATTTTCACACTGAAAATCACAGACAGCTGCCTTTCATATTTATTCGTATTTAAGAACTCATGCCAAAACTCACAGTGCGGTCAATAGTAGGCTTCTGGATATAGTAGGAATAGGATTAGTCCCTATCAGTTCTCCTACCGTTGTCACAAAAACACTGGCTTGGCTGTTTTCTTATTTTTGAAGCCAAATATGCCCTTGGCTTTTGCTGTTCTGGGTTTTTGCATGTTGGTGTGTAGATATGATATTAAACACACAACTGGTCTCATTTGAGACCAAACATGATGCATGAGAAGCAAAAAGCAAGAATTTCTAATTAGAGAAGATAGTTTGTCCTGCAGCAGCAAGGTCACAGCCATCTAATTTTTCAGATAGGAAAAAAAAAAAAGATCTATTAAAGAGGTGTATTCAATCAGAACAGGCAGTAGAAGAGGTGCTTTCACAGCCATCATGCAGCTACTGATACTGCTTGACCTAGAGCATGAGGCAAAGAAAACAGCTCTGAGATCAGCCACTTTCCTAATTGTTCTCCGCCATAATACCTGCAGGGCTGGAACAGAAAGCATCTTTCTTTTCAGTTTAATAGTTACAGATGTTTTCTGCTACAAAACACAATTAAAAAACAACAACAACAACACAACAATCAAGTTCAGGTTCAAATTCAGGTGGAGATAAATTACATGCATTTTGACCATAAGGGCTCTTCTGCTACTTTCCCAAAAAATGGTGCGACTCAGGGCAAGGTTCTCAAGTCTTTTTCCCAATTTGGAAAATGCAGATAATTAGTCCTTTAATCAAGGGAGATGATTTCATTATTTTCATGAGACAAGGATCGTATGAATCATACTTACCAGACAACACGCTTGCGATCCAAACAAATGCCTTTTTAATGACAGAGGGCCTGAACACTGCACAGCGTGAAACAAAAGGTGAGCTTTCTTAAGGTATTCAATGTGGAGAACACATAACTGTCCACAGTTGTTGATCTGACAACCTGTACAAGTGCATTATCTACAGTTGCGTTAACATCCGTGTATACTTACCTAAGCCTTAAACACTAAAGCTCTGCTGCATTTCTCAGATAGCAGTCTTTCTCATTGCAAACTAATGTTATGATGAAAATCTGCTGTTCTCTATTATATGAGAAAAAATAGAAAAAGGAGAGTAAGGAGATAAAGACAGAAAAAGGAACAAGGAAGAAAAAAAAAAAAGGAACACAACAAAACAAGAAAGCAAAGAAGGACATAAAGATGAAAAAATCCTTAAGAAAGAAGAGTAACAATGAAATAGAAAAATTTCCAAAGGATCAGACAGTTCTTTTACACTGATACTTGCTTTTTCTCCACCAGAGAAGGTAGGAAACTGTGTCAGCACTTAGATTGTAGCTCAAGGAACAGCAGTTCATGCTTCAGTGCTGGGAGCATTCGTGTTCCAGTCCTCGGGCAAAATGAACAAGCAGCAGCTTGAGTGCCTTGCGTTAGAGGCTGGTGCTCCAAACCAGTGTCAGCTTTTGCAGAGGTAACGGGCTCGCCTCAGATTTATTTCATGATGAAGCAAAATTAAGATCAAATGTAACCGTTACACACCTTCACTGCAGCACGTCACCTTCTGCAATGATAAACCACCCAGACATCATAAAACTCGCGTGACGTGTGGGAGCTGTCCTGCACTGAAGGCCCTTTAAAGTGCGACTTCCCACTCAAATGATACGCAGCACCCACTCTGCTATTTACTATTCTCTAAATCTTTAAAATGGCACGCCACCCATGACCACCTGCTCTGTTGGGTGCTTTTGTTTTTTTCTTTCCCCCCACTATGTTAAGGAACCACATCATTTTCAAAAATCTTACCAAGATGGAGACGGTAATAAAAAGTGCATCTCTATTTAAAGCTTTGCCTAAATGGTTCAGCAAGCTGCCACAGACTCTGCTTGGCTTTTACTGCTTTTTACTTCAAGGCAGAAACAATTTTAAAATAAGTATGATGGTTAAGCAGGGGCCAGACAATAGAGTACCTCCAATTTGCAATGTTACATATTTGTGCTTTGAATAGGAGCTCTAAACCAGCACCAAAAACAGCTTTGTTGTTTCAGACGTGCAAAGGCATGGAGACTGGACAGTAAACCGAGATAAAACCCTGAAAATAAACCAAAAGCAAGTCCTGGAAAGCTCACATGTATTCAGAGAACTACCTCAAACAGATTTTGAATTATTATTATCCTGAAAATAAATGCTCCTTTGACTGGAAGGTTAAATGCATCATTGATGGGTTCTTTATCAAAGAAATCCCATGACAAGGAATAGGTTCCATCTCTGTGTGTATATGCAGAGAAAGATGGTGCTCTATAAGCAGTTCTCTCTTTTTCTAGGGATGTATGAAATTTCACAAGGGAAAGGCTAGGAGAACTTTTTTATAGTCGGGGCAAAGAGAAGGATTGAGAGGCACGAGTTCCCAGAGGATAAAATGAGAGATGTGATTTTAAGGATGAAAAAAAGGTAGTACCACCTTCAGGAAGAACTTCATGCCAAGACAAAAAAATCTTTAAGCCTCTTGGTATTTTGAAGCACCTGGAAACACCATGAATCTTACAGAGTTCGTACTCTCGGGATGTTAAAAGTGGAGAGAAAAGAAAGACAGCATTTGCATGAAGTCACAAACCTTGGATATTTCTGTTCACAGCTTACGTGATACTGAAAATTCAGAATGTGGTTTAAATATTTGCACCTAGCAGTTCCCAGTGAGACAAAGGCACCAACCTTTCTAACATCCTGTGATAATAAAGGAATGAAGTTCCCACAGTATCTCCAAGTATCTGTGCAGCATATTTATGTTGTAAACCTTTGTTCTGAGGTTTGCAACTCTGTTTGTAAGAAGCATCTAAATCCCACGCTGTCTATTATATATCAAACTAACAAAAGGAGCACACTGAAAAGTAATGTAGCCTCTTTGTTGAAAGCACAATTACCTAATTTAAGTTGTGCCTTGTTCTGAATTAATTTATTAATATTTGACTAATGATTATGAGTGTTGTCCATGGTTGCAGAGTAATAGTAGGGAAAGAAACGAGTGAGAACTTTTATGCAAGGATTTTAATAACATATTCTTTCCTGCATATTTATTCCAGTCTTAAATAGACTAGCCACTTGCAATACAGAAAGTTGCAGCAACTGCAATAAAAACAGTTCTTTTTTTTAAATACATCAAGCCTGTAAGGTGTTTTTCTGCTCTCAGTTTCTTACCTCATTTTTTTTCCCTATTCCAATATGTTGCTAACTAAAGTATGTCCACAGCATGGGCAATGATGGATGTTCTTTTCTAGCTTTTACTACATATAAATCATAATCCTGTATTCATCCAGTAATCCTTGCTCTTTGCTGCTTCAAATCCTATTTCAAAAGATACTTTTACCATTTAGCTCCCTTCTATCATTTAAATACATTTTTGCTTAGAAATGACAATTGCTTAGGAGTGTAAGATACTTCCAAATTGAAACTGGAAGGAAGATATGAAAGCACATTTCCTACACTACATCAATTAACAGCCCAAAAACAAACGTTACTCTTACTTCCCAGTGCCAGTCTCTACTCTCCTGAGGGAATAATACGTACGTTGTCACGATGCCTCCCATTCTCTCAAGCCTGGTATACTCGTGCATTTCAAATTCTGACTAAGCTGTGACTCCACTAGTTATAAAATTATCATTGATGTGGCCAGTGACTTTTTCCACATTACTTGACTATCATGCACCATCT
Organism: Perdix hodgsoniae; assembly: GCA_035772895.1. Classification (NCBI taxonomy): domain Eukaryota; kingdom Metazoa; phylum Chordata; class Aves; order Galliformes; family Phasianidae; genus Perdix; species Perdix hodgsoniae. The sequence goes on from JAPSGF010000069.1 coordinate 3,263,798, forward strand.
CTCACAATCCAGAGTACGTGACATGCAAAGTAAGTGCAGAGCTCATCTAAGCTGATGCTAATTCTCAGATCAGCTGCAGATTTTCAGAGTCAAGCAATAGATGTAGCCTCTGTGTCATGAACCTATTAAAGTGTTTTGCAAGCCATACCTAACCCACAACTGAAAGATGCATCTCCTCCACGGTATTTCATTTCCACCACACAATCAAATGTTTTTGTCTGAGAAAGGAACTACTGAATGACATTTCAGTAATCAAGAAGGTACTTGGTCAACACATGAAAATTCCTATGGAGCCTTTGCTTTAACTGGAATATTGCCATTTAACCCTCTGTCTGATGAGTTAATCCTTGGACAGAATGCTTAGCTGGGAAATTGTGCCAATGTCATCTTCCATTCTGTTGGAGTTACCTCTCCTGCTCCACCACCATTGCTAGGTGTATTACTTGTTTAACTTTTCAAAAGGCCCAAATTAAGATCAGTGACATATACAAATATATAGTAAAATATCATTATTTGCCTTGAAGATCTTGCCCTCTGAATAGCAAAGACAGAAAAGCAGGATACAAAGTGTTACCATGCCTCTTACAAAAGGGAGGCAATGAGATACGCTGGTGATCACAAAAGAAAAACTGCACTTGGACTAAGGAGTGAATCTGTTTCTCTTCAACACAGTTGCACAAGTTTCCCTGACTAGAAGTTCATTCAGTCTAAATTTAATTAATCATTCCTGCGATGATCTTTTGACCTTTTTGAGAAAAAAAAGAATAATTAGCACCACACTGTCCAAAAGCCTTGTTAAATTTCTTAACTTATCCTTCATACCGTTCTTCCCCATGTGGAAGTTTTAAAATCCTACCCTTCAACATGCTTTGTGAATTCTGTGGACTAATGGCTATTTTTTATCCAAGATTTGAGCAGTTTTTTGATCAGCTGAGCATTTTTCTCAACAAGAGGCCAATGGTTTTGCACTCACAGCCTGTCTGTGCAAAATGGAAAACGATGAAGACAAATCATGCAAAAAGAAAATAAAAAAAAGTTAAATTAAAAGTTAGATTGATGCATGCTTTCACTAAAGACATGGAAATATTGCCGTTTTTAGCAGCTCTATTTAAAACAACAACTGCAACGAGTATTTTAAGCTCCAGAGTGCCTGCAGCCAAGACTACAGAGCCACCCAGCCTTTAGCAGAGTCCCCTCCCTATTAACAAGACAGCTGCTGGGTATATGGTCCTCTGTTTTCCAAACGTACCATAATTGTGAGGAAATGCAAAATCTCAGTTTTTCCAAGTAACAAACTGGAAATCTTGCTGAGGTGTTCTGCCAGTGCCTCTTACAATGCTCTCTCATGTGTGAAGGGTTTCTGCATTTGCCGAAGAGAGACATCCACTCTCCTTGAACAGCTTTTGTCAGTTTCCATCTGTATCAAGCACCAAGTGAAAGGCAAGGTTAAAATGAAATTAAACACGTTTACCTCAAACAGCATTAGAAAGGCAGTTTCCTCTCCACAATGTATTCCTGTTTAATACACCATAAAAAAAAAACAACACCTGTTCCTGGGATCTCAAAAACTCTGCTATGGCTGATTAAAAGTGGAAAGTTCAGCAGCAACCACTGTGTGTGGCATCACAGGAACCGTCTTTTACTGCACCCTCTGGAAGCCGTGACATTCTAGAATTAAACTGCACTAAAACCACCGGCAGAACCCCCACAAAATATCATTTCTCCCAAAGACTGATTTATTTTCAGTCTGAGTATCTTCGAATGGGGCTAAGGAAGAGGTCCACTTCATACGTGTAGGTTTGTTTCAATTTCCATTTGTGGGGGAAAGAAAAGATTTTAACACATCGCCTTACAGTAAGAATTTTTCACTCACACTGAAACAGTTGGATGACTTGCATGGAATATTCCCTGTAACTCTATAATACAAATAGCTGTCTAAAGGCTAGATTCCACAGTGCTTGATAAAATCTTTGGAACTGCCTCCAGCCTCTTCCATGATAATGAACACACCCTGCTTTCTATATTACAACCCAGACAATTAAAGCTCTATTCCTGAGCCGCTGCATGGCTGACCTATTTTCTGTATGGACTTAGCTGGAACAATCAATGGGCATAGCCATGCATAAAGTGCAAGGCACAGGCAAACAGTCCCAAGAGACAGCTTCAGGCTGCCCTGTGCCCCACGGCCACATGCTGTGCTGCTTTCCTTCAGGTATTTTTCCCCTTGCCCAAAGGTAGAGAAAAAAATATCTGGCTCTCGAGCAGGGAGAGCACAGCGTTCTCTGCACAGTGAGAGGTACAGCCAAAGGGGGGATGGTGAAAGAAGTGCCCCCTCAGACTTAATATGTAAGGTTACTGCTTCCTTATCAGCTAGGTTCAGCATGTTGCCTGTGGGAAAAGAGCCTACTGGTGCTGATTTGCATTTGTCTGAATGCTTTTACTAGCAGGGCACCATTCTCTTGGAACAGCTACTTCTGGAATGAATATGCAAGAAGAGAATCAATCCGTGGATTAGCTTTAAGAAACACAAAGGAACTAATTAAAAGAGTTAGGGCAATGGAATCAAGAATAATGTCTGTAAATCAAGAATCATGAAATGGAGAGTAATGATCATGCTGCCAGGTTCAAGAAGCAGGGAGAGTTCCTAAAAGTGGCCTTGAGACTCTGAAGCGTGAAGGGGGCATTTCAGTAAGTGAGAGTGCTGGACTACTCTGCACTTAAACGTGAAAGCTGTAATCTTAGCAGAGGCATTGATTCAATTGAACCAAACTACCACGTCATAAGAAATATATACATGAAAAATAAGTGTATCCCATAAAAATGTACTCTCATAAAGTTATCTCAAAGACTGAAAGCCTGTGGAAGTGCTGCACCTCACATTTATTTGGGGTCTGCAGCAGCGAAGAGGACACAGCGAGACCTCTCTACAGTGAAGTAAAATTAATTCCTAGAGAACACCTTTGCTCCAAATTAGTGATGAAGCAGCAGAAAAACTGACAGCAATGGAATCTGCACTCCTCAACAAATGAATGAATGTAGACAACTTAATAAAGAAATAAAATAAGAGTAGAAGTCAGACTGCTCTGAACTCCATATCTACAAAAATGAGTAAGGGTACTCTGTGAGCTACAGGGCGTAAATGAACTAAACTGACCAGGAAACACTAACTGAGCACCGACATCACCTGACAACCTAAGAACTGAAAAAACAGGATGCTACCAAATGAATAGCAATTGATATTTTGTTACAAGTTAAAAGATTCTTGAAAGATATTAACATGGTCTTTTCAGTTGATTCACAGATCAATAAGCAGAAATGTAATAAAAAACCTGCTGTTTCTAGCAAGTTTCCCCATCTTCATTAGGAAAAAAAAACAAAACAAAACAACAAAAAAACAACCCACAATAAAAAAAATGACCGACCAAAGCAAAAGAAACAACAGTTATTTAAACCCTAGCTTTATCCCCTTTATGCACGTGCATAAACCCTGCTGACATTTTAAAACAGAACACACATTAATACTCTGTCCTGAATAGTGTTTCTTTCTTGTACAAAGACTCATCCCTGAACACTGGTAAGATAAACTTGATTCTCTACCAACTGGTACAACTAGTCACAGAAGACCTACAGAAGGCAGAGTATACATACAGCCCGGAGGCTCAAAACCTGATGGAGGTAACATTCAAAGTAATGTCAAATGTGAGTTTTGAGTCAATTTAAATTTCAAGTGCTAAAAAACTGAACTGAAATGCTAGGCAACTAAATAAATGCAGCAAATTTTAATAGACCCATGAAGGCATTAAAAAAGGAAATAGCCCAGAGTGCACAAGGAGCTCAGCAAAGAAACTCTAATGCAGGCTCCAAATAGCTAAATTTCTAGTTATTAATAAAATAGACAAGGTGAAACAATGATTTCTAGATATCATCATAAAAAAGTAAAAAAAACCAAAACAAAACTGCCCTTAAAGTATATTCTGTAGTTTCTGATAACTATTCTAAAATATATTTTTTTAAAGTATACAGAAGTTTTCTTCACTGAATAAGTTTATACAAAAAATGGAAACCTGGTTGTCTACAGAGTAGATAGAAGAAGTGGCCAAGTACTTTGCAAGACATATTTCCTTGCTTATAACTTAGAATATTACATGTGGTTACTGCAGTGCTCAATATTCTCTTTTTTTGTTTTTAATTATTATTTTTAACATAATTTACAACATATTTTGGTGTAATAGATCATTTCAATTAAAAGGACAAATAGCTTAATTTTCTACAGAATCTACCTTGAGTTCTTGGACTGCTTCCTTTGCTTCTCAACCTTTTTGTTTGGAATTTCAGACAGCATTCACCTTCATAGTGGCTGTGACATAACCTTTTATTACATGACAAAGCCAGGTTTTGATCATTACTGATGTGCTGAGCATTTTTTGATAAATTCTTATTTGTGTTTTGATTTCATCTGCTCTGAAGCATGGTGTCACAGAGTGGCTATGGACATATTTTTAAATAAACATTCAACAGAATAAGACAAATACACGTGACTTTAGTACTTGCTTCTATGGACACAACATGAATACCAGCCTTGACTTCCCATTTTTCTTCTCATTTCATAGTTCTCTGTCTACTGGACACTCAGACAGGAAACTGAACCAATGGGACAAGGGACAGTGAGCAATTTCATTGGTTATGGCAAAAAAGAGGATCATAAATAACACTAAAGAACTAAATTCAGTTTCTCCCGCTGTGTTTGCCTCATAATCTTGCACTGCCATGAGCCATGGGAGCTGCAGGCTACACAATTCCACAAAACAAACAAAAACAAGAGATCTCAAGATATGGTTTCCTTTCTCTTTTCTTACTTTTCCTGGATAATTTGGATCAGCATGATATCAGCCATAGCTTTTCCCTTCTGAGAATGTGCAGTGTGAAATCTTTTCTATCACCATTATAGTATTTCTCATGCTTCCTTAAAACCATCTAGTTCATTTAAGGTTCTTGCTATTGGCAAAGCAGAAGAGTACTCATCAGAGCTATGAGTGTACATTCAGATGTAGTGAGAGAGCAACACAATCCAAGCAAGCAACTTCACAGTGAAGAGAACATCCCATTTGTAACATATTTTCACACGTTCCCCAGTTGCTTCAATTGCCTAAATTTTCTGATTAACTATGTAAAACAGTCTGCTACTGGAATGTCTTTCTAGTATGGGCTGTCACCACCTTTTGCTCCTAATGCTGGAAAGGAATGGATCTACTTATGTGATTTGAAGCATCATTTACCTCGCTCCTACTGTCTGCAATTTGGAAACAAGCTGTCTTAACTACATGAAAAGGGATCTTGGCTTCATTGGGAATCCTGCCTTAGGAAAATCTAAAAGATTATGCCATTCCCAAATACGTAATACTCTGTCTTCTACTAACAGCAAGATAACTCAACACTTGCACTTGCTTTGTTGCAGTTTACACTAAGGAATAATTGCTCCATTACCACAGTTGACTGAGACTTTACGACTGAAAAACTGAGTGAACAAAAATGCCTTTTTCCCTACTAATTATTTCAATAATCAAAAGTTACACCACATCTCTTCAGGCCAACCTGTGCGACGGCACATTGCAACCCATGTTCCAGCAGTGGAAGTGAATGGGCTCAGCACAGCATCCCAAACCAGCTCATTTCACACCAATACAGCAATGTCAATATCACGTCTTCACACGGGAGCTGGTTTTTTTCCTCTTTTCCTGTCCACTCATCTTCTGTACATAATGAAGCCACCCCACAGCGTGCACAGCAGAAGCAACCAGCTCTGAAAAACAGAGCTGTTGTAGGAGTAGCATCGGATGAAGCAGGGATGTACAGATGTCTCAAGCATCACAGATGTTAGCAGATGATTTTATGTATAGATATCTATACGTAAAGGGACTGCTGGCCATGGGCTAGTCACGTTCACTGAGCCTGAGCCACAGAAACAGCTAGCTCTAGCCACTCCCAATAGCAATTACAAGCCTCGAAAGAGTAGGAAAAATACTCAAGCTACAGAAATCGACCGCAAAAAGTGAGCTGCCAATCCTGAGGAATACAATGGAAAGAAAGAAACGCAAAAGCGAAGTTATTGTTCGGGTCGAAGCGCGTGATTAAACGCCAGGCTTGTGTCACATTCACGAAGTGCAACAATGCGAATCGCGCTGCAAAGCAGATAAGAGGGCTCGGCTGATGGTGATGCAGCACAGCCCGTCCGAATGGCTGCGCTCAGCTCTGCGGGCACCGAATTCTTACAAACCCGCACAACGCACAAAGGCCGCCGGCGGCTCGAGCCGATCGCTGCCGGCGACGAACCCGGGGAGCCCACGTGTGGCTGCGGGGCTCCCCGCGCCCCCCGCGGCTCGGCTCCAGCCTCCCGCCCGAACCCCCCGGCCCGGCCGTTCCGGCTCCCCGTCGCTCAGCGCCCCGTCCCAGCGCTGTCCAGGGTCCCCGCCGCGCCCCGCCGCCGCCAACTCACCATGGCGCGAGGGCTGCCCGCGTGCCGCTCCGGGCGCGGCTCCGCTGCGCTCCCCGGCGCCGCCAAGATGTATTTGGGGAGCGGGCGCAGCGAGCGCGGCGCCGGCCCGGGCGGGGAGGGGCTCCCCGCGGGACCAATCAGGGCGGGCCGGGCGGCCCCGAGCCGCGTCGGGGGCGGTGGCGGGCAGGAGGGACGCGTGCGGCCCCGGAGCCGCGAGGGGGGCGAACGTCCGGCTGCGCGGAGCTCCCGGCTGCGGGTCGCGGCGGAGGAGGAGGTGGCGGGAAGCTGCGGCTATTGGCCAGGCTGGAGGCGGCTCTGGGCAGCCTGGGCTGCTGGTTGGCGACCCTGCACGAAGCAGGGGGTTGGAACTGGATGAGCATCGCGGTCCTTTCCAACCCAGGCCGTTCCATCATTCCATCATTCCATCACGATCTCTTACGCACAAGCGTCTTTCTGAGCGCTGTGACAATCGGGTGCTACCACCTTTGTTTTGTTCCCACTTTTCTGCCGCAGCTTAGAATTACTTGTGTCTGGCAACAGTCTGTATCTTTATGTATATACAATATACACATTTCCACTGTAGCTTTGATGGGTGAGGATTGTAACAGTTAAGCGACGAGGAAGGGAAACAGTACCTTTCCCAATAAAACTAAGCGGATAAAAGAACAATTTAAATGATTTCAGGATAGTGGCATGCCATGTGAAGCATGATTTAGAACACAAATTCATCATATACTTTTTGTAGAGCTACCCAGGTCTGAAATCATTGACTCTTGACTCTTGTCAGCAGTGAAGCACAGCTTCACAGTCTCAAAACCACCAATGGAGCCCTAGAAGCCCTGGTTGGAAATGTTAATCACGTTGGGCTGACAGTTATCACTGAGCAGCCTTCCAGCAGGATTATTGCTCTACAAAGTCACGTGGGGAGCAAACAGAAGATTTCAGCACGAGAAACAGCCGCAGTGCACTAAAGGATGGGTTGTTTGGAGCTCCACACCCACAGAAAACCAAAGGGAATCATCTCTTGTACCTTAACAAGCTCGTGTTGAAGACAGAGCTGAAATCAGCAAAAAGAAAGCTGGCATATCTCTTGATTTTGAGCCTGTCACCTGTACATGAGAGAGGTACCAAATCTCTGGGTGTGGATGATTTTTTGCCTTCTTGGCCATCAGAACTCAAAAACGGTTTCATAACCACATCTGCTTCACACTGTTCTTCCCTCCCTGCTGTGTTGACAGAGCACAGACCCGACAGCTGCAACAAAGCAACTGATGAATTCCTTCAACAACCAGTTAGTCAGTCAACAGAAAATAATCTGCCAAAGCCCATTTTCTTGCTATTTCTGCAATTATCAACGAGCGAGATGAAGCTTTAGTTGGATGCTTACTACACTGGGAAATACTGTACCTGATAAAATTACCGAGTTAATAAATAGTGCACTGATAATGTTTCTCGCCTCTAGAAACAAAGGGTAGTCTCATGACGAGGTAAGGTCATGCCAATGTTTGCTCTCATTTGCAAATGCCCTCCTGCTGTGTCAGCTTCCTGATCCTGAGGAACCAGCTTTTGCTGTAAGCAGCTGATACAAATGATTTCCACTACCGTGTTCCAGTACCAAAAGAGATTCAGCGCAATGCAAATTCAGAGATGACGATCACTGCAGTCTAAACCTGTTGTGCCTGGTGTGAGAAAGGTGGGTTTGGTGAGACAAGCACTTGGAGGTCTTCTTGTGCCCTTGAAACGCTGCTGTTCACCCCTGTTGCACCGCTCACGGTGTGTACACCAGTAAAGACTTGCAAACTTGCATTACGTGGGACTAAGAAAAGACTGATGAGCTAGATCTTTGCAGTGAGCATTTGGAAGAAGAAAATTGCATTTCAAATTATATTAATTGAAATATTAATCTAGGACAGCATCTTTTTTTCTTTTAGTCATTGAAAGGTTAGTTCTTTAAACAAAATTAGACTTGATAAATGTATTTTGTAAGATCTTACAAAAACAAAAACAAAACTTTGCGTAAAGAAACTTTTCTGTTATACTTCAAAATGGCTGCATTTTCTTCAATTCTTTTTTAAATTAAAGGTCACTTTCTGAACATTAAAATGTAAACATTAGCTGTAATGGTGCTAGAGTGTAAGTAAAATCAAATAGATGGGCATCATCATTCAGAGCATAATTAACACTCTTAAACTGCCATTTACTGTTATCTGCTGTATTTAAACCAAGTTCTTAAAATTACGTCTTTGAAGAAGCGTCTCCCAAATTTATCACCTCCTCCATGGCAACTGAAATTTCTGATGCTCAGAGAAAGAACAGAAATCTGAAGCCCAGAGCTGTGGAGATGAACAACCACGGCTTAGCCTGGTTGGCTTCAGACAACAGCACTGTGGGACTGGAGGTGCTGGCAGACCACAGAACTGCAAACTAAGGTTGGAAGGCACTTCTGCCACGGATTCAGTGCTTCAGATCTGCTCAGTGCTGAGCACAGGGGAAGCAGTGCCTCCCTTCAGCTGTTGGCACTGCGCTTCCTTATGTGGTCCATACAAAATTTGTTGCAGCCCAAATGATACTGAAGCTGGCCCCTTCAGTTAGTAATCCATTATTTATCCAAAAATAGTATTAATTTGGATACACTACAGTGCACATTTTGGTTTGCAGCTTTTGAATCCAAGCTGGTCAACCAGATTCTTCACCGGCTCCCTGGCTCAGTTCACCTCTACTCTGTGGGTTACTAAACCCAGGAGCAATACAGCCACGCTCTTGCGCCTTCACTGAATTTTCCTTTGTAACTTTACTTTTTTTTAATCACGTTTCTAGAATGTGATTGTAATTTAAACTCCACCCCTTAAATGATACATATTCAGTATTGCCATTCAATGACAAATACTGGAGACTGATGAGAGGAGTACAATAGCTTTGCATTCCAGTGCAGGGGAGGTACACATGACACAGAAAAGTGACAGCCACTTGATCTGTGGCACTTGTAGTCAAATTAGGCTTTGCAGAACAAGGATGATTCTTGGAGGTAGATGAGCACATGAAAACCTGAAAAAAAAATCGTACCATAAAATATATCTTCTGAAGATCCTTCTAAGCTCAATCTAAGTGCCAAAAGATGTGCTGCAAACTGGAGAGTTAATTTAATTTTGCACTGTCTAAAATACATCCAAACTTAACTGTGGGTTTGGGCTCTAACTTCTACCTGGTTAGTATTCTTGTATTGCTTCACTTTTTCTTTCTATAGGGAGTTGAAAACTGTGGAAAACTGTCATGGTTTTATGATTTTTGGTCATCAGTATTCCACACCATAACATCATGTAATGCACTGGGGGTGGGGTTTGATATCTGCTGAATGTTCGTCCGTCGGAGAAGAACTACATTTCCCCAGGAGACTTTGCGGTCAGCAAGCGGATATAACTCCAAGCAAGGTCACCTGATCCTTCTTCTTCGCCTGCGCTTCGCTCTCTGCGCTTCGCCGCCTGCGCTTCGCCATCTGTACTTCACCGTCTGTACTTCAGTCACTCAACTGGACTGCACTTCTCACCCCAGCATTGTGGTGAGGTCTATACAATTCAAACAGACTCTCTCTCTCTCTCTTTCTCATTGTATTTTACTAATACTATATTTAGTAAAATCATTTGTTCCACCTCAGATCAGTGCTGTTGTTTTCAAGTATTTTGGGGTCCCCTGCTTCCCCTTTCCCAGAGGTGCGGATCCGCAGATCCCTCCGCCCTGCTGGTCACGGAACTGGGCCGGACCAGCCCATAAACCGTTGACAAAAATACACTACACATGGTGTGCCTGAAGGGATCTTCTGGACCTTTAAATGAAATTATATCAATTTCACAAGAGTTTTCAATGATTTATCCACGTCTAACTCAATTTATCCTTTTCTGGAGATTGCTAAGTCATCTGAGATATTACTTATCCTTAAGACTCATAAACACCCTTCTCAGGACAGTAGTATTTGGACATACACTGAACTTTGGAAGGGCACCAGTATTCAAACGTTGTGTTTTTTTTTTTTTATTTCCCTTTTCCACTGAAAGGCACCCACTTATTTTGTCCTTCCCAAAGTGTACATGTCATATTCTTACTTTCACACAGCTTTGGGCAGAGAGATCTGAGTATCGAGAGTAAAGTATACATTCTCACCCCAAAAAAAAAATGTTTATTTGCAAAGAAAATTTCAAATCTGTCTAGAAGAAAGGTTTTGTTTCAGTGAATAAATGAAAAAAAAACCACAGCTGGTTCCACATTTCTACTTATACTACGTATACATACATGCAAGCTGTCCTGGGTCACGCAAAAATAGTTTTGTTGCTATTGATGGCTTTCTTTGTAAGCTACTCTTTCCTGAAGGGCTGCCTAGATTTACTAGCTGGTCTGTGACAGTATGTCTGCAGGTTGTATAGAAATACAATTTTGTGAAGTTTACCTTTTACCACGAAGAGTCAAAGAAATGCTAGGATGGCTCTAAGTGCAGTGACAGATAAATGGGATCCTCAGTCTTCTTTGCTGGAAATTACAGGTAGTCAGACTTCCTGGGGAAATATCTTCCTGTGGAAACATCTTCCTGCCACTCAGATTTGCTTTCTTGCACACAATTCTTAAGTCAGAAGATTGATGGTTTGTTCTGATCAAGCATCCGTACCTGTTTTTAGGCAGAGCAGCAATGACACTTGGCTAGGGGATAAGTTTCTTTTTCTTCTGAAGTCAAATTTAGAAAGCTCTCAACTTAAAATGCAAGTTCCAGCGTGGGTAATTGCAAACTCTTTGCATCCTCCTCTAATTTAAATTGTTAGGGAATCCTTCCTGTCCCAAGTGACTTGTTATGAAATCTCTGTCATGCCTTGTACTAAACATTGGCTATGCCTATGCTGTGTAATCCAAATTCATTTTTCACCTCCTAGTCCCAGGTGTGTGCCCTGGTGACACTCGACTTTCTCTTGGATCAGCTCTGCAAATGCATTCTTTTCTATTGTGCTTTAATTTCCATGAGAAGGGAGTTTAGGCAGGCAGGCAGGAAGGGAGCTGCAGAGTCGATCCCACAGAGAGCACAGAAGTCAAGAAATTAGGGTTGCAGACGCCACAAAGCACATTTATGCTGCAGTAAATTTTAGCTTGTTTCACATAAGTGAAATGATTCTGGTAGGTACAGGAATTCAGGTGTAGCTAATGCTTTGGTATCTGTTTAGATGATGGTCAACATATAAATAATACATCTATCTAATGTATTTCTTACAGCTAGGAATATATCAGTATGTCAGATTTTGGTGGAAAACTTGTGCTGAAACAACGCAGTTATTGCAGACTGCGCTCTTCACTCTTTAACAGCCTTTTGCTGATTCAGTAAGTCAGCTATTATGCAGAACAAATATTTATTTCTAAACTGCTCGTTTTCTGAAAGACATTTGCTGTATGGAGTACTGTGTGCATAGAGTCTCTGAAAATCAGTTTCATTCAGCTGTTAAACTGATGTAAGAAAAAAAACACCTTTGCAAAAGCTGGCAGTCACATCTGAGGTGCTCATTTTATCTGCTGTCTTAGCATTACTGAAAATTAGTTCATTATTCTTGTGCACAACAGTAGTTCTCATTCTGTATTTTAGTCTCTGATCTTCTAAATTAGATAAAGTCTCATGGTTACATCATTACAAAAATTACTCCTTCACTCTTTGCCAAGGAGAGTTTGTTTGAATTACTCCAGGTAACACGGGTTCCACCCTTTTTTCATACGTTTGGATGCCATGATATTACAAATATATACATGCTATAATCCAACAGGAGGTTGGTGTATAGGAATATACACACAATATCTCAGTTTTGTAAAGATAAATTCACTTGTTAAAACATTCACTAGCAAAATCTTGAAGTTTCTCTTCTGGAGGGTTTTGAAAACATCTGGATCCACCCCTGATTTTGTAGCAAACTGTGATGAGGAGTTACAGGAATCTTATTCCAGAAATCAGTTTTGCAAACTGATTATCTATAGATAAAATTCTATCTTACTATAATTACACATCACAGAATCATAGAATCATAGAATGGCCTGAGTTGAAAAGGACCACAATGACCATCCAGTTTCAACCCCCTGACATGGGCAGGGTCGCCAACCAGCAGCCCAGGCTGCCCAGAGCCACATCCAGCCTGGACTTGAGTGCCACCAGGGATGGGGCATCCACAGCCTCCTTGGGCAACCTGTGAACAGTGCATCACCACCTTCTGTGTGAAAAAACATGACAAAACCCCTACTGACCCACTGCAAACAAGGTAGGGTTCCCTGTTTTCTGTGTCTACTCTTCAATTCCCTAATTATTTTACTTTGATTCCTCTTTGACTCACACAGAGTTAGAATGAATGGGTTACTTATAGACTAAAAGTAATATCATCAACAGAATCCAGCTCTCAAGAGTTGGTATGGGATGCTGGAAATGTTTGAATAAGCTTGTTGTATTGCAAGGAACTGATTGGAGTTGGCTTTCTAATTTATCAGTAGAGCTCCCACCTTCTAGTTGAACTGTGTATTTCAATTTTCGAGTACCTAACAGAGAGTTAACAAAGAAACTGCCTCCCTCTAATGCATCAGCAGAGCAGTTCCAAGGAAATTACAGTGACAGAAATATATTCTAATATTCTTTCTACAGCCCAGAGCATTATGCAGCTGAGCACTGAAAGAGGGCTGCAGATAAGCACATACTAATTACAGCAAGACTAACTACAGATAAAAGTGTATAATCATCTGAATTTGATACATGAAGTACATTGAACTTTGATTTTCCACATAACAAAATATTTTTGTAAAATACGATTCTTACCTTCATTTTGAAATTTCCCAAAATCATTTTTCATATGTCCCACATCTCTATAGAAACATTCCCTTTTCTGTTAGGCATGAAAATTTGTTGTTTTCCTTTCGACTCACAGTTGTGTTCATCAAGAGAATTAGTTTTTGCAGTACCCATTTTCCTGTAATGATCATGAGACTTCTTTTGTTCTAGAGACCTTTCCGATGGAATAAGCCTGTGAGTAGATTCTTTGTGTAAAATCAGCTCAAAGCAACACTTATGCTCTCATTTTTGAATAGTTAATTATGATAAGACAACAAAAGAAAGAAAGCTGAAATTGACTTAATATAATGACTAGCATAGAATAAGGAAGAGAAAAAAACAAGTTCTGAGAAGACAGACATAGAAGGCAACAGACACAAATATAGGTGAGAATAGAAAAATTGGATAGTTTCAAGAAAGCAGTGCCATTTGATACCTTTTCCCTGTGAGTTTCAAACCTCAGACACATGATCTGTTCCACAAGGATTTCCACTAAGTTACACCAAATACCACAGCACTTGCTGCCACTTGCTGCAAGGGGATCAGCAGCAAAAATATGTCTTTGCCATGCCTTAACATTCACTCTCCAAAATGCTGCTCACAAAGGCAATGGGGAGAAACTCCAGTAAGAAGAAAATAAAGGACAGAATCTTAAAAAGCAAACAGACAAATAATAAAAAAAGGTTCTAATGTATCCATTGATAATCAGCCATAATGAGTGCTCTACTGACAGGTTACATCACCTTAACTACTCTGTCTATAACTATATGAGACTTATGGAGGTTGCTACTATCTAAGCTGTATCAGTATGCAGACAACATACATTTCTCTGTTTCATTTTCATTAAGCTCAGACAATAATTTTAAGTTCCTTGAGTGATCTTGGATTCTGATGACAGAATATTTCATCATTTGCAGAGGCAATTTTGCAGTAAGATTGTTTTCAAAATACACAGCATAGAGATGAGATCTGTAGTGCAGGCACTACTCTAAGACAAGACTTAAAGCACAGAGAAGGCTGCATGCTAGTTTTTAGTTTTTAGTTTGTTTTTTAGAGAAATTTCATAACCTATTTTCCTCCTCATCCTTTTCTTATCTTGATGTGTTCAAGACTTTCTTCAGGGAAAAAAAAGGTTTTAGAAGTTTCAGCAGTTTAAAGTAAGAGCATGAAGAGTGAATGGTAGAACTAAATGGTCAACTTCATTTAACTTTGTGGGGAAAAATCGGGCCACAGTGTATTGGTGAATACAGTGATGTGCTGGAATCGGTAATCAATAAAGAAAATCTTCACACAGTAAGAACATCTCTGTAATGCTCAGAAATAGAAAACAAACTAGTATATTATGACAATATAAGCATAATTTATTGATATTAGAAAGAAAGTTGGCTGATCTGCCTACTAAAACAATGAGCCCACTGTAGCTATCATAGGCAGCATCCTTGTGGACTAAAGTATTTACAAAACTGTATAGTTTTCAGCTAGCAAGGCACTATATAAATACCCTTACAGTTTAATTAGCATCAATTGTAGATGGCATGTGAAATCTTGTCTTGTAAATACCTTCTTAACCTCACAAGTTACGATGGATGCACACAGACACACATAGCAAAGAGAAAAAAAAGTAAGAAAGAGCCAAAGAAGAAAGTATTAATGAAATTGAATTTATGACCCAGGTTTGTGTTGATCTCCATAAATCTGACTTTTTTATTCAGAAAAATTGTTAATAGATCTTTCCAGCACATATCCAAATAAAATGCAATATTTCAGAACCAGGGAGAAAAGATTTGGAAATGATCTTTACCTGCCCCGTTTTCTAAGATCCTGCATTTAGTAATTTTCACAGGGAAGAAATCACTGCAGAGGTTCTGGAGGTAATGGCTCAATGTTCAGAATAGATAGTAGTATAGCAGGTATCTGCAGTAAAATAGCAGATAGTAACTGCAGCTTGACCCTGGCAATGATTTCATTTTATTTTTTTTCATTTTTTTAAGATGTAATCTAGCATCACGTCATTAAATCACAGAAGATTCATTTTACTTATAGGTACAAATGAATAGAGGTATAGAATGAAATTTTAAAAATAAAAAGATTCTGCACTTTCTAAAATTATTATCTGGGCTGCTGAGGAGTGATACAGATATGCAATGTGCAATAATCTGGATGAGAACCTTACCATATGGGAGGCCATCAGATTTCCAAATCTATAATTTTTCACTCCTTCTAGTATCTCCTTAGCCACAGGCAAGTGGATGAGTGGATTCACCTTGATGAGGGTGAATTTTTATACTGCAGAATAGTGGTAACTTACAGAATATGAAGCACTATAGCTTCCTGAAAGTCAACATACAGAGTTTAATGGCTGCTTTAAATTATACTGAATATTAGCTGTCCTAATTCAAAGCCATAGGAGTCAGGGATAAGTTGAAGTGTCAGAACTTCCATATCAGAATGATTTTTTTGCTGTTGGTCTATGAGGAATTTGAGCACACAAAAAAAAGTTGTTCATATGCAGAATGGCCACATCTTACTGTCTCAGATCTGAGCTTTTTTCAGTTGGTGCTATTGGAAAATAGACTATAACTTCTTTTGTTGCAGTTTGTGCTTGTTGCCCCTTGTCCTGTCTATGGGCACCACTGAAAATATCCCGGCCCTATTCACTTGACTCCTGGCCATTAGATAGTCATGAATCCAGCCTGAATCTCCTCTGGCGCAGTTTGAAACCATTGCCTCTAGTTCTATCACTAATTATACGAGACAAGAGGCCGACCCCCAGCTCACCACAACCTCCCTTCAGGAAGTTATAGAGTGCTATAAGGTCTCCCCTGAGCCTCCTCTTCTCCAGGCTGAACAATCCCAGCTCCTTCAGCCGCTCCTCATAAGGCCTGTGCTCCAGGCCCCTCACCAGCTTCGTAGCCCTCCTCTGAACACGTTCCAGGGCCTCAATGTCTTTCTTGCAATGAGGGGCCCAAAACTGAACACAGTACTCGAGGTGCGGCCTCACCAGTGCAGAGTACAGGGGGACAATGACCTCCCTGTTCCTGCTAGTAACACTGTTTTTGATGCAAGCCAGGATGCCGTAACCTGTACTCCTCCCCAAGAGTAGGACACTACGCTTGCCCTTGTTGAACCTCATCAGGTTCCTCTTTTCTCAACTCTCTGGCCTGTCCAGGTCTTGCTGAATGGCAGCACAGCCTTCTGGTGTGTTGGCCACTCCTCCCAGCTTTGTGTCATCAGCAAACTTGCTGAGAGTGCACTCTATCCCTTCATCCAGGTCCCTGATAAAGATCTTGAACAAAACCAGACCCAATACCAACCCATAGCTACATTCTAGTTTTGGACTTTAAGAAAAGAAAAGAAAAGAAAAGAAAAGAAAAGAAAAGAAAAGAAAACATGGGAAGAAAAATATATTTATTCTTAATTATCCTATTGCTCCTGGGCTTTATTACTCCTAGAAGAAGTTAGCACCTGAGACATTGGAGTGAAAAAGTCAATATCTCTATCTCTCGTTAGTTAACTGGACTGGATGGAGCAGAATCTATCGTTCAAGTCAGAATGTATATATATTTTTTAAGCAGTATTATTTTTGAAAAGACTGATTGGGAAAACAAAAATAACCAATCTCTCACATTTCTGTTGAACTGTCTGTTTCCATTAAACTGCTGTTTGCATTATGAACATGGGTTTTTTACCCAGGGAATTTTGTCAACTTTAAGAGTGACAGCTCAGTACAGGATTCCATATATTCAGCAGAACAATACAGTAGGAGCATACAAGGATATTTTTGTCCATCACTATGGAGATTCTATGCCTACAGAATGTGGAAGGATTGCTATCCATAACAGCTTCCTTAGTGATGTACAGGTATGCATCATTGCATAAAGGACAGCCTATTTTGTTTCCTATATTCTTGCTATATCTGAAGAATATCAGTATCAGAAATATTAGGCAGATGAGGTCAGCATCCACATAACTCGCAAGTCTACTCTGGTCACATGCAGCTTCCACGTCTCTGGTCTAAAAAATCTCTCACCTGAACCTTGGATTGATGCATTAGTTCATTAACTTTTGTTGTGGTTCGGTGAACATATTTTCCCATGCTCTCTTGAAATAAATTATGCAGTTGAGATTGGATTATTTTTTTCTAGTTAAAAGGAAATAAATCCAGCAGCAAAGTACATTTTAAAAATGTAATTATCCTCTTCTATGGGAAATATATGACTTTTTGAGATAGACAATTTAATATACTAATCAAATTGAAGTATTGATGGAGCCTATTTGAAAGCTTAATATGCTTTCTATTGAAAGAGATAAAGACTTTTAGTCATGAGTAAAAAAAAAAAACAACACTTTTTTTCTTTAGTATCTAGGGTGGCAGTACTCTTTTGTGCCTGTCAAATCCACATCTCTGTTTAGGAGAGTGCTGCACAAAATATTCAGCTTAGCACAATGAAGAAGCTTTTTCATGAATATTAACAAAAGACACATCAAGACAAACCCAGCACACTGGGGGGGGGGACGACCCTCTGTAACTTCTTTAATTGATATCTCTCAATTGTCAAATGATTTTATGATTTTGGGCCCCGAACTTCTAGCCACTAAAAGTACCAGTTCTATTCACAGGTATGGAGTTTAATGTGATAGTTGAAGAGCTTACTGGTAAAGGAATTCAGCACAAGACCATCACCACATGAGAGTACTTTTTAAGTCCAAATTTTGGCCCCTTCCTGAAGAGCCTAGAGAATGAAGGTGTAAAGAGAGAATTATAACCATCACATACACTATGATCTGTGTGTTACTTCTAACAAACACTAAGTTACACAGAATGGAACTGGTTTCCTAAGGAGTGAGGCATGTTCTATGTTTCTATAAATAATATACATCTTCTAACCCATATGATCTTTGTTATCAGTGGTATATCAGTATAAGCTTTGATCAACGTTAAAGGGACACAGATTTTACTAGAAGTAACAGAAGTAGAAATTAGACAGAAAGTGGAGAGTGAGAAGAGAAGGAAAAAGAAGAAAAAATTCCAATATTGTTAGTTCTGTTCTTCAGTCTTTTCTAATGATTCTGTAAAATACCACCAGCAGAAAACTCACGTACAAAATTACACAGAAAGAAGAAATCAGGCACAGACACAAAGCCTAAGGGGGATTTTCCATATATTATTTTCACTTTCTGGTTTAATTATACATAGTCATACATCCACTGAAATTCTTGTTCATTGAAAGAAAATTCAGCTCTAACCTCCTGAAGAGAGAACACAGGCATGATTTTTAAATGTGATTAGGGAAATACACTCAGTGGTGGCATAAAAGCTTAGGAAATGCAGTTGTGCACCCAGGGGAAATTCTGTCATTTTACAAAGCAGCAGCAGCAGTTTGACCACGATGACTGTTTTTCTCCTGTCCTGCCCTGCCATGTCTTGGACCTCTCAAGGCTTCCTCTTAGAAGAAGAAAAGTTACCACGTGTTTGTTAATGGCCTTTCATATGGATGAATCAGACCCTACTTGATGAGTTTCGCATGCTGCTTTTTCAACATTTTGCTTCCCGTTGCAGATGCTTCAGGTTCTTGTAGCAACAATAATTGTCTCTGTAGCAGATCAGCTTTAGGACATTGTTTGTGTCCAGGTGTCTTGCAGTGTAACTCAGGCTCTGGAAAATAAGAAGTAACATCATTAACTCATCTGGATTTCTAAAAACCACTAGCAACCACAGTGATTCCTATGCTGTTTGTGAAATTCTGATCCATGAAACATTTTGCAGTCTGCCCATAAGAGACTTAGTGCAGACATATTTGACTGCATTCAATGGGAAGTCTACCTTGGATCTGAAAAGAGATATTTCTTACTGTAGTGGTTAGAGAAACCTTTGCTGAAGATTATGTCAGAAGGAAATTGTACACAGCCTTGCACCACATATGGTGCACGCCATATATCAGGTTTCAAGTGAAACAGTTGTTTCCATACTATGTCTGTATTCCGAAAGGTGATTTATCATGTCGCAGTCTGATATGCATAGACATGGAGCAAAGTTTACATTTATTTTACGGATGATAATAAACTTACGAACTGTAGTATTCATAATAAATGAGCTGTTTTTCTGTTTAAAGGAATATTTCACAAGACTGAATGTAGTTTTCTTTACTCAAGAGTTTGACAGGTACTGACTAAAGCTATTGAATTTTCCTTTGCCTGGATGATAGCAGAACAACGAATTTATTTGAATCTTTAGGGAAATATTTTCCTTTTGCAACCTCTAATGTTTATATGATAAACCACTGAGTTTGTCATACAAAGTGGTAATTATTTTAACTGTATTTGAAGTACTTGTGCTTGTATTGCTCAATATTTTGTTACATGGATTGTGTATATGAAATGCTTTGATATTCCTGAAGTGCGTGTGTGGGTATTTACAGCTGTGGCACGGGCTGAGTCACGTCACAACTAAATGCTAACCATGGCAGATTAGTCTTGCACTAGGAAAGAAAATAAAGTCTCACTCTAGAGATGCTCAGGCTGCTTTCCCACCAGTTAATTTTCATAATAGTGAGAATATACGAGCACCAGTTAGCTTATAGTTCATTGCTATAATTATCTCATCAGATCTTACCTGTATACACTGCATCACATTCGGAAAGACAGATACTGTTAAGAAAGAAAGGAAACAAACAAAAAAAACTTGCTTAGATTGCCTTGTAATGTATTACCTTGGTTAGCATTAAACATTTTTCCAGTGTTTTTCACGTGGATTTTTTTTAAGAGAAAGACCCAAATCAACATCAACAGTTGTTCCATACCAGCAGTTTCAGATCTTTAGGAACTTCACAGTTATTTTTTTTCTGTCCAGAGCTCAGGTAATTACAATTCATACTTACAACAACAGAGACTGATTCACACCATTCATTTGCTCTGTCTTTTCTCAAGCACTTGTTCTAGGAACTGTAGGCACAGAAAATATGGATTATATATAGAGACTGGAAAAGCTAAGGCATGGCCTGAAGCAATGACTGAGCACCTGGTGGGAAGGCAGGGCCAACCCAGGGGAGCTCTGTGCATGCAGTGCACCTGAGTGACCAGAAAGGGTGGAGCCAAGATTCACACCTTCCCAGACCTCATTTAGGGTTGGTAGTGGAGGCACGTATCTCATTGGTCATTCCTGTGTATTTGAGGCTTTCTAGAGTGAGTAGTTTCTTTCTTTTGTTTCTGTGCCTATGGCTGTTGCATTTGGGCACATTCTTACTCGTCATAGTCTAGGACTTTGCTACTCAGCTGTCACTGATGTTCTTTTTACCACATTATAGTGTTACCATATAGCATGTCTCTTATTACTTCCATCTAACTACTTAGGGGAGAAAATATTGGATTAACTGAAAAGGTTACTGTTTATGGACTAGCTACTCATCGTACTTAATGTTATTATTATGTCCAAAAGAGACTAGCATGAGCAATCAATGAACCACTTACTCTGTACTGTACTGAAATAGTAGATTCAAGACTTGTGCTTTATCTGTAGGTGTTATGAGAGATACTAGCATGTAAGTTCTATATCTATTGTCTCTGTTTTATCCCTACTCAATGTAAATTTTCTTTGGCTTTAGAAGTACTACTCAGAAGGTAAGTGGATGAATGGCGTATGTGAAAGATTCATTCATTACTTTTCTTGTTCTAAAAGAATTAATTACTGAAACTAGAAGCCTGTTATGGTTTTGTAATTTCTTTGGTTTGCGTTGCTATTCCACATCAGAACATCATGCAGGATAATGGGAGTTAAGGGGAGAGTTTTTTTTTTCTTTCCTATGGACTGCCTTAATTGGGCATGGGGGGGGGG
>JAPSGF010000069.1:3296919-3490443 GCA_035772895.1 Perdix hodgsoniae
AGAGAAGGGAGGCGCTTCGTGCTTTCTCTCCCCGGGTTTTGTCCCCGCTGTCACGAGTGAGCTCTAGAGAGCAGCCCGTGACAAAGCCTTAGTTGTCAGGGGCTCGTGATCTCTTTATCTTCTCTCAAAGACAGGACTAACTTGAATGCCCGGTTAGTAATGCAAGCAGTTCTGTAGAGATGGGACTCATAGGCTGCCTGCTTTTCTCCTGAAAGGGAAGAAATGTCCCTAGAGCTGCACTTTGGGTATTTTTGTACTTCATTATAGCGTACCCTAATTAGAGAGCACCCGACTAAGACCATTTCATTTCTGCATAGTTCTGTTGTTGGCAAGAATCAAATTTGTAAGAAAAAAATCTTAATTTTTTTTCCCTGCATTTTCAAGCACCACAGCGTTTTTACTATATTCTGCTTAAAAAGACAGTTTGATAAACAAAAGCCTGTTCCTTTGTCTCTCTTTGCTCCTGTTAGCTTCCTTTAATAATTAGTCTTCAATTTTATTTCTAACTTCACTTCAGCAAAGCAGTATTTTCACAAATATCAGGGCAATTCCAATTTTAAAAAAAGTCTTCTCTGTGTACAAAGAGAGAGGAACAGTTGGTCTTCCATTGTAAGCTTCAGCATAGCAAACCCTTGGCATTTTTCTTTTAGACAGCAGGTTCGTGTTCATTCAGTAGTTATTTCTAGCATTTTTCCTTTTCTGTTGTTTAAAGAAAACAAAAAATTCTGCATTTATATCTCTGCATAGCGAAATTAGCTTTCTCACGAAAATGAATACTTTTATCTAGTTGAAACATTCTGTTATGCATACTTCTGGAATCAATTAAATTTGCCCAATCAAGACTTCATCATTACTATTTTCTCTTTACTAATTTATTGTTAGAGTAACTAACTTGCATGTTGATGTAGGAGTGTTGATGAATATACAAACATTAGTCTATAATTCCCATAGATCTTACTGGGTGTTGAAAGCAAAGTAAATCTCAAATCTCAAAAATCCTTTCCTCTTCCTAATAGTCTTCCTTATCTCAGAATTCACAGCATCACCATCTCATGCTGTGCCATAGCAAAACATGGCCTGACACAGGTGTATCCTTTTCATCCAACCCACCCATAGGGAGGTGTGCTGCCTCCCCAGAGCCTGTGTCAGGAACATCACCAAAAAACTTCCAGGTCTGGTTTGCTCCTCTGATTACTACCTGCTATTGATAGTTCAAGTAGGCAGTGATGAAATTGCTCAGGGAAGCTTGCAAGCTATCAAAAAGTATTTCAGGGGCTTAGGGTGAATGGTTGAAGGAGTTGGTACACGAGTGGTATTTTCCTCTCTCTCTTCTGGGATGGGGAAGGATACAGAGTAGTCAAAGAAAATGCAGGCTTTGAATAAGTGGCTGAAAGTTGCTGCAGCCACAGGAACTTTGGTTTCTTTGAACATGGGGCAATTTACTTGGTGCCTGGACTGATGGCTGTGGACAGGTCTCACCTGTATCCAAGGGGAAAGCAGGTCCTAGCCCAGGAGCTTGCAGAGCTCGTTGAGAGAGCTTTAAACTAGGTATGAAGGGGGACAGGGATAAAATGACCCTTGCTAGGGCGGAACAAGTAGTTCAGAAATTTCAATTAGATTTGATGAGGGAAGTGGGTGGTGGTCAGTGGGACAGAGAAGGGCTTGGGGATGTTCCCATTCTAGGAGATGGCAGGGATAAGCCTCTGAACTGTCCTGCAGGATCTTCTGGGAACTCCTTAGAAGAGGTAATGTTGCTTACTCCCCATCCAAAACCTTCCTGTGTCCCTCCAGGAGGTGGTGGGGAGAAAACTTCAGAATTCTTTTGGAGGTTTGAGAGAGTGCCCCTCTGGAAAAGTAGTGTGCCAGAAAGCCCAGCTGAAGTTCCTTTACACTAATGCACACAGGATGGGAAATAAGCAGGGGGAGTTGGGAACTGTGATGTGCTTGGAAAATTATGATCTGGTTGCTATCAGAGAAAATGTGATGGGATTTATCCCATGATTGGAATAGCCTGATTGAAGGCTACAGGCTCTTTAGAAGGGATAGAGAGGGTAGGAAGCAAGGGGGAGTTGCCCTCAATGTTAGGAAGAAGAGAGGAAGAAGATTGCAAAGAGCTGTGTCTGAGTAACAGCCACGACTAAGCTGAGAGCTTATGAGTGAAAATCATAAAGAGTAAAGAGCATCTAGTTGTTGGGGGTCTGCTGTAGGCCACCTGCTCAGGAGGAGCCTGTTGACAAGGCCTTCTTGCTTCAGCTGTGGGAGGTGTCATGCTCGCAAGCTCTTGTCCTCATGGGGGATTTCAACCACCCAGATAACAGGGGAGTTGAAACTAGATGATTGTTGTGGTCCTTTTCCACCCAGGCCATTCCATGATTCTATGATCTTGCCCAGTGCAACATGCTGCAAGGGCCGTGTTTTAAACATGCAGCGTGATCATCGTTATATACTTGAGCCAAAGAAGGGCATTTCTGCGAAACTTTTACAACTTACAGAAACCTAATTATTTTCATTGTGGTAAGACTGCATCGTTGTTATCTTGCTCATTGGCAAGACAGATTATATTCAATTTTAGGACAAAACTTTTCATAGAAATTCAAGGGGAAACAGTCTTTATACCACTTCTTCAAATCTACAGTGTGATAATATGCACGTCTTCTGAAGCCAAAGATCCTTCACCAAGAAAGCCTGACCTGCTGGACAGTTCCCAAATGCAAGCCATCTTAATAAGCAGTACCTATCTAAGAAATAATTTGCCTATAAGGGAAATCATCCAGGTTATCTGGAGATGTTGCATAGTTTCTGTTTTCTATGTTTTTGAGATTTACTTGGATAATAGATTCACTAGTTATTTACCTATTTTTGAATTTACATTCTGAGACAGATGACACACTTGCACCAAAAAAAAAAACCTAGTAAAAACTTAGTCTTCTGCATTTCAATTCTCAGTGCTTCTAGATGTAACAGCCCGTATCAACTAGGATTAAGAAATTTATCTGGGCTTAAAAAAAAAAAAAATTAAAAAAAATTGAAAAAGACACAAAAGCATAGATGTAGAAAACTGCATTCTGTGATACAGCTGCCAGAGGAGAACCCACAGGATCTAACACTTACTGACTTATTTTGTAAAAGAAGGGAATATCTTGCTGGGTCTTGCCAGCAGATGTTAATATAGCTCCATCAGTGGGAATGACTATTGGCCCCATTCAGTGACACTGTTTGAGTTTGCTGGTTTTAGTTCCAAAAGAAGCCACATTCAGCTGACACTTACTCATTTGCCAGGTTCAAGGCTGTAAACCTAGCCTTGCTGATAGTGAAGTCACCAGAATGAAACCACTATGTACTAGCTGAACTTAAACAATGTGGTCTAAAAAAAAAAAGAAAAGAAAAAGAAACAGACACAAGAGGTAGAAATAAGTTTTAGGTTTCAAGGATTCGGGAATATTCACTTTCTCTTTATTTGATAGATGAGTCAGATATGATTAGTTTAATGATCACTTATCATCGTCATGTCAATTTTAATGAGCTAATCTGGCATTTGTTCAGGTGCCACACATGTTTCCAAGACGTATTAATTCTAATTGCCTTGCATAGTGGACCCAAAATAAGTTGTTCCCAGCATCAAATCAGATCTGGCAGCTGTGACAGCCTTGCCAGATTTTCATCCCTTCTGGGAGATCAAAGGAGCTATGAACTCCTAATCAATGTCCTGCCAAAAAGGAAAGCTAAAAGCTGGCTTCGTCCAAAATCTTGTCATTGTCAGCTTGTCTTCATGTATTGCTGTTTTAGCTAAAATAAGTAACAATACTTTACATCAACTACTACTTGATTTAATCTTTTAAACAGAAATGATTTGATCATCAATATTCAAGATCACTGACTAGATGGTGACAAATTGCCCAAAATACTATTTACAGAAAACAGAGCTGAGATTGTCAGTTTGAGCTGTTGAGTGCTGAGGAATGTGCTGGCTTGACAGGCTTCATTTTTCTCCACTTCATTACATTTGTGTCTCTCTTTCCCACAGAAGAGGAAAAAATAGAGGGAAGGATTACTTTTTCTGGGTGGGGAGGATGTAGAATGAGAGAAGAATATCACATTAAAAATACCAAATACTTAATGGCTGCCAGTGCTGTATTCTTTTCCCATTTTGAGCATTTAGAAAGTATTATCTAGTAAACACTTTTAAAAGGTCATCAATAATTTCTGTGCAAGCAGGAAGGACAAATATTATATTAGTGGCTGTTACGCATTCTGTAAATCATCATCAAAAAAAAAAACTGAGTAAAAAATGGAAGTTTTTCCTTTCCTTCAGGATAATGGAAGCATCTGCTATTCTGGCAAACCTGGATGAAAAGACAGACAAGCAAAAATTAAGGAGAAAATCGACACATTTGAGTATTTCAGTGAATTTAAGGAGTGTAGTTCTTCTTATGTAAGACAAGTATAATACATATTAATAGAAACATTCCAGCTCAGACTGTTCCTTTTCTTTTTTTTTCTGTCCTGTAATGCATATGCATGAGGAGAAAAGAATGGAAGTCAGTAGTTCAGTTATCCTTACATGTTCCAGCGATGCACTGAAATAAAGCTTACAGTTATTCCTACGTCCTACTCAAACAAATCTTTATTAATTCTCTATTTAAAACAGAGCATGTTATGTGTTCTTCTAATGAGACACATCCTGCTATTAATATTTTAACAGATTTCCCCCTGGACAGTAATGCAGAATCCACTAAAAAATTGATGGCACCATTACGTTCAACTGCAAGTGCATTTAAATAAAATTATTTTTCTTTATATTCATTCAAATTTCTGCTCATGAGAGACAATAGTTCACTGGTTAAACTGATTTGTTGTGAACACACTATGTTTTGCTTATTTTGATATGGTTTGATTTTGAAAACCTGTCAGGAATGTTCATTGTTTTCTTCTATGGATTAACACAAAAGAGTTCAGCAGCTTAGCACAGATTCAGAAAATGTTTGCAGAAACCATTTGCAATAATTTAGGAAGAAATCACTGCAACCTACTGTGATATAAGTGCAAGTAGAGCCTTGCTGAAAAAAAAAGCAGGATAATAAGAAGAATGACTAGAAATTGCATAACGTAAAAACTGAAATACAGGAATTTATTAAACAATTCTGTATGTATTCAACTGACTTTTATTGGGGTTCACAAAGCTAAGGAAGTTCAGTAATTTCAGAAAGTTGCTGAAAGCTGTCTCCTGAAGAACTTGTCTTTACAGGTAGAATCTTTTCTAATTTATACCTAGTGTCTGGATTTGTTATGAAACATATCCTGAGCAATTTATTTAATGGGGAAGTCTTCCCTAAGTAAGGAGAAGAGGTTAGAGTAAGGATTTAGTTTCTGGATTGCTCCACTGGAAGAAGCCTAAGAGTTACTTTTTTCCTTTATTGACCACTTGAGGTTAATTTTTAGTTCTGACTATTTCTTACGAGGTGGAGTTAATTTTTTGCTAGTTGTTTTTGATATTTCTCTCTCTTTTTGCTCTATATTTCTCTAGGTATCTTTTCATGCTTTTCTTTCTTTCCTTCCCATTGGTGCTCTGCAGTTTCTTTTACCACATTTGAACACTTCAGAATCTTAATGTACTCATTCTCAGAAAATGTGGAATATAACAACCTGTGGCTAGGCTACTTTCAATGCATAGGATGATCAAAATTTCTGTTTGTTTTGTTTCCTAGCACTTCACACTTCAGCAAAACACACGTAAGTCTGTTTCCAAGATTTTTTTTTCAAGTGTTCAGTGAGAGTATATCATTCTATATATTTAAAACATACCTATTTATCGTTTTAATATGTGTAATTTCTTATCTATTCATCTAATTCTATCTTTAGATTGAATCTGTTTTCAAAGAGCCTTGCAGTGCTTGGCCTTTGAATGTCTTCAATGGGACTTCATGGCAATGGAGATTTCTGGTGCATCCCAGCATCTAGTTCTCTATGGGTAGGTGATTCTGTAGATCAGCCCATAATGTAAAGTTGAGAGCAAAACTGAGGAACTGAAAACATTTCTTCATTCTTCTTCAGTCTGAAAGAGAATATAGGCACTTTGAAATGAGGAGCATTTCTCAGACACATCACAGAGTTTGGAATACTCTGAGCACCTAGATTGTACACTGAAATTCTTCTTTCCAGCAAAGTTTCTAGCAAAAATTAAAAATGGTACGTTATGAATGACAATTGCTGTAATTTGAATAGAAAACAGCCTGGTTGTATCTTTTTGTTTTCACATCCTAAAGCTAGGCTTTGGTATCCTCTCCTGGATGCAGCAGGAGGACACATGCAAGATATTTTTACGCTGTGATGCACTTAAAGCATTACTCAGTACATATTACTAGAAGAATCTCTTGAAATGACAACATGCAGTTTCACTGTTCATCATTCACAATGTGATTTGTGTGTACATGTATCCATTTGGCAAATGATTTGCAGAGGTCTTCACTTCCAAAATCAAATCCTAGTTTCGTACGGCAATCAGCCTATTAATTATGAGAGAAACAGAGCCAAACAAAAATTTCTTGTCTTCTCATCAGTAAACCAAAACCATCACACAAGTCTAGAAGGTGTTGCTTTTGCATTGTACCGTACCACAGAATCAGTGCAGTCAAGTTCAGTAGATTCATGAAATTTTTTGGTCCTGTAATATGAATATGAAACCCAGGATTTTAGCCGTGTTTCTTACTTATATTATAAGTAAAATTATGGTATGTCCATAGGCACTTGTTTGCAGAAGGTCATCTAATCAGTATATCCCAGATCACAAATAAACACTGTATTACCAAATGAAAGAACCCAGTATCCTACAGTATGGGACAGATCCTGCTGTTTATATTTGCACACACAAGACGTCAGTTACTCAAAATGATTGGAAAGAAAAAAGGATAATTCTTCTCTATTCTCCATGCCCTGGCACATGAGAAGAGCTGCAGTGGTGGTGCACTCCTGTACTTTTAGGCCAGCACTGCGAGGCACACATCTCTGAAAGTTACAAAAATATTTGCAGCAAGGTCTTTTTCTGGAGTTTCTATCTTTACCTAGTTTGTTCAGTCTGCTAGTTGATATAAAGGTACAATACGAGAAAATGTCTTGAAAACCTAAAAAAAACCACCCTACGTACAAAAGTATAAAGGCTGCTCCTAATGTAATGCTTCCTATTTTATTTTGTTGGCTTATGACAGTAGAGGTGGATGATGGCAGTATGGCAATAGAGGTTGAGCCTTCCTGCCAGTATTCCATTACATTTTGTTGCTGTGTGACAGACAGCGGCAGAGGGGCAGTCTGACAGAATGGTGGCTGACACAGAAGGGCAGATGAAGCCAACATGTGGCACTGCATTCCTCCATGCAGACAAAATGGCACCTGCTGACATTCACTGACACTTTCTGGATGTTGATGTAGACCAAGCTCTGAAAGCGAGTACAGTGAGGGGTGGGTGATGTGTTTCAGCAGTGATGAGAGTGGGTTGTCTCCACTAGTGCAAATTTTTATGAGCATGGCATGCTGTCTTTTGTTTATTGCTGGTGAAAATATATAACTAATGGTGGTAACTGTGTTGAAAAATAGTATTTTGTAGCTGATAGTTTGTTCTATTAATCTGTGCTATTATACTCTTTGTATCTCTTCTAGTTTCCATGCAGATAAATAGGAGGCATTACTTTCAGAGCGACATTTGTAAATTTAGACAACACAGTGCACGTGGATATGCTCAGTCTGGTTTTGCCTGCAGTTACTGTCAGGAAGTCTGCTTATAACTGCCATATGCTAATACAGAATCGTAGAATCACAAGGTTGAAAAAGACCTACAAGCTCACCTAGTCCAACTGTCCTCTTATCACCGTTACTACCCACCAAGCTACTAAACCATATCTCATAGCACTCATCCAAGTGCAGAAGCCAGCATTTGGCTTTGTTGAACCCCATCCCATTCACCCATTCCCATTCATATCTCTTACTGATAAGGAGACAGGACAGTAATTAACAGCATATACATGGTTATTTATGATTATTGGGGGGCTTGAAATTAACTTTGCCCACTTAGAACTTGAAGATCCCACGTGGTTTTTATGTCATGACTTAAAATTAAGTAAAGAAACAAAAAGCCTGATTATATTTTTTTCAAGGCAGGTTGATTAGTGTGTACTGCTGTTGTGGTGCTGCTTTTGCACATGAGCACATTTTTTCCTAAAATATATACATGTAAAAAAAAAAATATATATATATATATATGTTATATATATTATATATATATAAAAAATATAATATATATATATCCTGTTAGCTACATAATGACAGTATCATTTAAATAAACATTACTTCAGTATCATTTAAATAAACAAAAATTATAATTAGAGCTGAATTCTAAATACCTATCCTACCTGATTAGTGTACAACATCAACAAATGAGCTGGCTTCAAATGAATAATATTAAACCTCTCTCATCTTCCAAAACTGTTTGACGACTACAGCAGGACTGTGGGAAAAGGATCTATAAAATAATTTAATGATCTTTGTTGTAATTCAAATTGTCAATGTAATTTTTCTTTTGTGTTATATAGTAAATCACAGAAGTTTTTGAAACTTCTCATCGTACCTGACAGTTCAGCTGCTGTTAAAATTCCCTTGTCTGGTGTGTAAAGCAAAGGGATCTTGTTCTGCATCTTACTTGGTCCTCTTTGCCAAAGGTTGCCATATCCTACACTTTTCTCACACTTCTGTAGACGCAGATTGCAGAGGTAGAAGGGAGCACAAATAAATCCTCCAATTTTCAGATATTTACAGCCTCATTTGTGGTAAAGGTCCTGAGGTGTAATCTTGTTCTGGTTAAAGCTAACATTCAGTTACCTAGAACATAATGTTAATTTATCAATAATTTATTTAATAATTAATAATTTATTTATAATTTTAAAGTGCACTTCTTTTAAAAAATACTGCAGATTTTAATGGGACAGGACTTCTTTGTACTAATCTGATGCAAATGTTATATATAAATCATGTCCTAAAAATGGATTCTCCTCATCAAAGTCTTATGTTCACCTTGTCATCTCTTACTCAAAGCTTAGCATTCAAGCAGTGCAGCAGAACCACCTCTGTTCTGAACTCAGTGGGATGTGAAATATCAATATAGCAAGCAAGCACCATTTCTCTGTGTAGAGACAGAACATCAAAGATGTCAGGATTAATTATAAAATGGGCTGTCAGAAGTACCACCTATGCTAAGAAAACAGATAGAAAACAGAGTTTAGGATGGGAGTAATGTGCTTTTTAAAACAAAATTAACGTTAAACACTAAGTTCATTACTGTGTCATGAGACAGAAACTGTGCCATCTGGTAGCAGAAGGAAGCTCTTCAGGTTCTAGTCACAGTGAATACTGTTGGCTCAGCTGATGTTAATGGCTATACTGAGTATTACAGCAGAACTGCCAGAGTTATGAATAAATGTAGGAAACTGAATACTGGGAATAACTAAAATGCATTAGTGGAAAAGTCTGCTTGGATTAATACCCATTGCTTTGCATTATGGAATTTGTGCATTAAAATCCCGATTGGATTAGTCTCAGTACAAATGTTACTATATTGCTTCTGATATCCAGTCTAATGTTGAAATGACTTTGTATAAAACAGCTAGAAGAATATCCTAGACCAGAGTTAATATAGATTGCTAGCATGAATACATGCTACTCTGTTTATATGAGTCAATTTACCTCTACACTGGGAATATCAAGAAGTCTGGTGCTAGCCCCAGGCCAAGAGCTGTTGTTGCACTGAAATGGACAAGACTATCTGTTGGGAACAATTACCTTTGGTTGCTCACCTATGTGATCACCAATAATGTGCTAAGGAAGATAATGGAAATATCAGGAGTGACTGTGGGGCCACTGGTGTTTTCTGTCCTGCCACCAAAGGCTACAAGGTTCCGTAAGATAGGACATAGCTTTGTGGCAGGTGAAAAATGCAGACCTTTTATGATTGTCTCACCTCAAGTGCCTGCACACAGGCCCACTGCTCATGGGAAACAAATACGTCGAGTTGGAGGTTTGTGCACAGATGCTCTTGAAGTGAGAGATGAAGAAGGATAGCTCACATCGCAGGGATGCTGCAGGGGATGTTAATGTCCTTTTAGGAAAGCCAGGCTGGGAGATCAGGAAAAGTGGTTGTTACTACATACAGAGGAGCAGCTCTGCAAAGGAATGAGCAAGGGGACAGCTGAGAGTTCATGTGTCAGGATCAGCAAGGTTGCCAATTTGTGCATGCCATGCTAGGCTTTTGTCCAAACGAAACAATGGTAAAGGCCCTCTCTAAACATCTGGAATAATCTTAATGTTTTCAGGCTCTGGTTCTCTGCAACCCCAATATATATGGAAGAGTAATATGGCAGGGTGCAACCTACCCAGGATACTTGAGAAGTATGCTGATGTGTAGCTGGTGAATAAGATGGTAAAGGGAGGGGTGTAGAGAAACTGTAGAGAAGTGTATGGATATGTAGGGAAGATGGAGCTAAAATTTTCATAGCGTGTACAGCCAAGGCTGGTGAGATAACAGAAAATGCAACAAATTCTGACTAATAAAAGAAAAAAATTAGTACGAGGGCAATCAAACTCTAAAGCAGTAGTCCAGAGATGCTACAGAGTCTCCATCATTGACAATACTCAAAGCTCATGTGAACGAGGCTTTGAGCAACCTGATCTTACTGTGAAGTTAGCTTTACTTTGAGCAGGAGTGTACCAGGGGTTCCTTCCAAATGAAGTCATTCTGTGTTTCTTTGATTCTTAAGAGACCAAAGAATTTTCTCTGGCC
This sequence comes from Perdix hodgsoniae, assembly GCA_035772895.1. Taxonomy (NCBI): domain Eukaryota; kingdom Metazoa; phylum Chordata; class Aves; order Galliformes; family Phasianidae; genus Perdix; species Perdix hodgsoniae. The sequence goes on from JAPSGF010000069.1 coordinate 3,307,739, forward strand.
CTGAGATATACTTATGCCCATGCATCTAAGCTCTCTTAGCACCAGATGACAACCACATACGGACTGATCACTGGCAACAGTCCTCAGCCTATGCAGTTAAATGAATTGCCGGGAAAAGCTTCCCTGTAGCAGCTCTAAACAGCACTGGGGAGTTTGCTAACATTTTAAATTATGGAAGTTGATTAACCATTGCTCAAACATATGGTCTGGCCCCTTCTTTAGTTATTAATTTGTGTGTAATCATGCTAATGAGTGTAAACTCTAGTTAATAATCAGATGTGATCTTCTAAATGTCATCTCATCTGTAATATATAAAACATTCAAACGATTACTAGAGCTCTCAATTCCTCTGACAGACTTTCTGCTATCAGAATATAAGGATAAATTTAGTAAGTGTTCTGTAAATATAATTAATTCCTTCATAGCTGAAAACAACTTTGTAGGTCACAGAATTAGTCTCATTTTGAAGAAAAAAACTGTTTTAATACAAATACTTGATTTTCTAGTATTCCTTAGACTGACTTGATTTGAGAAGGTACCATCTAAAAAGAGAGAGTGATGAGTCATTTCTGTTGAAATACAAAGGCCTTTGGTACAAAGAATTTATCTACCAACTGTTTGAAATGCTTCTTTCTGTTTTTAAATTGTCACAGAGCCAAATCCTGTTTTGAGATAGAAGCATGCTGCTACCCTGCAGTCAGAAGAAATGAAGTCATTGGGATCTGTATGTGAATTATAACGGTATGATTTGGCTCAAACTTTATAGTACTTCTGTCTCGTCAGTTTCAACAAATTACTCGATTTAAACACAAAGATTTATGCTAAGGGCTTTTCAGTATATTTAGTGCAACTGACTGATGCTGAAAATGTGACAGACAGTGAGCAGCTGACCTTGCAGTATTGCCAGTAATCAGTTTTCCTGGGATGAAATGCCCTTTGAGATCAGCTTTGCACAGTGCATAGCATTATGGTTGCAGTTCTGCCAACTTGTTCAACATATACATGGTATTAAATATGTGAGTCAGCACATAAAAGTAATTAGGTTGCTCTTGTATTCAAAGATAAATACATAATAAAATGCTTCCTTGGGTACTGTACATACATTACCACAGGACTGGCTTCCTATCTTTCCAGCTTGAGAACTACAGACTATAGCTGCCCTGTCCAGATTTTATATTACTCTTTCTTAGGTAAATTAAAAAGGTTGTAACCACAATTGATACTGATGTACAGGCATGATAAATTGTATGAACTGTAGATTTGTTCAATTCAGAGAGCATTTCCTGATAATAGATAATAGCTGATAGTCCAAGTCTGCTAACAGTTATAGCAAGAAAGATCAAGTAAGATCAGTTTTGCTGTAGTAGTTGAAGTACACGATATCCATAACAGTGTCAAAAAGTTGAGTCTCTCTCCGTGTCGAGGAGAGGAGAGTGCTGTTCAGTGAACATTCAGTCAGATCCTTCTTTCCTGAGTGTTACAATTGGAAAGATCAATGCAGTGGAAAGGTGGCACGGGGATAGGAAAGGGCCAAGCATGGGTAGAACAGTGTTACAAAGAAAAACTGCTTACTTATCTCCAAAGATCCAGGCTCACAGGAAAAACTCTAGCGGGAGAGATCTCCAGGAAGAAATCCTTCCACAGTGGCAGTCAGCCCTCAAATGAGGTTTAAGAGAGGTAAATTCAGGCTCCACCTCTTCCAGTCACACAGCTGAATTGCCTTCACCTGTGCTCCGAGGTTGACTGAGTCCTTTCCCCAGGTGCTCAGTGGTTCAGGCTATGATTCAACAGTTACCATAAACTCCAACCCCTCCCAGTGTGAACCAATGACTGAGCTGGTTGAAGGATGAGCCTTCCTAATATGAAGATCTGATGCACCACAATGCTTGTACAATTGTCCATCGTGATGAAGGTTGGTATAATATAATATAATAATATAATATAATATAATATATATTGAGTAAATTATATAACATTACATTGCATTATATATAACATGACATAACATACATACTACTTCTCTGAAAGAGTGGTCAGGCAGTGGAATGGGCTGCCCAGGGAGGCGGTCTGTCTTTAGCGCAGCCTTAATAAGGCCTACCCCTATCAGATTATATGGCAGGTGGTATCGCCACTCAGTGTTGTTTTCTTCTGCCCAGCATAGTACTGTTGCACCATACGCTGATATATATACAAGCCATGGTCTTGGAGCATGTCCAGAGCTGTCGATTCTATTTCCCTTGGTTTATATTTTTTATCTTAGGGGAAACACTCTTTTCATCAGAATGAAACAGACCACTTAGGCTAAAGTAAAGTGAGGTCTTTCACTCTTTCCTAGTCCTGGTACTCTTCCTGTAAGATTTCGGTATGAACTACATCAATGCTTTTCATCAGTTGTTTATTTTATAAATTAATCACAGCTTCACATATGACATTGATATAACCACGCAAAGCCTGCTTTTCTGTTAGATGTTTGGAACATATAAATGTCTTGTTTTGAAATTTATTTAACTGTTGATAAACAGATTTTGTGAGTAGTTGTTGTACAGAATGCCCTCTTCTGCAGGGCCTGGCTGGATGTGCTGCAATGAAAACTATGTAGTTGTGCTTACTCCTTGCATGGTACCTGTTTAGTCACAGTCTGAACCACTGATTGAGGAAAGGACCCAGTTAACCCTGGGAGCACAGGTAAAGGCAACTCAGCTGTGTGACCAAAAGGGGTGGAGCTGGGCTGCACCTCTCTTAAACCCCATTTAAAGGCTGCTAATCACTAAATCAGATAATAGATCAGGTTGCACTGGGCCTCATCCAGGTTGGCTTTGAACACCTTTAGGGACAGGACATCCACAACTTCTTTGGCATCCTGTACCAGTGCCTTACCAGCTTTTCACTGAAAAATTTCTCCCTGACATCTAGTATAAATCGCCTCTCATTTAGTTTAAAACATTGGCCCTTATCCCGTCGCAGTCTAGTTGTGTAAAAAGGTGATTTCCCTCTTGTGTATTAGCTCTTTTTGAGTACTGGAAGTGTATATAAGTTCTTTTAGAGTATTGGAAGGCCATAATAAAAGGTCTCTCTGGAGCCTTCTCCAGGCTGAACAAGCTAAACTTCCTCAACCTGACTTTGTAGAAGAGGTGCTCCAGCCCTCTAATAATTTTTGTGGCCCTCCTCTGGATCTGTTCTAAATGTTCTATGTCTTTCTTGTGCTGGGTACCCCAGACCTGGATGCAGTATTGCAGATGAGCCTTCACAAGGGCAGTAGAAGAGGCACTGTCACCTCCCTCACCCTGTTGGCTATCACTGTTTTGATGCAGCCCATGATGCTGCTGACTTTCTGGGCTGCAAGTGCGTACTGCTGGCTCATGTTAACATTTTAATCTACCAGGAGTTCTTCTCAGCAGGGTTGGTCTCGAGGAGTTCTTCTGTGTCTGTAAACGTACCTGGGATTTCCCTGACCCTAGTGCAACATCTTATGCTTGGCCTTGTTGAACCTGATTTGATTTACGTGGACCCGCTATTCAAGCCTGACCAGGTCCCTCTGAGTGGCATCCCTTCCCTCTGTTGTATCACCTGCACTTCTCAGCTTGGTGTTGCCTGCAAACTTGCCAAGAATGCCCTTTATCTCATTATCTATGTCACCAATTAAAATGTTATAGTGTACTAGGCTTAATACAAACCCCTGGGGGGCACCGCTTGTCACTGGCCTTCACCTGATCACAGAGCCATGGACAACAGCCCTCTGGCTGTGACCATCCAGCCAAATAATGCATTATAAATGCATTTTCATTTTTGAAGAGCATAATAATGAAATAGCATTTTCATTACTGAGGCGATTGCTGACAAATAGCTAGCAAGTCATAGACCTTTACTGCTAACTCTGTCATCCATTAAGGAAACTGTTGGTATCATTGCAGTCATTTTGAAGTACACTGTGGGAAAGAGAAGTTCCAGTTTAAATTCAAGCCAAGTAAAACAGAGGAGAAAAATGTTTTTTGTGAACTGAAAAGCTGGGTTGCAAGTTTGCATAGATGGAAGGATGGAAGGGACTCCAAAGGGTCAAACTTCTGAAATCCTTCATACTGTGTGACAAATATCTAAAAATACCATCTGCTTAAGACTTTTTTAAACTTTGATGGTTCTCCTGCAGTTTAGGAAATTTGCCACTGATCACAGGAAGTAACTTATTCACCATATAATTATATTTATTTATTTTTTTTTTAAAGAAGACGCAAAGTGACCTGGTAAAGAAGCCTGGGTTTCCACTTAAGCTAATTTTAAACTTCTAAGCATCCCTGAGTGTGTTTCTGTGCCCGCGTGGGAACTGATGACAGAGCTTGAGAAACAAGTATTGTGCACCTCCCAGCAGAAGAATGCTAACATTAGATGATCTGAGACAAGCTACATTACCTCATGGATTACTAGGAAATTTACTAGAGATTACAAAAAAAACCCAACACAGTTACAGAAACACTGTTGCATGTTAGCAGTAATATGTTTGAGTCATTCACATTTAATTTTGTGCACTCCAAAATTTTTTCCTGCTATTTGCTGTCTTTAATTACACTGACTAATTGCACAGCAGGCTTGAGGGATAGAAAAATACAATAAATGTATTTACTGAAAGATCATCTGAGAATACTGTTAATGTATACTGTGTGTAAACTCTATTACATTGGTCTTCTGTCATTAACGCAGATTGCTTATACACTAATTGTACACAAGAAAATATGGCTAGGTAAGGAGTTCAGAATCTGCTGCTGCTGAAGTTAGGGGGCAATTTAGGGTTGCAAGGACAAGGGAGGTACCTGGGGCTTATTCTTCATTTTTTGTCAATATGTGTCAGAAGATATCAGGCAGTTACTCATTTATCCTTATGCTAACAGCTACGACTCACCTTAAGTTCTTCCTCAAATCTACACTCACTGATCATTAACACTGCAGTGATTCCTCCACAGTGACACTGGAAAACTAGCTTCATTTCTAGTATCAAATCAACAATGTTCATTTCTACCAAATATTTAAAAATGTACCTATAAGAGTTTACTTGAGCTCAGGAAATTTTTAAGCATTAACACAGAAGTTCAGCAGCCCCCTTGACTCCTAGTCTATCTGCTCCCTACCTGAGATCAGCTGATGGTAATTTCAGCGCCAGCTAGACAGCCTAAGCATGTTAGTATACACGTTCTGTGAGGTAAATTAACAATGAAAACCAAAATCTAATCCATGGTTATTTAAAAGTCGAGCAGTTAAAATGCCAGGGTTGATTTCCACTTTTGCTTGAATTGTATGAATGGTTTATTGACGATATACATTACAGATTGAGTAGAACAAGCTTTTTCACTTGTAACTATTCAAATATGACTAGATTATATATAATGGAAGTAGCATTTAACCCCCTAAAAATAATCATTTGGCAAAATGCTGTACAAAAGGTATTAGTTCTTTGGACAGACCAAATGATGCTATCCAGAAGCTTTCTTATTACACTGTTCAGTACAGTGTCCTAAAGAAAGAATTTACAGAAGCTTACAAAGAAATATGTACTGTGAATATGACAAAGCCAAGTTGGTGATATGATAAAATATTAAAAACATGTGACAGATAATAGAGCTGTGGTACAGGAACTGCCTTTTATGTTGTTTCTGGAAAATGTCAGGCTTAAGCAGTTCTTCCAGACATGACTGGCCAGAATCTATGGGATTATGGTATCACATTGCTTCTGTAGGAAAGCTTGCACTGGTCTGCATATTTTCAGCATATTTGTTACTGTCTCTAAAACCTGAGGACTAGCCAGGAGAGTAAGAATCTGTGACCAGACCATGCCAGGTGCCTGGTGTGACAGTGTTTAACCTTCTTGGAACCACTGTGAAGACAGAACATTCCTCCTGCAGTAACAGCACACTGCCACAAAAAGAATACATTACCTCTTGGTATCTCTTTATATAACCTTTTTTTTTTTTTTCCTGCAGCAGTCAGAGCAACTCTGTTGAAATTGTACGGAAGAAAAGGTATAGAATTATAGAATCCTTAGAGGTGGAAGGGGCCTGTGGAGGCCATCTAGTCTAACTCTCCTGCAATGACCAGGGAATTAATAAACCTCGAAGTTCCTTGTGGAGCTGGTCTTTAACATGCCTTGTTTGCTGGTGTTGTGACTGTCCATCCCTTATGTACCAAGTCTTGCTTGCATCAAGAACTATTTACTTCTCTAAGTTCCTGAGAAACTGTGTTTTTAGGAGACATTCAGTATGCGTGCAAGAGCTAAGTATAAAAACAAAGAGCCATGCGTGTAATCAACCTGCTGAGTTAATCTGACAAATCCAGACAGATATCACCAGAGAAGCTCAGGCCTGCTGATCATACCTGAAGATATCAGATATTTGTATCACCCTTTTTAATCTTTAAGAAAAATCCAGTGCGAAGATTTCTGAAATTTTCTTTTGGTTCTATACTACCAAGTATAAAGGTTCTGTATTACAGTAAAGCAATTATTAAATGAAGCAGCTGACCGACACTCAGATGTAACTAGCTAACATCCATGCAAATCTCCACGTTTTGTGTTTCTTATTTTATGGCTCTAGGATTTCATGTTGACTTCTAACTGTATAAATTCACTGTGTAAATTCATGTAGCTTCATATTAGGAGATGAACATATCAAAGAAATAATAGATCAGAAAAAAAGAACTTGTTTATTATGTGTGAAGTGTGACTCATGATGGAACTTTTTATAGATAAGCATATGATTCACTGGGGTACGTAAGGAAAATATTTATATCTGTGAAGGGTACTGCCTCATTAACAGAACTCAATTGATAAAAGAAAATATTCTTTATTAAAACACTGCAAAGCACCCATAATTTGCACCCACATTTACTATTTTATGGTTCTCCATTGTGGTAAGGTGAAAGTTATGAAAGGAACTCAAAAAGTGAGAGTAGTAGACGATGAGGAATATACAATAAAGCAATAAAATAAGACACATTAAAACAAATAAATTTCCTTTGTTGGCTTCCTAACTTAGGCTAAGTGTTAAAATACCCTAACAATAGCATAAAGCATTTAAATACATGCAGTTTCAGCAAGGAGAGAAAAAAAGAACTCGAAGTCAGATTTTGCTCTGATTTTGACAGGGAGATGCAATGGGTATGTCACTGTGAAACTTGTCTCAAAAAAAGTTCAAGTGCCATTTGGGAAATTTAAAACATCTATAGTTGTTACCAGCTAAGAGTATTGATGGCAGCTATTATGACAAGCTGTATGAGTGAAAAAATTACTGTTGAGAACTGAAGGATTCTCACAATAATTAGATGTGATAATGGAAGTTCGTGGCAGAGCAATACAGCATCTTAATTCCCCTAACAGTTATTTTTTACTTGACAGATTAACAGATCCAAAAGCAAACTTTGCCTCTTCTGAAGCCAGGATATAAAACTGGCTGCTTTACATGTACTGTTGGTTGCACTGCTACACTCCAGAGCATTGTTTGAAGTGAGACACTGGGTCAGAGGGTAGGTAAGACTAAGTCCAGCCCCCTAGTAGTAGCTTTCAACCCCTTTGATTGATTGATTTGATTGATATTGTTTGTTCCTGTGTGTAAGGATCATATGAGACTTGCTTTATGCTAATAGTTACTAATCAAATGGAGATAGTGACTGCTTGCTATGGGATGGAAGAGATTGCTTTCCTTCTGCCTGGGATTATTGTACCCTGGAAGAACTACAGTGATAATATTTCAGGGGATGAAACTTGGAAGTAGGTTAATGGGAATAAGTCTAGCACTTCTGTTGCTTGCATACACAATACATATACAATGTTTAATGATCAGGCTCTGTATCTATCTGTGATATTTCTCTGTCAGAGTATCAAAGAATTATACATAACAGAATTTGTCAGTGATACATTTACTCACATCTCTATTTAAGAATATGTAACAGTGCTTGCCAAGATTTGTTTTCTTATACTGTTTTGACACCAGCAAGAAGTAGATGTCTTACACCACCACATGACAAATAACAGCATGATATTACATGGTCACTGTGGAAAACTGTGTATTGCAGAAAAAGAGGTGCCTGCTTGTACTTATGTAATGAAGATGTACCATTGCATTTTTAAGTGTCTCCATTGTTATTTTGATTCTAGGCTGACGGAGTTAAGTAAATAAGGTGGAAGAAACATCTGGAATCCTTTTCCTTTATTTTCAAAGTCAACTCATTAATATAATTCAAATTTTAAAATCTGTCATATTATACATGTTAGAAACATGTTTTCTAGTAAGAATGTGCTGCTCACAGATCTAGATAAGAACCTGGGAACCATTACGTCATGGCCTGAAGCAATGATTGAGCTCCTGGAGAAGGGATGTAGCCAGCCCTGGGAGCACAGGTGGAAGCAAATCACAGGTGTGGCCAAAAGGGGTGAACTTTGGGTCTGCCTCTCTTTAACCTTATTTAAGGTTTGGCAGCCACAAGGGAAGCATCTCTATCTGGAGACTGTCTCCTTTGGATTGTTTGGTGAGCCCTGATGCTTGGAGAGGGGTAAGCGATTCCTTCTTTATTGCTGGATTGTGAACTCTACCTTTATTGGGTGATCAGAAACTGGCTTGAAGCAGCTATATCTATTACCTACCTTTGCAGAGTCTATAGAAGATAACAATGACTGCTTTTGATAGGAAACAATCATCTGATCTAATAAGCAGCTTTGAAAGTATCTTTCTTTTATTTTTAATTGATCAGAAGTTGACTCGGTGGGGGCTTATAGAGAGAGATACAACTGCAAAGAAGACTAACAGTGTAGGTACGCAGTAGGTTGACTACAATGCTGGCAAAGTTTGGTAGCAGTATAAAGAAGTCATGAAATCCAAGTGAAGAATGTGATGAAGAATACAAACCTCGCATTTGCCAAGGAAGTGTTAACAGGCTGCTGTAGATTAACTTTGCCCTCCCAGTTTATTCACAGAAGTTATTACAGAGGATGAGTGTAAGCTAATCTGCTAGAGACTGGAAAGAGGTCTGGCACTCATTAGCCTTTAATGAAAGTCTGGAGTGGTGAATGTGGATGGGTTTTTATGTTAGCCACCGCAGCTGAAAAATAGGAAAATATAAATATATGGAAAAAAAAATATATATATATCCTTAAATCTTGTAGATCTTGTAGTTCTGCTTTTTACCTACTGGCAAGAGTAATTAATAAGCTTATTTAAATTATACTCCCTCAAAAAAAAAAAAAAGCATCTTAATATATGCCCAATTAACTTGAAAAAGAATGACTATCATTTCTCTTTATGGTTCAGCTATAAAATCAAATTGGAGAGAACAGTGGACAAGCTGTGCCAATGTTTTATGGGCTGGTTCGGCCCAGTTCCATGAGTAGTGTGTTGGAGGCTCCCACAGATCCACACCCCGGAAAGGGATAAGGGATAAAAGGTAGAGAGAGTAGAGAGATGGGCCCCAAAAAACAGCGGCCACGATCTGGGGAGAAACAAACTAATCTACTAAATAAGGTGTTAGAGTGCAAGATAACATACTGTAATACAATATAATTAGAATTGCTGCTTATAAATCAAATATAATGAGAGTGTCTGAAAACTGAAGGCCTTATGCTAATGCTGAGGTGAGACGCTCAGTCAGGTTGAGCAGCAAGGAGGAAAGCCTGATCCTGTGACTTGGCCAGGGATTTTATCTCCTCTCTGAACACAAAGTCCCCTGGGACTGGTGCCCATAACTGAAGCATTAACACTTTAACTCCCAGTGCACTACATGATGAACTTGGCTTTCCAGGGTTCCTTTGTTTTAGAACTTATTTCTTTAAATCTGTTTTGGAGATATTCAGCAGTTTTGTGTGGTAACAGGAATGATACCATAAGGTAAAGACTTTGGACATCACGTATCACCTTTTCATTTGATGAGCCTTTCCAGAGATGACTTAAACACAAGTCTTTTGCTCAAAAAATGAAGATTCGAGTTGACCTGAATAAATTCCACTTTTGCTTATACTTTGTAGATATTTATGTGCTTTATAGCAAATTATTTAAAATACCATTTGGACAAAAAGTCTACTAGTAGTACATCTGGTCTCCCATATGAATACCTAAATGAAGAGAGTATTGACATGCCAGCTATCAGTTTGAGCCCAAGTACTTTGACTTGATAGTGGTTCATATATTTAAAAAAAGAAAACAGTAGTACCTTCCTCAAACTAGGAGTGAGTAAATTCAAACTACGCTAAAAAGATCAGTGAGGAGTTTGTGCTTATTGTGAACTCATGCAGCTAATAGCAGCTAATAACCGAATCATAGAATCACGATGTTGAAATGACCTGCAAGATCACCTAGTCCAACTATCCTCCTATTGCCATTGCTCCCACAAACGAAACCATCTCTTGTAGAGATGGTCCTCATCCAGACGTCTCTTGAGCACTGCCAGGGATGGCGACTCCACCACCTCCCTGGTCAGCCATTCCAGTGCCTGACCACTCTCTAAGAGAAAAAGTTCTTTATGTCTAAGGGCACAATAGAATCATTTTAGAATCGCATTTCCCACATTATGGGTAGAACTTGCTATAAGTTACCTGTACTATTTAGTGGCAGAGCTGTTTTCCAGTCTTACACAGTATCTTAGAAATTGATTGTGTGTGACAAGTTGCACAGCAAGATTTTAGGCAGTTGTGAGCTGTGTAGACAGAGGTTTTTATTGTTGCTTCACTGTGAACAGATACGCTTTAGAAAAAAAAAAATACACCATTTGGTAATGCAACCAGAATTTTCTTATTCATGGGAATGTATAATACCTACCTGGTGACCATTCATGTAATATTTCATTGGATGTGATTTTTGTCCTTGTTTGCAAGCAAGTAAAATCTGTTTGCCAGGAAAAAAAAAAAACAACTCTATTTTTACCCTCTGTAATGATATGGAGAGCTAGGTGAGATAAAGGGACTGAAAGACTTCATCTCGAGAAATTATGAACCCACCACTTCATTTGACATCACACACTGTCATAGCGCTGAACAAGGCAGTTTATTATGGCTGTGTGCTGTTCAGTAGGTGTACAATGTGTGCCATCATTCAGGGAATAGTTCACCACAAACGTCCCTGATTAAATTGCTTCCTATGGCCTATAAACAAATTTAACAACCATTTGTTACCCCAAACCTCTCAAACATTTATCTCGCCAACTTTGAAGAAGACCACACTGCAGTATATCAGCTAAAAAACACCTAAGGCAAATCCAGTGTGCTGCATATTTTTGAGTACTGCAGAAGACCTAGGAATTTGACAGTAAAACACAGTGATACGTGAGTGGATGTGAAGTAGAACCGAGCACATAAATTCTATTTAAATCCCTCGCTGTTATTTTTAGACAACTAGCTCAGTGCTTCAAGTCCATTGCACATCACTTTTTGACTTTAAGATCCTTGCAGACACAAGCATGCCCCAATAGTCCAAATCTGTCCTTGGTTTTAGCCTTGTCTCCTGCCACTATTTTCATGTATCACGTGACTGATGATAACCCTCCTTTTTACAGCCAAGGGGCTAGACCAGGAAGTCCAACCTAATGTCAGATCTTTGTGAGCCTGGAACAATTCCGACTTAAGCATTCCACTTTGCATTAGCTGTTCCCAAAAGCGATATGATTTGCTATTCTGAGATAGATGCTTTCTTTCACCCTAGTTGAATAGTACCACAATGCAAGGAACTCCATTGGCTTAAGAGTCCCAAGTTGAATGCTGCTTTACGCAGAGCAGTTGATTAACGTAGGCTGTTGTGAGAGTAGTTTAGACTGTACTGTATTGTAATCACAGCTCACAGCTACAGTTATGTGAACTGTTTCTCTGGATTCAGCTCAGATACTAATGTTTGAGTTCTGGTTGTTTGTTTTGCTTTGCTTCTTGAAGTCTTGTGGTTTCGATTGATCTCAGTACGAATCTGTTAATGTTGCTTGCAGCCTGTAATGCACACAAAACAGTGTTAGGTAGTTCGTTCTTTAAAAGCCTGACATACTACCTTTGCTCACTGCCCAGGTTAATGGAAAGTAATGAGATTGTAAGTTCTTACACAAAGCAGATAACTTTTTTTTTTGTAAGTTCATTTCTCTATAGAAAACTAGATGATTCCTTCTCTAGTGAAGGAGTTGTGTGGTCCAGGATCTCAGACTTCACTGATGCTGCATTTCAAACCAGTAGTTCTGGCTTCAGTGAAGCTGCAATTTTTGAAAGATCCAAAGTATGACTGGAGAATTCTTTCATTAACAACAACCAGATATAATTCCTAATGTTACAAGTACAGATGGATGGTATGGAGGGGTGGGGAAAAGGACTGGTTTGATACACATTCAGGCACTTGTATTATGGCTCTGGCATGGATATACAACTTATGCACTGTAGTGTGTCCTGGTCTAGCTGTAAGAACTCCCTTTTGCTTGTGTTAGTACTGATTCACTCAGAGCCATTCCCTCTCTGTCAGAATTGCCAGCAGTGATAATTGCTCTGAAAACAAACAGAAGTGGATTGAAGGCTTCCATGTTTGTTTTATTCTGAGCCAGGCGGTCGGATACAGGGAGGTATGTATTTGTGCAGGTAGAATTGATAGTAAGTCTGATTCTCTTGGGTGCTGCTTGATTGCAGATATGATAATGACACTTCTAGGTCTTCTGATGCTTGGTAATACGCCCCCCTCAAAGGAACTGTAGTGGGAGCAGGGGACTGGATGTGAGCTATTGCAAGAAACAAGGTTTTATATTTCCTTTTATCTTGATCGCTTTGTCTTGAAACTAATTAAGAGTAACTTTATTTGCTTGATACAACTCTGGTTGTTGGGAGGGAACTCTGTTCTTTGCTTTTGCTGCTTTAACAATAAGGAGCTTTCTTCTAAATTCCAGTATTGAGTTATTCAGAGCACCTTTTGGCTCTAATTTTCTTCTGCTGTTTGCATAATTCTTGTGTAACTCCAGTAATTCTTTTCTTCCTTGGTGTTATGAGAAGTACCTCAGGTAGCCTGTTTACAAAGACCACTTTTATTTTGCAAACTTGAATGAAGCAATCTAGTCTCCACCTCTGTAGACATTCCCCCATTACTAACCCCATATATATTTTAATTAAAACTCATTCAATCTCAAAAACAGGTACATCAAGGAGTTGCATCATACTCCTTTGCATATTTCATAAGCCTACTCTAAGATCCGTTATATGTCAAATTCACTTTTACGTAGCCATCCAAAACTGTTCTACTTAGGCTCATGGGGGGACTGAGGCATATATGGAATGGTTTTTCAAGCTCCAGTGCATGACTGATTACCTTTCACAGCTACTGACAAATAGCTGATACAGTGCTTTCATTCCTTGCAACAATCATTTTAGGATGACAGCAATGTGTTTAGGTCCTATGTTGCTGAATTTCACTCTGAATCTATTAATTTATTTCCAGGTCACCAGTGTAATCATTTCATATTCCAATTGCTTTAAGAAAGTCTTCAGATTTTTGTCTCTCTACATGAATCCTTTTCTCTTATTACTCATCACCTTACCAATCTTATTTGACGGTTAGCTTCCTTTAAATTCCTAATTAAAAAAAAAGAGAACAGTGTCAATATTGGAGAATAGGACTTTAAGTTATTTCAAAATGTCATTTTTGCTTTTCTTGTGGGATACGTGCTCTAAAATGACCATTAATACAAAACTTGTACCAACTTTACTGTGGCATTGGGGGAATTTTACACTGAAAAGAAGACAAGGAAGGATATTTTATCCTTAGACATAAGTAAAAATTAGATATAAAAACAAATATAATAAAAATATAAGTATAGAACTTAAACATGGGTATCTTTCTTCAATCTGTCACTAGAAAAAATAAGCCTATGACAACAATGAGAGAACATGTTCTTTACAAGGCATTTTTTATCAACAGTCAATCCCTTCATGGAAAAATACTAAAGAGTTTGGAATGGGAACACAAATACTTATGTGAAAGGACTCAGTCAGAAGATTTCTTCCAACATTCCCTGAGTTCAGTATACTCTTTCCTCATTAACGCTAGACAGGCATAGCATGTGCACATCTTTACACTAACATGAAGAGGGTTTGGCTTATCCTTCCTTTAGAAAAGAAAATGCATTGTACTGCTTCTAAAATTGACCAGGATATTGGCATTTTAATGAGTTAATATATTAGCATAATTAAATTAATGGTAAAATGTAAGTCTTTGTAATGTCTAATGTAATGTCTTTGACAGGATAGAAGGTATTCAAAGCTTATGAAAAGCAGAGTTCATGTGAAAGCTGTGGTTCTTGATAATGCTAGCTTGGAAATTTGGGTGGAGAAACATCAAAAGGAGCTATTGACTGATTTATTTTTAGCATTTAAGCACATGAATGCCTGTAGACCAATGTTCTCATGTTTCATATGCTATTTAGTTACAACTCACAGGCAGGAGTGCAAAGGAAAGTAGTAGAATGCAGACTGGCCGAGGAAATTCTTGCTAGTGAGACTGGTGGAAAAGGTCAGATCTTATCTGACTAAATCACCAACTTCTCGTGTTTTGTCTCAAGACTTGAAGCCGAAAATTATAGAAGATAACGATTCTTTCGTAAATATTATAAATTAATATTCAGGAAGAAAGCACAATGTGGATGTGAAGGCAGATGGTGTTACACCAGTACTGACTTCAAAAAAATTCATACTCATTTTGCTATCTGAGTGAAGAGAAGTTTTTTGCAGAACCACTGTCAGTAGGAGAGATGACTGTATGAAACAGAGGAGAATATTTCAACATACATGAAGTTGAATATTGAATATGTTCATGTATATCTTTCTCACTATAGAGAACCATGAATTGTGGAATTCTTACTTTAATCTCCAGAGTAAATACAGGATGAAGAATCTATTCCTGTGGCAGTCATAATTCTGCTTAGGAAATTAATATATAACAGTTTTTTTTATCTTTGCTGAAGTCACTATACCCAATTATTAGTAGCTAAGTTATAGCATAACTTACCCAAACTGATGAAAGTAATAATTTTGCACAGAGAGTAAACAATGTAGTAGATGAGCATGTACACAGTCAGTAAGAATACTATGTGCATTAAAAATATTTAAATAGGTATATTTCATATGTTAATATTTACTATGGCTTTTGGTGCTGTATTGAATTACATTATCTGCCGCCCTTTGTTAAATGTAATCTTAGAAGACAGGAATTTTGCTACTCAACATCTGAGAATATCCTTTGCAACAAAATGCCTTTGGCTGCTATGTAAAATAGGAAACTTTTACTAGTTCCCTTTTTTCTGTAGCTTCTAACAAACAGCCAGAAAGTGTTTCTGTGGCTTTAACGGTAGCATTTTTCCATACTCTAACTTACTCTTCATATATAAGCAACCTGGTACGCAAACAACAGAAGTTTTTAAGGAAGAATAAAAAGCAAAACCGTACAATCTCTCACTTAGAAGTAAAGGAAGAAGAACAAAAAATGTTACGGAAATAAAATACTGGATTTAGAGTTATCTTCAGCTAATCCTGGCACACTAGCCTCAGGCAGGTCTTCAACTTCATGCTATGGACTTGGCATTGACACTATTTATTAGGGGTATCCTTTTATATTTTTCGCAGTTTGACACTATAAACAAGTATGATTCATTGCCCAGGGCATTTGAAATTGATTTTTTTTATTTTTTTTTCCCCCAATGATAATATCCTGATACAAGTCTCTTATATATAAATTTAATGTACGGTCTCATCTAGTCTATACAACCACTAAATCAGATTTCTCAGGGGACATCTGTATTAATTTGATAACACATTCATTTTCCAGTTAACTGTTCTGCCACAGTCTGGGCAGGAAAATTCCTTCTCCAGTGTGGAAAATAAATTGGAGTGTAAAGATATCAAGAGGTCATTACAAATGTCATGCTCAAAAGGAGCCTTTATTTGCATTGATCAGATTATTCATGAGTCAAATGTTATTTGTTGCAAAATCAATTTTTGTTTCTGTGTAGCAGGACTCAGTGGGCAAAGCTCAAAAGTAGATTTATAAACTCTATAGGATTAAAAGATTCTTTCAGAGGTAGTATTAATGAATGCAATTTCAATTATCACCAGTTCTTTTCACTTTTTCTAATAACAAGACCATACTGGTCTATGTGTTTTTTGTGTGTGGAGAGAGGGAATGGAAAGACAGGAAGGATTTGATGCTCAGTTATAAAACACAGCAGAAAGTGAATCAGTCATATTTTTTCAGAATTAATTAACACTACCAACCTCTGTTTATTCTTCTTAGATTCATTCATTTTTAAGTGGTTTTCTTTTGGATGTTTGTTTTCCATTTGGGAACACTTTGTTTAAATATGTGGCAGGGCAGGGTGGAAGCATAAACCAGGCGTAGCATGGAGCTGAACTTTTCCATGAATACAAAAAACAGGCGTTTTCTCTCTGGAGCTTTCAGAAATGGCTGTGATGGAGACAAACAGTTGCATGTAGCTGTTGTATGACTCGGTGTTGTTTTTTGTCTACAAAAAAGTAATCATGATAACTTTTAAAGTAATCAGTTGGAGAAACAAGCTCCTGAAATTCAGTTGCTTTAGGCTGGGTCAAGATTTGCATTGCTCTCCAGAAGTTATCCAGCACTTCCAATAGTGTATGTCTTAAAGATTAAGCATAGGGCTTAATGGCTTTTGGGCACACTAAGACCAGTTGTGCCATCCACCAGTGTTGTCACTACACTGCAAATATCTTCTATTTAAATATGATCAGAGCAGCAATATACTGATCTGTTGCTGCTGAACTTTCTTTATTACGCTTGCTTTCTCTGTAAACCAGCAGTAAGATTGAATTTTGCCTTAAATCTTTCAGAAACCAATTCCTTCATGCACCAAATTAACCTGATAAGCAAATTCCTTCTGTGCAATAACAAATGTGTTTATTAATGTATAGAGATTCTTTTCATGATGAAGATGAATACAGAGGCCATGGGAAGCCATGCTGCCATGAGGTTCCTTCTATGAGTTGTTCTACAGGCAGTGGAGGATGACAGAGGGATGAGGCCAGTTTGTGTGCTTCCTCAAGCGAAACTACATATCCTCATGTAATCCATCCTGGATAACAACTCTGAATTCTTATCCAGTTCTGAGATCAGCGGCAAAAGAGTTAAATCACTTTAAACAATATCTGCTTATCTTTTGCTTAGTTTGATTTGAATTAAATCCAGATTTGCAATTTATATGCTATAGTGCAGTACAGTATGACAGTAGTCATAAAGTGCAACAACACAAATGTGAGTGTAAATGGCTTAACCACCTTCAAAGAGAAATTAAGAAGATAAAATACTTTGATTCAAATTTGATCCACCACATAAATGCTACTTAAAACATTCCTGCAGAATGGTTCTTTTAACTTCTTCAACAAAACATTTGCCAAATGAAAGTGAGTTTATTTTGATGAATGTTAGTTCCTTGCAAACATAGGGGTAATGCCTACAACATCAACTGATGTGAGTCTCATAGGATGAAGAGTGGAATATTTGTTTCTAGAAACTCAATGATCCTGCTAAATCAAGGGACTTTATTCTAATTTATCTGCATTTTGGTCTCATGGGCTGAATTCTGACCCATTTCAGCTGCAGATCAGATGTTGTTCTAGAGGATGCCTTCAGGTCCAGCCTCAACTGGCAAGAAATCAAACCATGGCGAGTGGGTGTGATTGGGAACATGTGCTACCTTGCTGACTGAAAATACTAATTTAAGTATACCCAACCTGCAAGTTCAAGTAAAAATACTCCTGAATAATGAAGGAGATACTGGAAGCTGTTGCTCACGTGGAAGTCACTGCTTATCAATTCCATTAAATAGTTGGAATAGATGTTTGTAACTCATTGCAGAAATAGGTGACTCATTTTTCTAGATACTCTTACATGATCAGAATTGGAGAAATCTGTCTCTAAACATTTCTCATCTTTGAGAAGAGAAAGGAATTCTCGAAAACATGCTGGAATACCAAACTTTCCTGGACTTTTACAGCTTTTGATGTAGAATGAACGCTTCTCACTGATCATGGCTTGCTGTCTTTTTTTTTTTATGTGGGAACTTGGAGACAATGGAGAGTCAAGTAAAGGAGATCACGAGCCCAATCTTGCTTTACCCACATACTATGCATCTCAGGGTATGCATACCCTACCCTGCGTCTGGTGCTTTTGAGGATACCCAGGTTTACACAACTTCTGTGACTCTAATGAAAGTGCGAGGTATCACTTCGCATGTGCAGGAGTTGTATATCTTTTAAAATCTGCAACAAAATGCTTGTTATTAATACATTTGATTGGCCTGTAAGTCTTTTTTTTTTTTTCCCTCTACATGAGCTTCGAAGGGCTGTGAACAAGAGGCAGGTGGGTTGGCATTTGTTCTGCCACATCCAATAATTTTAGGCACTGAATGCCTAAGATTGGAAAAGGCTGTTATCTTTCCTACTAGTTGTCACTTCCTAAAATCTGTGACTTTATAAACTGCATATCTAAGGATAGCAGGGTAATATTTAGTAGGGAAAGTATACATTCATCCTTAAATAACATATAACACAGAGTGGGGAGTTCTGAGGTAGTTCCCTCACTTTTGTGGTAGAGGAGGGCCAGCTGAAGCTTTACCACTGCATTTAAAATGGCAACATCTAGGCAAGAGCTTCGCAGTACCATCTCCAAATGAAGTGTCCCCACAGCCCTTGAGAAGTGGTGGTGGTGGGGAAATCTGGGACTTTTGTTCTAACCACCAGACTGTTTTTAGAGGTAGTTGTAATTAATTACATCTTCCTGGCATACCTAGCTCCCCATGTGCAGTATAGGGGAGCCTCAGGGTCTCACTTAGCTCAAGGCACCAGGAGAGAAGCTAGGTTAGGAACTACAAGCACCAAAATAAACTAAACTAAAATAAACTCAGATATTTAAACATTAGGGTTAAATGCTCGACTTTTAAGTAGTTTGTGAGAGTTGTGGTGGATCTCAGTATGTTCTGTGTTTTGTGAGCTGCCACAAACCAGCCAGAAGAGCAGTCTGTTTGCATCTGGCTCTTCTGTGTTAGTACACAGTAAGTAAGTACTTGGTGTGATGCTGTTTCTTTCTGGGATGCAAGAGAAGTTTGTTAGCATTTTTCTGAAGAGAGATGCAACAAAACTATTAAATGTTTACAGACAAACTTGCACCAGTTAAAATAAACTGTCTTAACATTACATCTTTCATTAGTTCTCTGCATCTACTCTGTATACAGGTTCCCAGTCAGGTATTTGTAGGAAACTGAAGATTTATTGCAAAATTAATTTTGTTAACTGTTCCATATAAACAGTCACTTGAGAAATAAGAGAACCATCTCAGGTTGCCCTGTAAAATTAGTACCATTTCTTCTAAGGAAAACTTGAGAGTGTATTTTATTAGCACTGTAAACATATTCTGACATGATCTCAGAAGAATCAAATTAAGGAACGTGTAGAAATCACCATCTTTCAGAGCAATGCAAACCATCCAGCAAATACTTATTTCCTATTAAATCCTAAGTTGTTCTGTCTTACGGAGTCCTTGTTCAGGCTGTGGTCCTGGCCACCCTTAAAGCAATTATGTTTGACTTTTGTTTTGCTTTTTACTACTTATGTTTTGTTCACACAGTTTTCAAACCTAATCTGATTTGGAGTTTAAATCTGTGATGTCAAAATTCTTCTTTCAAATAAACACTGAGTTGACAGGCATCAATAATTTGGCAAGCATCAGAGAAATATTTAGAATTATGTCAGTGTCATACATTGTTCAATGTCTCCATAAATCCCAAATGGCAGGGAATATATGTCTTACTGAAGAATGAAATGAAAAAGAGTCCTAAGAGGCTCAACTAAGTTAATATTTAGTTAATAATAAGCAAATTATATTCATTCTATTTCAAGTATTCAGTAACAATCATATTGTTTCCATTTATACTGTAGGACAGGACAATATCTACTTCACTCTAGTTCCATATCCTGTTTACAGTGGTATTTAGAGTATTCATATGTCTTAGTCTTGGAGCTGTTTGTTTATTGTGTAGGTGCCTTGATATTCCTTTTAGTAATAACTGAAAGTAGATTACCAAGAGAGTCTCGATCACTTTCATAATACCCTTTTTTCTGGCTAGATCTTTTAAGCATGTCAGTCTAGTTTTTCAAAGAGAAAAAACATAAATGTTGGGTATAGTCTTCTGTATACAACATATTGAGAAAGACGTGAAATCAACTGCAGAGTAAATTGTGTTAGAGCTAGCATGCCTATTAGTCTGATCTTTTACTGTAATGTGCAAAGAAGATTTGGGAGTTGCTGCTGAACTGTTTTGTATCATCAGTCTGCAAAGACAGTTCCATTTTTTTATTGTTGGTAAATCCGTCTTTGGAACAACCTTAGAATCACGCAGGTGTTCATAGTGGAGAACAACAGTAGGGGAAAAATGAAATGCAACTGAATACGTTTCAGCTCATCCAAACATGTTCAGTGATGTCTTTATGTTTACATAGAGATCCTTTATACTTTCTTAATTCATAGTGTTTTGGAACCCATAAACACTTCTGTGTTTATTTTCACATCCATTATTTGCACAAAGAAGTCTTTCAATGTTAATAAGTATCTGCGATAGCATTAGACTTGTTGCTTTCCCTGTTGTGACTGGACTGTCAGACTTGCATCTCCTCACTGAATGGATCTTCTATGATTCATTAAAAGACAGTAAGAGGAAGAGCATGTAACCTTCCTCCCCACTTTAGTTTGTCTTCCCTTCTTATTTCTCTTCTACAGATGTTTTATCTGTTCTATGCACATCTGCAAATCCCTTAATCTTCTAAAGGTTTGGCTCTCTTCTGTATTATAAAAGCCAACTTAATCATGCTTGCTGTTACAGAGGGGGAAAAAAAAACAAAACCCTTTTAATTTTTCTAATCTCTCAGCACAGGATGGAACTACTTCTTCATGAAGACTCTCATCTTTTTCTTCCCCATCCTGTATATTCTGCTTTCTGTGAGAAAGAATTATGCATATTGGAAGGATGTCACAGTGCAAGTCACCCTGCTGCCCATGTAGACAAATAATGGTAAGGAACACATAGATGCATTGCAGAGTTGACCTTCAACTTAGTCTAGCCTGTTTATTATTCTCCTTCCCAGTAGCTCTTTTGAAGCATGTTGTGATGAGCACAAGCCACCCATCAGGGAGGGGGCAAAAATGCGAGGTTGGTTCTTTGATGTTAGGTCAGCCCAGTTCTTCTCAGGATTCACCCTATTTTGCCTGCCGTGCTTTGAAATACATTGTCCATCTATATTTCATTTATGTTTAAAAGACAGAACACATTCACAGCCACTCCTGAAGCTAACAAACTGTGGAAAGCAGCCACGTAAGTTTAGAACTACTCAGTCTTAGGAACTATTAGCTTTTTCTTTTGGTACAGAAACCCTCTTTGTAGAACCAACAGGTTCAATTTCCCCACTTCATGATTGAAAGTGTTAAATTTCTTTCCACAGTGTATTCCTTGTTGTTTTTGGTTGTTTTTTTTTTCTTTTTGTTTTTTGCTCATACTACAGATTTAAGTGTTTCTCTCCAGCTGGAGAGTAGGAGCCTTATATGTTAAAAAGTCATTTGCTTTATTCCCGCTTAGTATCAGAGATATGTGTAACAGACAGCATGAAATGTCTCACTCTACTTCTTGCTTTAAAGGCTTAGTCCTCAGTTTTGCCATTGTATGCAATAATACAATCACAAGATGAGAAATGTAGAAGATTGCCTGAGACATTTGGGAAATTCTTTCCATTTGCTTATGATGAAAACAATTTGCTTTTAAAATGTTTTGTTTGGCTTCATACTTATCAAGCAGTAAAATCTGAGAAATTTTAAGAGCTTTCTAACATAAAACAAGACTTTAGTATGATATAGATAACATGTTGAAAATGCCAGATGTCAGTACTCTGAGTTTACCATAATTATTACTTTTCACTGTAACAAAAATTCCCAAAGCTTAGCAGAAGCCACAGCAGAATTACGGGATATTTCCACTCATCTGCTTGTTAGAGGTTCTAAGCTTCTGTAGCCATTGTGTTAGCTGCCAACAGCTTCACAAGCACCAGCTGCCAAGAGCTGCAACAAAAGCAGGTTCCTGAGTTTGGAAATGTTCCCTGGAAAATTACAACAAACCTATTTTGTACTGAGTCCTGCATGGGAGCAACCTCATCCTTGAGAAGGGCCGTGGTTTTGCAGCGTTCATGAGATGGTAGTTAGGAGCCTTGTCTCACAGGGGCCAGAAGCTGCTGGGTCAGCTTGGCCCATAGGGCTTGAAGAATCTCTTGGGCATTTAGTTGCAGCACTTCTCCCTGTGTTCCTATGTTTGAGTGGTCATTTCACGTTCAAAAATAGCACTGGCAGACTATTCAGAGCATAAAAGGTGACGTCCTTCTTTAGATGCTTAAGATGTATCAGGCCCTTATATAAGAGAGAGACAAGATTACTGGAAGCTGGAGCTGCTGGTTATCCATCACAAACTTTAATAAATTCTCTTGGTTACTCAAAGTTATCCAGGGATAAGTTTTCCTGCCTGCAGACTGACCTGAACCTGCAGAACTATATAGTTTCTAATGAGATACCCACAGTACAAAGGAATTAAATCAGACTATCAAAGGACAAGGGAATATGTGTTTTTATAAAGTGCACAAACACCACCACGTTTGATGTGTAGCAGCATCTGTCAATCAATTCTAAGCTATGTGGTAGGAAAAAAATATTTATTTGTTGATGGTGCTTTTATTGCTAGAGATCAAATACATTTCTTCATTCAAAGGATATTTTTAACCATGATAAACTGTTTATACATGCCTTTTCTTAGAATTTCTTCTCTAGGTTTCAGAATAAACAAAACAGAGTAGAATTGTAAATAAGAAAGTCAGATCAAACACTTGAGTTATTCATTCTGCTGATTAGTTGTTCCGATTCATGCTCAGTGACTTTAAATTACCTAGGCTAGGTGGTATGATTGTTAGATCTCTGCTATTGTACTGAAACTACTGGGCCAAGCCTGGATCTATGCCTGTTTCCATCAGCTCCGTAATATCCTCAAATGATTCTTTTAACAGTTTGACTTCTATTTATTCTACGGAGAAGGAAAGCAGGGCCATTTAATAACCACATAGAACATTAATGCAATTAATAAAATAATTCAGTTCTATATTGAAACTCACATAATTGAGTTATGGCTGTTTACTAGATTTCTGCCAAAGAATGTTGCAAGATACTTTACAGTAATACAAGAATAGCTGTTTTAAGTAGTAAAGAAGCTTTGTGTATTTACTCCATGGAGATATCTACATTAAGGAATTACATGAAGGTTTTTGCTATTTAAAAAAATCACAAACTATAGACAAAATCTAGTTCCTCCACTTGCAGATTCGTTATTAAAACTGAAGACCAATTTAGTCTCCTTTTCTTAACTATTATGTTGAACATCTAGGTCAGGGAAAGAGTTCTTTTCGAAGAATGACAACTGTGAAAAGCAGAAATCTATGCTCATATTTATAGTGCAGCTTCCTCCCTGCATGTGCATTTGCATCTTGATACGGGGACAGGCCTCACCTGCAGTACTGTATTCATTTCTGGGTTCTCTGGTACAAAAAAGACAGGTCTGCTGGAGAAAAGTACTGCAGAGGGCCACAAAGATGCTAAAGGTCTTGGAGCACCTTCCTTATGAGGAAAGGCTGGGTGAACTGGGTCTGTTCAGCCTTGAGAAAGGAAGACTCAGGGGGAATTTGATGAATGTTTATACGAATCTTAAGTGTGGGAGTCAAAGAGATGTGGCCAGTCTCTTTTCAGCAGCCTGTGGGGACAGGACAAGGGGAAACTGGAACATAGGAAGTTCTGCTCCGATATGTGAAGGAACTTCTTCACAGTGAGAAGTGACAGAGCACTGGAACAGGCTGCCCAGGGAGGTTGTGGATTCTCCTCTGGAGATATTGAAGACCAGTCTGGACGCCTACATGTGCAGCCTGCTGTAGGGGGGCTGCTTTGCAGGGGGGTTGGACTCAATGATCTCTGGAGATGCCTTCCAGCCCCTACAGTTCTGTGATTCTGTGATTTTTTTTTCCTCTATTTTTTAGTTTTTTTTTTATTTTTAAGAAGAAATTTCTAATTTTAATTTCTACTTGTGCAGCAACTAAATGTTTTAAGTGATATAAATATTTCTTCTTGTTTCTTGTGATACTTGAACATCTATCTGTTGCCTAATTCTGAAAAACAACTCTTACACTTCTATTGGTATTTATCTTCATACACGAGAGCAGAGACACCAACTGCGTGACCTTTGCTTGCTGATTCAGAACAATAGCTATTAGTGAGCTTTATGATCAGGGAGTCATTTTCTGACAAAATTCTGTCTTCAATTATTCTCATTCTGTTCTGAGAAAACCCTTCGCCTACTTTGAAAGAAAGAAAGTAATAATCATACAATGTGTCTGATGGGTAAAGACTGTCATGAGTCTACCCAAAGTATAGATTCCACTAACTGTGTATAGAACATTGTTTCCCCAGATGAGTTCTTCTTTTTTTCTCTGATTTCAAGTGCTTAAATGCAGATTGAATTAGGAAGAAAAAAAAAAAATGCACACAATCTGAGTACTGTAGTTCTGTAGCTCCAATTATCTAACTGAAGAAGGAATAGACAGAATGACTGATAGCTGACCTGATTTCTTTCTTGTCAACTGGCATCTTTTGGTTCACGTTGAGCTTTTCATCCGCCAGCACCCTGAAGTTCTTCTCCATAGGACTGCCCTCAATGCTTTTGTTGCCCAGCCTGTATTTGTGCATCAGACTGTCCCAATCTAATAATACAACTTTACTTCTTAGTCACTCACAGCAGTGGCTTTTCACAGGATCCATTTATGTCAAGCACAGAACAGGTATATATAGATATGAGATTTCAATCTGGGACTATTCTCATTTTGAATACAGCAGAGATGAGGTTCATGAGCTTGGACTGACATCACTGCCCAGATTATCATGGCATTACGCCTCTGGTAGCATTCTGTACTTTTGGATAGTGTTAATGAATCATTGTAGTAGCTATTGCATAAGAACTAAAAGAAAATATTCAACAAAAAGGCCAGGAGAATAAGAAATGTGTTAAAGAGAAAACTTATCAGGATAAATAAGTTTGCCCATCACAGAGGTAAATATACGTATCTTGCTAGATTTCATATTTGGTCAGATAATTACAGTTGTCTATCTGGCAGTCACACACAGTTTTTTAATGCATTTTTCTCAATTACCTTTCTGAAAGCTTCTATCCCAGAACACAGATGAGGAACTGGGACATAAAGAAAATTGGATTTTCTCAAGATCAGAATTAGTCTACATCATTCAGGCTGTGTGAAATCATTGCCTGTGATTTGACTCAGTACTGAAGTAAGAAGGAAACTTTACTAATATTACTGCTTAATATTTCCTGTTGTTTTAAAATTAAATTTGTTGGTTTCTAGATTTATTTTTTTTTTCCGTGAGCTCACATGAACTTGGAAACTTCATAGATTTGCATTTTTTTGGCTGAAAGTATGCAACCACATAATAGAAAACTTGTTATAACTGACTATTCTATTTACTAGTAAATACTTCAATGAATGTGAAACTGTTATATCAACCACTAAATATAATTATTTAATTATCTACAATTAAATGTATGCTATGCTCCTTTGCCAATAATGACAAAAGGGACCATTTTTTTCTTTGTTTATCTCAAGATAACACAGATGGATGCAAATAAAGAGAATAAAACAAATTCTGCTTGAGGTCTACATTGTAAAAGAAAAATAAAGTAGAAAAGAAAAGCAGCAGTAGACACTGTTTTCGGGACTTCTTTAAAACAATAGCAGTGTATATTCACAAAACTCAGCTCTGAATATGATATGACATATTTATTACTGTATGATTTGTTCTTTTACATTGCTTCAGAACATTTATAAATGCGTAAGACACATTGATGGATGCGTTACTCTGAAATGCTGTCTTGAAAAGTAGCAGCTGCAAAGATTGCTCTGGCTTTTTTCACTAAATAGTAATGAAGGGACTGATGAACTATGTTGGTTAAACAGGATTTATTAATGTGCCAAGAGACACTTCAAATTCTGCACTTTTTTTTTTTGATGCTTTAAAATACAAATATATCTTCTCTGTATTTCTAGAACAGTTAAGAGAAGTTGGAAAGGCAAACCAGTTTTTGCCTTCACTGGGTTTGGAAACCCAGAAAAATCTCAGTGTTGTCAAAACTCTATGAAAAGTAGAAGACAAATTCATCCTCTGGCTGGAGCAAAGAAGTTCTGCTCCTCTGTGCTCACTGAAATGGAAAGCACCAAACACATGGGTTTACTGGGCTCTTGATGGAACTAGCAGCAAAATCTGTTCCTGTATATGAGCCTTTATCATGCAGATGAGTGCTTTCAGCTTTAGGGGACTAGTGTAAAGTGGAAAAATGTTCTAGATATTGCTTGTGCTCTTTGAATTTTGTCTCCTTTTCATTTTATTTTACCCATCTTTTTTTTTTGGTTGTTGTTCTAAGAATAGAGTCCTATTTTTTATGTGCTGCTCTTTGTGATATGCACAAGGAAATAAATAAAAACCATGGTTTGATTTAACTTCCCCACTGTAGTGGCAAATTGGCTTTCTTGGAAGTATGCACATTAGTTTATATTAAATTTAAACAGGTTTTAGAGCTAAAATTTTGGTCTTTTTTATGCATGTGAAAGAGCCAAGGTCTGCAAATTATCCATTGTGAGACTTCTTCAGTCAAACTGTGAAGGATAATCAATTCTGAAACTTTTTTCCTTAATTTTTCCAAACATTATGTAAAGACCAAAATGATCATCAGCAACTTCATTTTTGTGTGGGTAGTCCAGGAGGAAAATTTTTTTAAAGTTAACTATAAATTCCTTTGTAGGGTGTTATTAAGAAGGTTAATTACATACTGATTTCTAGACACAAGCAAGCTTGAGATGGAGAATGTAATGTCAAGGTAGAGTATGCGTTGCGCTTTCATTTAAGGCAATAAGTGTTTGCAAAGTCATAAAACCAAAAGTAACCTGCTTTGCATCTTCTCCAAAAAAATTGTTTGCTCTCAAAACAAGCCCAGCACTCTATATAAGACTTTGGCATTTGCCGTATTTAAGAACAATTGCTTCACAGTTGTCTTGCTCATTAGTTTGTCTTGAGGCACCCTAGTCAATGCACAACAGCTTGAATTTCAAGTGAGGGCTGCTGAAGTGCTGCTGACAATTATATTTCATCCCGTGGTAGATATGAGTTGCCATGATACTCTAATTCTCTCCAGTTGCTCTTTGGTTCCCATATGGGACAGTCACCCCAGCGTATCATCTGTTTGAGAGAAAAAAAATAATTAGTGAGATGGAAAGTTGCTTTCTTTTCCTCAAAGAAAAAGGAAGCTTGGTATTTTCTCACTGTTTTCCGTGGACAAAATTCTTTTGGGATGTATGCAGAAATGACTGTGGCTTGATAGATGATTTCATTATGCATCTGGCAAAAATAATACCATCACAGCTGATAAATATTTGAATACATACAGGCATCCAAAGTGATACAAGCCACTTGATAATTAAGATAAAAATAAGTATTTCAGCTTTTGTTGTTGTTGTTAAATTTATGATAGTCCTTCAGAGGATTAATTTCAGATAGATAAGAATTTGTTGGTAGGCTATATCTGCATGCTTTCTGAACACATAAGGAAAACCATTAAGTGGATGTATTAAAATACACTGCTTCACAAATTTCTCAAGTAGGTAGCGAAGGTTAAGTTCTGTTTTAAATTTAACAGTCTTGATTATCTCCTGAGATAATTATGCAATATTACATGTTTTGGCTCCTATAAAGACATTGTTCTGTCTGATTATTTAATAGAAAATATTATCTTTTTACTGACAGCAGTCATTATTATAATCAAATTAAATACCTTAAATTCTGTTAATATTAGAGCTGTAATCTCGAGAACCTAAATAAACTTCATATCTAACCAAAGTTACAAGGGAAATGCATTTACAAACAGTACAAAATATAATGTAGTTATATTATCACGAAGTTTTCCATTTATATAAATTTTGCATGTTCGAGGGGAACTGTTGCTTATTTTCCCAAAGCATGACCTTGCTCAGCCTCAATACAAGTATAAATAATGATCCACAGTTTCATTTTGTGGAATTTCAATACAAAATAATTTAAAAATGCAAAATACGTGACTTTTTGTTGTTTTGCTCTTGATTATTTTCTGTGTTTGGGAGTAAATAATCTGCAAATACTTCTTGACTTCAAAGGAAAGTTTTTTCCCCCACCAACTGCATGTTTCAACCTTTTGGACTAAATATCCTTGGTTCTGCTCTTAGTTACTGTCATCTGCAACCTACCCAAGCACAGTTACCATGTCATATCAAACAGATGGGATTCAAGTAGGATTGCAAAGAATCGAAGCAAATCACCTGTGTCTACTTTCTTAACTTACTGGCTGAGTATTTGTGCCTCAGGTAGAAGCCAGTTATTTTTATTAGTTGCATTCCAAGAGTATCACTGAGATTTTTTGTTATGTGGATGGTTTGAGAACCTGTTATTATTTGTTTTTATTTTTGCTGGAGCCTGGTTGGTGCATTCCTTTCAAATGCTGCATAATTCTAAATATTTTATTACTCCTTGTCAGGATATAGCTCTTAATTATGAACTTGTAATGCGATCATTTCCAATATTCTATACTTTTTCATGTTTTCTGTTGCCTATTAACCTACATTAACAATTGTGCTGTTTTACTGCTATTCTCTTTGTCATGTTGGAGAGGAAGACCTCAACGAGAGTGGAAGAAAAAGCTCAACTACAGTAGAATAATAAAGTGGTTCAGAGCAGCTTGCCAAAATCTCTCTAAACATCTTGTTTTATGTCTGCTGGGTCTGTTCTGGCAGTAAATTTCAAAGACATAAACAACTTTCCCTCTTTCTCTTTGCAGTGATGTCCAGCCAACTGGAGACTTGTGCCCTCTGGGCTGCTTTCAATTGGTCTTAAATGGTTTCTGTTAAGATTGTCTTGATATATTTATAGTTTAGAGATACAAGAGTTTAACAGTTTGGAGTTTTTAATTCATTTGAATTTTAAAAAACAAAATACATTCAAAATTATATTAGACAAAATAAATCAAAAAACGAAAAACTGCTTCACATAATCATCTGTTTTTCAATAAAAAGAGCTTTGATTCCTACTTTATAGAACAATTAAATTCTGCAGAAAATGAGGGAAATCAAAACCTTTGTAACATACCAAAGGCAACGGAGCATCTTGGAGTATTTCTTCATTATTATTTTAAGGAATCTAATACTCATAAAAAATACTTCCAAAGTTTTGGGGTTAGCTATTTTTTTGTGAAGGGTCAGAACCTGAACTGACAAAAATAATGACATCTGAATCTGGAAAATCTCATTTAGAAGCACAGATGTGTGTTCGTTTGCTATCTGCATCTAGTGTACCCCACTGAATCAACTAAATTGGCAGGAGAAGCTTGATGCACCTTAATGAGTGTTCACTGTTACCAGAAAGATCTTTTAATGCTTGATCAAACTGGGTTTAAGTGAAATTGCTGCCTGTGAAATCAATGCTGATTTTCACTGGAGCTGATATGGTGATCTATTATCATAACATTACATTACATACTTGAAAGATGCTTTTTTAAAAATGTATGTATGTGCATACATACGTACCTCTACTCAATTTAACTCTGCTTATTTTATTGAATTCAGTGTGTAGTAGCACGAGGTTTTGTAGTGGGCAAAGAAGCAGGATGTGAAATGACTTCTAGACAGGAAAAGTTATCAATACTTTCCCATTGATCCCTCTGCACCAGTAAATTCCCATCAACTGGGAGGTGCCTTTGGGATAAAATTCTATCACAATTGTGACATGAGGAAGCAGCAATGAAATGGTGTGACTCTGAACAATATGTGTGAATACAGACTCTTAGAATTGAATTGTTGAACCACTTGAGCTGGAAGAGACACTTAAAGTCCATCTAGTCCAACCCCCCTGCCACAAACAGGGACATCTACAGCTAAATTGGGTGCTCAGAGCCCTGCCCAAACTTATCTTGAAAGTCTTCTGGAATGGTGCATTCACTACCTCTCTGAGCAGTGTGTTCCAGAGCCCTTTACTGCAAAAAACCTCTTCCTAATATCCAATCTAAACCTCCCCTCTTTTAGTTGAAAGTCATTTCCTCTTGTCCTGCCTCAATAGACTCTGCTAAAGAGTCTGTCCTCCTAATAGCTCCCCTGTAGATACTGACGTTCCACTTTCAGGTCTCCCCAAACCTTTCTCTTCTCCAAACTGAACAACCCTGACTTTCTTAGACTGTCCTCACAGGGAAGGTCTTATGATGCTATCTTCTGAAGTTTAACAGGATCTGTGGTTTTGGGGGTACATGTGCTGTGCATTATTTCACTCGATCAAATCTGTGTCCTGCTCCTTGGAGAATTCAGAATACAAAAAAAGAAATCTTCAAGGAATTTTCCCTTCCTTTTCTCACTGTTCCTGTTCTCTAGAAGACAGCAGTTGATCCAGCTGTGTATTTTGGAGCCAAACATAGAACTGTATTTTACCAAAATTATCAAAGGGGATTTCCAATACGAATCTGGAAATTCTGCAGCTCTTCATCTTTAAGAATTTAGTTTGTGAATATCTAGATGAAACAAGGGAAACAAGGCACATTTTAAAATTATAGTACCCTGAGATGAGTCTAAGGGGCTTTATTATTTGGCTTAGTAGAAGGATTTTGACAGAAAGCATATAACTGTTTGTGATTCTTGCTATGTCTTTTCTCTCTCTTTTTTTCTTTTTTGATACAAATATTTGCATAGTTTTTCTTTTTTTTTCCTTTTTTGTTTTCATTACTGAAGCCTGTGAAGCCTAAATAAAGCTGACTCACTGAAAATTCAAGAGAGTATGAAATTTATATGAAATAGAGGGTCAGAATGGAAAACATTGCCTGGAATAAATAATAACAGCATAGTAAAGCAAAGCTGATAGCAATTTCTGGAATACCCATCCCCAGTATATTGCTTTATCTTAATATATTACAATTAATTATTTCACATAAAAAAAATAAAACGTTTGTGTATCCATGTCTACTGTAGGTATATATGAAAAGTATATTTCTTATAAAAAAAATCTATTTTATAAAAACCATTTGAGGCTTTTTGCATTAATGAAACTGCTATATGAGTGCTGCTATCTCTTATTTATCTTAGATATTAAACCCAGTTCTAGCATAAGAAAAGCACTGAACATGAAAGAATCTACCATTTGTAGTGATGGACTCTCCAAGGTTTAAATCAAAAATGTTCTTCTAACTTTTAGTAAAAGAGTTGGTGCAAGGTGTGAAATTCTCATTAAGTAACAGAGAGGCTATCTGAAGACGGAGTATTGGAAACCCTTATAAGATACATGCAGCATATCCTAAAAGAAAAAATCAACATAACTGAACTGGAGGTAAATTTTAGTTATTAAGAACAACAAGGCTTCCTTCATAAAGCTGTAGTCCTGTCCAACTGATATTATCAGAAAAAGCCACGGGTATTGGCAGGTTAACTGTTGAAACGATGCCAAAGTAGATTTTGGGGGGAAAAATAAATAATTAAATTGGGGAAGATGTAAAAAGTAATAATCAATTCTTTTTCAAATGCATCAAGGAGCAGAAAGTTTGCCAGAGAACTGTTAGAGCCAATAGATAAACAAAGCATAAAAACATTTGCCATAGACAAACAGGGAAGTTTCCGCACTCAAACCCTTTTTGTTGGAAGAGATGTTAGAGCATCCGTCACAAGCTCAAGTGGACAGAATTATGAAATGAAGTGACAGGATGCTCCAACCACCAGGAGTGGCTGGCGTATGCCCAAGATCTGAAGAAGCAGAAATGCAAAATGGCTGAACTGTCAGCCAGGGTTGCTAACTTTTCCCTTAATGAGCTGCTGATAGATAGGATGAGAGAGCTTTCTTGAAAAGGGACCATTGAATAACACAAAAGTAAAGAGAAAGATCTGAGCTTTAAGACAGCTTCCGTGTGACGATCAGAATTACCTTCCTGGGAAAAGGGAGAACTATCATACCACTATGCAAAAAAAGAAGCATTAAAAGTCACT
Organism: Perdix hodgsoniae; assembly: GCA_035772895.1. NCBI lineage: Eukaryota > Metazoa > Chordata > Aves > Galliformes > Phasianidae > Perdix > Perdix hodgsoniae. The sequence goes on from JAPSGF010000069.1 coordinate 3,339,912, forward strand.
CAACATCTTTTCTAATGTTTTCCAATGTTTCTCTAATGAGGAGACAACAAAAAAAGCTAGCCAGTGGCAGATACAAAAGAAAGAAGAGGAAAATTGATTTAAGTTGTGAAGCTTCTTGTCATAGATTACTTGGCACATTTTTAGGCTGAGTGTACTCATAATCTCTCCAAGAAATTAAACAGTGAGACTGATTTGAGTGCCTCACTGGCCACGGATTCTAAATTTATTACCTGTGTTTATTTATTACCTGTTTATCTTGTTCTTATTTTCTTATTCAGGGCATCTAGTGCTGGCTTACTGTTGTTAGACATAGAATAAAGGGCTAGATGGATTTAAAGTAAAGTCTGGAATTGTACAATCGTTTTTATGTTCTGAAGAATACTCCAGAAGAAAAAATACTGAAAAGTGAGAGAATCAGAAATTATCATGAGGCAATTCCCAAACTATGGGAAACTAACTTCTCTCTCAGTCACAGTAGAATAATGTTATTTTGTACTGAAGACCTGTTATCTCAGAAGAAGTGTAAGTGAAAAGGATGACAATTATGAACTAAACAAGACAAGTGCAGAATGTGCAAAAACTGATATGCTCATCTCACAGATTGGCATCAAGGAAAATGGATACCAAGGACACTGAGGAAGCTGAGGGAATTAGCAGTCAAGGGACATCATATGATGTTTGAACCTCAATTTTGGAGTTCCTGAAAATGGAAGAAATAACTTTTTTCCCCATATTTTTTTTCCTTGCTTAACTTATATATGTTTAATTTTTCTGTAGTGGGAAGTCATAATTTTGTTAGTTTGCATCATTTTTGCTCAGAATGCCTGAAATAACTAGGGGATTGTGCTGGAGCCTTCCACAATCATGTTTTTGTAACACTGTTAGAGGTAGACATTGCCTACATCAAGGTACCGCTGTCTGATGAGCTAAGTAGTGGTGGGGCTGTAAAAGAGGTGTAGGAGGAGTTTAAGTTGATGCAGCCCAACCTGTCTTTAGGAAGTGGTTCCAGGAGGGAACTGTCCCATCAGCCAGACCTAGTTTCATCTCAGTGGAATAAATTGATTCACTCTATAAGACAGCTTAGGGACAAACTTGCCTGTTGAAAAGCCCTCAGGTGAGAGCAAGGAGAAAGATTACAGGTTAGGAGATACGATTTATGGGATAAGACTAAAGTCATGTTATTTTAAGTAAAGAGACTGTTGAGGGAGGACATAATTTTTCAAATAACTGAGAGAATGTTTCATATAGGGAGGGAGTAATTGTCATCCAAATCCTTCTAGGGCAGACAGAAAAAGACTTCTGTCTGCAGACTAGTTAATAGAAGTAATATGTTTCTAATGATAAGGAAAAACTCGAAGAAATTACCCGGAGAAACAGTAAAGCCTCTACTATTGGTAGGTTTTCACAGAACTGACAGTCATCTCTGATGACACTACACTAAGATATCATCTGTATTGCTTATTAAGGCATATTCTAACCTTGTATTATATTCACTCTGTTTTTATCCTCTCCTTAAAGGAAGGGAGAAAACGTCCTTTCTCTTTTCATATTGGCTATTTATGACTATTCTTTCACATTTCTAACCCATTTTGAAGAGGCAGTGCAATACAAAGTAACTCATTAGTTCCCAGATCTGAGAAAGTATGCATGATCCATGAACATTCTTTAAGATGACTATTACCCATGACTGATAGATGCTATTTCCGCAAGCTATGTCATGCTGAGAAGGGGCAGTAAGAAAGGGATGCACCAAGCCGTCTTAAATAGTGAGGAAGTATACACTGGTGGGATGAGTGGTTTGACTACGCACCCTTGCACCAAGCATTCTCAGAGCTTTCAGGAGACTTCTGCTCGCTGCAACGAGTGCGTGTTTTAAGGCAACAAGTCTGATGTAAGTCAGAAAGCAACTAACATAAGAAAAACATTCCAAACAAAGCATTTAAAAATTTGGACTGAGATTTTCTTTAATGCCAAAATTTATTCCTAATTTAGCGCCAAAAATAAAATGCAAAATGCTTCCGTTTCAAATACCCTGGGTCTGACAAACAGTCGTCCCTAGGATCTGTGAGTTCTGGGAGGTGAAGCCTGATCAGGCACTTCTAAACTAGGTGTCTAAATATGGACTTATCTGCCTCTTTTGAGGCACCTACGTTTGAAAATGACTGGCTGTACTCCCTGCCAAAATGGCTCACACTATCCTCTACGTGGCCTATGTGCCATGCTTCTAGTAGCGATTGTTTTAGTTGGAAAGAGTTTAGTTTTCATTTTGCTGTTGAGCAAACTGGCCAGTCCCAATTATGGAAACATATCTTCAGCATAAAACATTTTTAAAATATAGAAATTCTCCTGGGGAAGTCAGAGGCAGGGCAAAACTAGCTTTTCCAGAAGAGCTGACAGTTGTTTACATTTTAATGTGGAGGAATTCAGCAAGTCTGCAAGTTTATTTTTAGTAGTTGTAAACTGAGTTATTTAACTCCCTTTTCCCTGTGGCTCGAGCTGAGACACAAAAATGATTAATACAATGACAAACTGGTGCCTGACCTCAAGCTGAAGGTTGTATTGTGGTGAATACTGTGTTGATCAGAAGGCTGTAGAATTCTTTCACATTATATTTCGTGCAGGGTCTCATCTAAATATTTGCAATCTGACAGCTTCTGTGCCCAGAATAGTTCTGGTTGCCACAAAATAAAAAATAACTACAGGGTGCATCCCTCCTTGTGTCTTAAAACTGATTTCTGTAAGGTGACGAATTTGTGAAGTTGATGTAAAATTAGAACTGCTTCAATTATAAATCAGTCGAGTCACAGGAATTCAGCTCAAAGATCACATATTCTAAAAGAATAGTGGCTTTTTCCGAAACCACTGTTAGATACGGCGCCCAGGGGACAGCAGAGTAACAAAATAATTCCACCAAGGGATGGTGAAAAAGGATGTTGAGCTAGGCTTTCAACAACACAGTATTTGATGCACATCACTTAAGCTTGGAGTCTGTTTCCACATGTATCTCCAAAGACATGCAATTTATTTAGCTAAACTCGAAGGAGGCTAGAAAAATGCTTATAAAATATTTGCGGATGCTCTTAATCTGAGAAGCGCTGTGGAAGGGCAAAAAAGCATTGCGTGGCTTTTGATTAGAATTACAAACAATTTTATTGTTTAGTTTTAAACTATAATCCAAATAATGTTACAAAGCACTGAGCTATTCTGGTAGAAAGCACAAAAAATATCTAGTATGTTTGATTCTTTACTGACACTGTCTCCTAACAAGTCCTGTACTGTTCACACCATTATAATTAAATCTATCTGATATTTGTCAGAAGGAAATGCGCTTGAAACCTTACACAGATTATATATATATATATGTATATATAAAGCTAAATTACCTGCTCAAATAACAGTCAATCCAAAAGAAGCCTGATGGAGCAGGTCATGATATCACAGGAAAGTCCACGTAAATCAACCTGTGAGGCTTTTGTCATAGACTGAAAGGAGGGCACACCTGGCTCAAAGGGACAGGAAACTCTGATCATATTTAAAGAAATTGACTTATATCACAAAACCTCATTATTGAGATTTTAGACAGAAAAGGAGAGAGAGAGCTTTTCTGGATAGCACGGGACCAAAGTATTAATGGAAAGGACAGGATGCTATATGCACCATAAGTTTAAATCATAGGAAGTGTAAATGTATACCTGTTCTGGTATTTGGTTTCTAAGAAGATAAACTATAAAGCAGCACTGACTTACCAATTCCATCACTTCCAGTCAAAGGACTTAGGAAAATGTGTCTCCTCCCTGTGAAGAACAGTGCAGAAAGTTTAACTGTATAATATTGTTTAAGACATACCACCAACAAGACAATAAAAGACATCACAGTTGGTAAGAAAGCGTTCTTTGTAGCTTAGCAAGCTTTCCAATTGAAATTTCAGGCCTATTTTGCTTACTGGAGGTTAAATAAGATCTTTGTACTCAGATCTATATATAAAATGTGGAAAGTTATTATTTCCAAATACCTGAAGCGAGTTTTTGTCAGAGGAGTGCAAGAATAAGGACACCATGTTTGAAGAAGCTAAACATAGTCAAACTATCTCTTTAGTTTAAAAGGGTCTCTTGGTCTCCCTAGCACAGTGATTATGGATGACAAAGGGTAAGATATTACAGTCTAAAGATAAACCGGCAGATGAGCTCTACACAGTTTTTATTAGGTCTGATCCTATAATGAAAAAAATGACAGTGCAAATTCTCAAGTATAAAGCTGCAGTTGTGTCAGTAGAAAAACGCGAAGAAGAGGACTAACAATTGTACTAGTAAGCTGTGAACAAAGATCAGAGGGAATAAGCTACGCCAATAAAAATCAAATGCATCAGACTTCCTCGTAACTCCCATAATCATGAGTACTGTTGCTGTTTAAGTGCCTGAAAGCTCCACTGGGTAAGAGCTTGGCTGTGTAAGGCTTTGGTTAATCACAATATTAGACAGTTTCTGCCCTGCAGAGCTAGTCTGTTTAGCCAGATTACATACATTTTGCATTCTCTTTAATGTGACCTTTCTTCCTTTCTCAGTACTTCGTGCTTGTGTAATGTACTATGCTGGGGACAAGTCTCTGTGATATTTTTATTCCGATTCAATGTGTAAGTGAAGGACTGCCTTTTGGGACTTAGGAAAGGATGACATTCTTAACCAATGCATAATGCATGAATTTTTCATGACTCTGCAGCAAGAACTAGTGTCACATGTTGGCACAGATACTAAGCAATTTTCTTTTGTTTAAATATTAAGGTTCTCCTGAGACAGAAAAAAACACCATTCACTCTGTTGCGTCTCGTAATGATAAAGTAAAGCAAAAAGGATTCAGCAGAAGAACTGGTTTGTTTGTGATTCCAAATCTTCAGCTTCACTAAATGGGCAAGTAGCATCTTTTAGATGTCACAGTGCTGGTATGCCACTTCTCTGATAGAAGGTGAAATAACCTTTGATTTTTAACATCTTAAATGAAAGCACTTTAAACTTAGCTGAATCTCTTACATGTATGCTTTCAAAACAAAGGGGCCACAGGGGAGATAGCTGTGAAAAACTCAATAGGTGTACACCAAGCTTTTATGTAGTGAGAATTTCATTATACTCTTCAGCATAAGTATGTGCTGTCAGCAGCTACGTGTAATGATGGAGCCATAAATTGTTAGAAAGATCTTGCTGTCAGGATTTGTATTCATTGCTTCATTTCTCTTGCCCACTAGGATCACGTACCATCTCTCTTCTGATTAGCAGCAGGGTTTGCACAGCCTTGGGTGGAGATATGTTGTAAGAACAAGCACAGCAGTAACTGGTAGGTAGAAATAGGGACTGGAGTTAAGAGCACTGATTTGGTGGAATTATGTTGAGTGTAATATGCCCCAGCATAACTGGGACCCGAGGGATGAACTAAATACCAGAATGTATTCCCTCAGATAAATCTTGTGAATTTCAAGTTCCAGTGAAAACAGAAAGAACTGATTTCTTATATCCTGTAGTCTGCTTTAAGTCCTTGCTAGTTTCATATTCCAAAGATCCACAGTGTGAAGTATGTAAGCATCTTTACAGTTAAATCTTATACAAGATTTGAAGAGATTCAATTAACTCAGCTAGAGGCTACAAATTAAAATTCTGAGGGGCAGAAATCATCACTGACTACTGCTAAACTTGGAGAAGTCTAAAAAGGTACAACCTTTCTCAGATGTTCTTTTCTTGTACCAATCAAGATGTTGTCAGTGTTAGCCCACAAATCCTCTGTTACTGGAGATTTGTATGAAATGAATTCTTCAAAATAGCACTGGTGGAAAATATTTTTAATCTATTGAAAGACTTAAAAATGTAGTTGTATTCCCTGATCTCACCATTTCAATCTAGTTGCTGCCTATATCCTGAGGTTATCTTCCTTTGGAGAACATAAACTTCTGGAGACATGTTAGAGAGAGAAAAAATCATAAAATCTATCCAAAAAAACAAAGGACATCTCCTTTTCTTGAGGTATATTTTTGCATTAACCTGGAATATCTGCTAGAAGTAGGAAATATGTAAATCTACTGTCTGCCAAGCCTACCACTTGCATGCAAATCAGACTGAGATTACTTATAATTGATTTTTCAGAAGTCTATCTGGCTAAGCTTAAAATTAGGTCTTTTCCTTTGCAGTCAAGTAAAAGAAAAATAGAGCAAATGAGATGGAAATTCTGCCAGGTGTGCATGATAGTAATTAGCTGCTTTCTGTGTACTCTCACAGAGAAGTACAGTCCTCACCCACAGCCATCCACTGGGAATGTAAAACTAGAAAAAGATTTGTAGGGAAGGGCACTGTGATACCAGTTTTAAAAGGGTAGTATCAATATAAATAAGTGGATAATGAAACATCCACAACTCGGGTATTATTTGGCAATAACCTTTTACTCAATTCTGTTCTATCACAGTGCATATATCTCCTTCAATATATGGCTTCTCCTCTTGAGCACATCATGCTGATAACTTGGTGTTCAGGGTGAGAAACATCCGTGGGCTTTTCTGCAGCCCACAGATGAGCACTCCTTGGTTATCTTCGGATGGTTGTCATTAACCAGATGAAGTCATTTCTGTGCTACCCAGCTTCATGCCACAGCCTAATTTATTGCTGTATTACTAGCTTGAGCAAAGTCTCTGTAGCATCTTTGCAACCCCTGAGCAAAATCATTGCTGGGTTGCCTACCTCTTTTCCACCCTTCTTGCTCCTTTCTCCTTCTGACCTTTCTTCTTTCCCTCCCACTCAGCTTCATACTTGATTCCCCAACAAATACAACAGCTGTATATGCTTTTCCTAAGTCCTTCAATTGTCACTGACGAGTTCAAAAGCAAATTCTAATTTATTTTTTCCCTTTCATTATTCTTGACCATCAGGGGTACTAACGATATCCCATTCCTTTTTCTGTATCACTTCCCTTATCTTTGAATGCATGGAAGCCCCAGAATATCATGCTTTATCCTGGTCCATATTCTTAAATCCCCAAACCTTTCTTTTTTAGCGCATGTTTAAGGAACTCACATGGAAATTATAAGGTGGAGACAATATGGGAAGACTAATCATAGAATGATCTGGGTTGAAAAGGACCACAATGACCACCTAGCTTCAACCCCCTGTTGTGTGCAGGGCCGCCAACCAGCAGCCCAGGCTGCCCAGAGCCACATCCAGCCTGGCCTTGAATGCCTCCAGGGATGGGGCACCCACAGCCTCCTTGGGCAACCTGTTATAGTGCATCACCACCCTCTGAATGAAAAACTTCCTCCTAATATCTAACCTAAACCTCCCCTGTCTCAGTTTAAAACCATTCCCCTTGTCCTATCACTATCCACCCGTGTAAACGTCTGTTCCTCCTCCTGCTTATACGTTCCCTTCAAGTCCTGGATTGGAACATAGGCCAAAATGAGGTCTCCCTGAAGCTTTCTCTTCTCCGAGCTAAGCAAGCCCAGTTCCCTCAACCTTTCCTCATAGGAGAGGTACTCCAGCCCTCTGACCATCTTAGTGGTCCTCCTCTGGACTCATTCCAAGAGTTCCTTTCTTGTGCTGGGGGCCCCAGACCTGGACGCAGCACTGCAGATGGGGCCTCACAAGAGCTGAGTAGAGGGGGACAATCACCTCCCTCCCCCTGCTGGCCACCCCTTTTTTCACGTAGCCCAGAACACAGCTGGCCTTCTGGGCTGCAAGCGCACACTGCTGGCTCATGTCCAGCTTCTCCTCCACCAGGACCCCAAGTCCTTCTCCGCAGGGCTGCTTTAAAAGGGTTCTAAGTGCAGTCTGTATAAACACCCGGGATTGCCCAACCCAAGTGCAACACCTTGCACATGGCCTTATTGAACCTCATTAGGTTCACATGGGCCCACTTCTCCATCCTGTCCAGGTCCCTCTGGATGGCTTCCCTTCCCTCCAATGTATCGACTGCACCGCTCAGCTTGGTGCCATCTGCAAACTTGCTGAGGGTGCACTTGATGCCATCCTCTGTGTCACTGATGAAGGAGTTGAAGAGCACTGGTCCCAAGACCGACCCCTGAGGGACACCGCTTGTGACCGGCCTCCACCCTGACACAGAACCATTGATCACAGCCCTTTGGCTGCGTCCAGCCAACCAGTTCTTAACCTACTAAACAGTTCATCCTTCAAGTCCTCTCCAATTCAGAGAGAAGGATGTGGTGAGGGACCATGTCAAAGGCCTTGCAGAAGTCCACGTAGATGACATTCACACCCTTCCCCCATCCACTGATGCTGTCTCTCCATCATAGAAGGCCACCAGATTGGTCAGGCACAATCTGCCCTTGGTGAAGCCATACTGGCTGTCTTGTGTCATCTCTTTAAATGATGTTGAGGATGATTTTGTCTTCTTCCTCCAAAATATCTGAAAAGTGATTCCTGAGAATCCAAGACTTATGTCTTTATTGCTAAAAATGTATATGCTAATGTCAAAACTACCAAAACTGAGCTACAGTAAGATCTTGTTCTTTGATTTTTCATATTCTTAATCCTCACAAATAGCTGATGCATGACATTCCTGATAATAGCAAAATAGTAACAATGCTTTTTAAAGTCAGAATTAAAAGCTCTGGTAAGAAATTTTCTTGAGACTGCAGAAGAGAATAACAGATTTTAGACCATTATTGTCATCGTGGGTTCCCCTTGAGATATAAATCAGCACAGCATTATTGACTGGAGATGAGACACAGTACTGTCACGCCTTCAGTTTTTGCCAGATAATTCTAGAAAACCAGGTGAATAAGAAAATGTTCAGAACAAAAGCCTTTATCCTGCAAGATACTATTTAACCCTTCTCTAAATGATCCTCACACGTCCTATCAGCTTCAGCCCCAATCGATGACAGGACAAAGTCAATACCTTTTAAAACAGGGCACTCTCCACAAAAGGCAGATTTTTAGCATTACAAGTTTTAAATCAGATTCCCATTGAAGTTCTTCAGCTTCCAGATTGTTTATAGAATCACAGCATGAAAAATCAGTAAGAATAACAAAAATCCTCATCGATTTCAATTTGCTCTTTAAAATTTCTTCCATTTTGTAATCATGCCTCTACTTTGAAGCATTATTTGGGAAGGGGAGTTACTTTCTTTCCCAGAAGTGATCAGAGAACCACTTCTACTCCTCTAGGAGTGGCGGGTCAGCTTTTGGTTGAGGATGTTTGAGTCCCCTCTTGGAAATGCAAACTTCGTTTTTTGAATGGTTCAAAACTCATCTCTCAGACCACCAGGTATGATCTAGGGCTTGGATTTAATGATTCTGCCATACTCTTTGGCCCAAAAGGCCGAGGAGCGTGGGAGAAGTTCAAGACCTGAAATTGAACCCCTTCTGGGAAAGAGCATTGTGCAACTAGGAAGGACTCCTGGGACAATCCACTTTAAATAGCATTTGTTTCTAAGTGCGATAGTTCATGTGAAAATGCATGCAGCACTGGTTCTTGCAAATGTTTCACCTCAGTTTTAGTCTGCATAAAGAACGGTCTCGAGCAGTTCCTACATTTGCAGGATGTTTTATGGGAAGAATAAGAAAGGAACAAAAGTTCAGCTGTTTTAAAACATAGGTAGAGAAGCTGGATTTTCATTGTCTCTCCCAAGGCTGCTCTCTCATTCAGTGCTGCAAAGGGTAATGCCTGGGAGAAAGCAAGGCAGCAGCTTCCCAGAACACCACAACTAAAGCCTGCCAGACACATGGTGACCATCAGAAAGTTGTAGTGATTAGTCTGGCAACATAAATAAACATGGTTGAATTCTGCCCCAACAAAAAAATCGTTTGCTCTATGTGATTCTGCTTCATGGAACATCCTTAGGTCAGCACGGCACAGAAAAGAAAGAACAAGAGATTGAACTGAAAACTCTCCTGTACTGCAAAAGACAAACGGAGAGAGATTTTAACTAGACTCTGTTCAACTATATAGGGCAGAAAGAGGTTTAACCAAAGGGTTAAGCTGAATTGGGGGTTTTGCACTTTGTGTGCTATGCTGGGCTTTTATGCAGCATTCACCATGACGATGACAGAGTAAATGCTAAGGTCAGTCCTCATGGAGCTCTGTGGGGAAGACCTGCCTCCTGCACTGTTCTCAAATAAACAAAACAAAATGGAGAGAAGCAGCCTTGTGCCTTGTTGGGAGGGACACTGAAATGTTGAGCCTTGATAGATGCATTTTTAACATCCAGCACAGGATTAGAGTGAGGCCACCCACAGGACTCCATATAAACTTATTTACGTGCTGAAAGCAGTGAGGCAAGAGTAACATGTAGCTGAGTTTACTTGTGATGGTGCAGAACCACAGTGACACAGTCCTGCTACATCCAGGAAGGAAGCCCGTATCTCAGAATGCATTAAAACACTGAAAGTTACTTTGAATCAGGACGAGACTGCCGGAGCAGAACAGCAAACAATACTGCTCCTGGAATCTGTGCTAACTGGCACGGGCTGAGCTGAAATGGCTCTGTGTAGTAACAGGTTTTATTACTGAGATGCACTTTATGTATTCTATAAATGAACTGGCTTGTCCAGAGCTAAGCTTTTGTGCTTACAAGATATTCCATTGCAAAGCTGACATAAGCCTTAAATCACGCTTTTCAACTACCTGATAGTATATTTGAGGCCATTATTTTGTAATAACCTTTATCAGCAGACCCTAGATGCCCCCATTCTGGAGAATTAAGATTTCAAACCTGCATCTCCTTTCATTTCATAGTCATATGAGGTAGCTTCAGGAATAGGGACTCTGGAAATAAACATGTATTTAATCATAGGGAACCTAGCAACAATAGCTACAGTAAGACTGGAAACATTTATCTAGTGGAATATATCAAATAACAATATTCCGAGTATTTACTGCAAGTTGCTCAATGCCAGGTTAAAGCCAGCTCCACTCTGACTTATTGCTTTTTATAGTGAAATAGTGGAAATGTCATTGCCCTGTTTAAAATCTGCCTTCTGATAGAATACTGCCCTTTGTATGGCCACCTGTTTTGAATGCAATGAAAAAGACTTCATTGCACTGACCTTGTTTGATGACTGGATATTTAGGATTTCTCCTCGCTAGCACTGTGGCATAATTTTCTGTGCAGATCTTCATGGCAATACCCAGTGTCTAGATGGATGCTTGGTAACGATATGGAAAAGACCATTTCTACCAAATAGCAAGTCCTGCTAACCCAGAAAGAAGATCATGCGAGGCCAGCTTTGCTTCTTCCAGCTAGCTGCTGGAATACCTGCTCTCCAGGTGGCACAAAGTAACTGTACAGTTAGTTGAGGTTGTCAGTGGGATTTCCTGTCCTGTGCAGCAGTGACCTTCCTTTCACTACCCCGCCTCCCTGCACGAAGTCCATACAATGTGTATCTAATGCAGCTGCAGGATACTGACCGTGGTTTTGAAAGAGTATTAAGGTAATCTCCTGATACAGGAATATCTTAACACTGGTGCTTTCTAGTTTGAGATTCTGAGATTGGCAACAACTGAAAAGTATATTGTTAGCTTTGCTAGTTCATCTCAGTGGCTTTAACATCATTCTGCTCAAATTACCCATGTGGCACAGCATTTTAGCCTAACAGTGTTACATTATGTGTAAGGGCTTATCGTAACATCAGTCAGTGATCAACATCAACTTCTCTGAGAAAGTTAAATACAACTTTAAAAAAAAAATCCCTTCTAAATTTTGCACTACGTTGCATATTGCTTTTGCACCATGCACACACACACCACTACCACTGTGATCAATAATTAACAGACCCCTTTGTTGTTCATTAACAGGTCCTTTCAAGTCCCCAGATAAACAGAAACACAGACAATTTCAGCCTGTTTCATTCCAGGCACCTTTTTCCTGTGTTCTTCTGGCAATATGCATATGGATAGATTGATGGAGGCTGAAAATTTAGGAAGCAACTTGTTAGCTTGGCATTGTACTCTCACAAGAGAAGCCATACCTCCAACTTTTCTCCACACTTCTAGCTTTAAGATTAACATTTGGGTTTTGTCACAGCTTCCTTTCGAATTTACTGCAGCCACCAGAAGCTACTGCTACTTTCATGATGGTGACTGCCCTATACCATTACTTACAATTAGTATGCTTTGATAGGACAAGTCCATTCAAAAGCAAAAATAAATGTATTACTAATAAAAATAGGCAAAACAGCAGCAAAAGTGTTTCCATATGTAAAAGTAAAACCGAAATAGTTGGTTGCTTTAGTTTTTTATCTAATATCTCATTCATGCTGGTTACAAATATAAATATTTAGAAGTTTATAAAAAGAATGAGCATAAAATCAAAATGTTTGCCTGGGGAAATCTATCTTATCAAATAGTACTCAACAGGAAAACAAATGACTCACTTAAATCTGATGTTCAGCTGCTTAAATGAAGGAAAAAGCAAAAGCATGATAAGAATAATATTGTTGTTAATAAAATTAGCAAATTCACATAAAACTTTTAAATTCTTTTGGACTACTTAAATGCTAGTGAACTCTGGTCGTCAGGCTAGATGTAGCAATAAAATTTAACAGATTCTGAGTATGTAAAATGTTTTATGTAATCTGCAAATTTTTTAAATGATTGATGGGTTTTGAGGAGAGACACGTTGTTCCTGAAGACTAAACTTTTTCTAGCAATTATCACCAGGAAGGGATGACTAATTGCAGTGCTCAGTATGCTGAATGATATACATAGCAGACATATAAACTTTAGCGTTTTGATTTAGGTGTTCTGCATTTGGTAGAAGGAGTCAACCTATTTTTGGAAAGAGACTTATGAGCTTGAAGGCTGTAGGCTGATGAAAGTCTTCATACTGTGCTTTGTAGAATCAAAACATTTTCTGCTGCTGCTGTAAGTCAAAGTCAAAGCTTTTAAATTCAATACAATATGTACAATTATTCAAAGTGTAATTACATTATTATTATTAAAATTGCTGTCATTTTAGTTCAGCACTGCAAATGGTTGGCATGCAAAACAGCAGACAGAGGTTCTTCTAACACAAAAGATATGTAACTTTCAGCAAGGGCTGAACACAGCAACACTGCAGGGATTTTTGCTGCCTTCATATTTTCATCACCCTAAGCCAACTTCTCTTTTTCAAGCATATTGATCACATGAAAAATATTTTTAGAAGTCTGTTCTACGCTCATAATTAATTTTGTCTTTACCTCAAAATGAATTACAGTGTAGAGTCTAAAAATAACCTAGAACCAAAGAATCAAAGAATGATTTGTGTTGTAAGTGACCTTAAAGCCAATTTAGTTCCAATCCCCTGCCATGTCCAGAGACACCTCCCACTAGACCATGGTTCCCAAAGGCCAATCCAACCTGGTCTTGCACGTGAGGCATCCACAACTTCTCAGCACAGCATCTTGTACCTCTTGCCACCCTCATAGTGAAGAATTTCATCTTCATGTCTAATCTAAATCTTCTATAGGCCCCCTTTTGGTACTTAAAAGCCAGTGTAAGATCTCCCCAGAGCCTTCTCTTCAGGCTGAACAAGCCTAGTCCTCTCACCTTTCTTCAAGGAGAGATGCTCTAGCCCTGTGATCACCCTTGTGGCCCTTCTCTGGATTCTGTCTAACAGGTCCAAGTCTTTCTTATGCTTGGGAGATGCAGAGCTGAACACAGTACTTCAGGTGGAATCTCACGAGATCAGAGTAGGGGAGGATAATCATTTCCCAATAGCCAGATTTCTTCTGATGCAGCCTAGGATAGAACAGGCTTTCTGTGCTGCAAGCATACTTTGCTTGCTCATATTCGATTTTTCATTCAGAAATACCTACTAAGTCCTTCTCCTCAGGGCTGCTCTCTATCCACTTGTCATCCCATATGTATTCATGTTTGGGATTGCCTTGATCTGTGTACAGGACCTTGCACTTGGCCTTCTCAAACTTCACGAGGTTGGGGGGACCCACCTCTCAAGCTTGCCACAGTCCCTCTGGATGGATTCCTTCTCTCCAACATGTCAACCACAGCACTCAATTTGGTGGTGCCTGCAAACTTGCTGAGCGTGCACTCAATCTCATTCTCTATGTCACTGACAGAGATGTTAAACAGCACTGGTTCCAATACCGACTCTTTAGGGACATCACTAATCACTGGTTTCCAACTTATCTGTGTATGCAGATGTTTATGTTTGTCATCCAACACTTTGCCTCTATAGAAAAGATCACTGTAAGAATAACTGAATTATATGAGAACTACAGTAAGACCCTCAGTAGTAAGTGTGGATGCAAGAGAAATCCCATTGGATATGTAAGTACCACAAAGTATTCTGTCTTCAGTAGAAGACAAAATTACTTGCTGGTCTTAAAGTTAGAAATTAGAACCATAGTCATAGAATGGCCTGGGTTGAAAAGGACTTCAAAGATCATCTAGTTTCAACCCCCTGCTATGTGCAGGGTTGGGTTGCCAACCAGCAGACCAGGCTGCCCAGAGCCACATCCAGCCTGGCCTTGGATGCCTCCAGGGATGGGGCATCCACAACCTCCTTGGCAACCTGTTCCAGTGCCTCACCACCCTCTGGGTGAAAAACTGCCTCCTAATATCCAACCTCCCCTGTCTCAGTTTAAAACCATTCCCCCTTGTCCTATTACCATCCACCCTCATAAACAGCCGTCCCCCCTCCTGTTAACATGCTCCCTTCAAGTACTGGAAGGTCACAATGAGGTCTCCCCAGACCCTTCTCTTCCCCAAGCTAAACAAGCCCAGTTCCCTCAACCTTTCTTCACAGGAGAGGTGCTTTAATTGAAACAGTTCAGTAAGTTCAGCAGGCCCAGCTGAAGCATCTGCAAAGACCATTCAGTAGCTGTGCACTGTGGACTCATACTTTTCAGGTACTTTCCAAGTGTAGAAGCTAAACTGTCTGCACTATACCTTCTTAGCTCGAACCTAATTTAATGTAACCAAAGCAGGCATATTTCATCTTTTGTTTTCATAGTGTGACTGTTGCAAGGGTGGTGTCTGTGGAAAGAGGTCAGGGGTTGGGCAGAGCTGTTTTCAACCAGCTCCACCACAGACTCCCACATGACACAGCTGAGCCCATCAGCTAAGCTAGTAGCATTTGGTAAAACCATATTTAAGGAAGAGCCCACAACACCAAGGGGGAGTGGGAAAAGAGGAGGGAATGAAAAGAGAAGCAGCAGAGGGAATGCTATGGCCCAATGGGTAGGAGCAGCTCCACAGTGGAGCAAGCGCACCCCCAAAGGGAATGCAGTCACGTCTTGCACAGAAAACGTGCAAGAGGGAGCTACAGAGAGAAGCTACCACATCTTGAACATAACCCCACTTTACTCATTGCCTCCCTGGAGGGACTGTGTGTAACCTGTGGCAAAAAAGTCAGGGAGAAGAGGAACCCAGACTGATGCTGAGCCTGAAAGAGGGAAAAGACATTCCTCATTACCCAAATGAGTAATTAAATATTTCTGGTAACTGTCAATACATTAAGTTATATTCCTCAAATCCAGTCTGCTACCCATTAATATTTCATAAGTGATTTCTCTGTGCTTTTCTTGACCCACAAGATTTATCGTACTTGTTCTCCCTTATTTTCAAGTTTTCTATTTATTTCCCTGTGGAGCAGGGATCAAGCAAGTAGTCAGGTGGATGTTTGACAGGGGTCAACCCTCCACACTGACAAGAGCTCTCTGAATGCAGACTAATCCTGCATTTTAAACTGCTTTTAAAAAACACCATTTCTTTTCAGCAGAAACGCTATGAAGGCTTCAAAATGTAGAGTGAAGGGACCAGTGGTTTTGAAATGTTTCATAGCCTGACACCTATAGTCATTTTTATAATTTTGTTCTCATGGCTTTCAGCATTTTCAGATTTAAAACCTCCTCCAGATACTAAAATTAAATAAATCTGAAGAAATAGTTTCTGAGATGTCTTGGAGAAAGCATGGTGAGATAAACTGATTTTAGAACGAGTAGGATGAAAAAAGAGGAGAAAAGAAGCTGAAATGCCATTGTGAACTATTTGCTTCATCTGAAAATGAGAACAGCTTACAATACATATCACTGTTTCAGAAGGGAGGTTTAAACTGGCAACAGTAAGTGATGCTTAACATACTAGGCTATAAAGACTCACAAACCTTCATCTTCTTCTGTAAAGACCATTCATCTTGTGTTCTTGCAGATATACTGGCTGTCCTCTATTTTATTGATCATTTTCTCTTCTAAACTAACTACCTGCAAATACTATTTATGTTTCTGAATGCTATGAAGACTGTTTAATTGTTTGACAGAGATTTAACCTACTAAACAAAGTGTTTCACAAAACAGCTCTGTGTTCTGTGCACAGATCATGGTTTAAATTCCATCTGTAAAAACCTTCCTTGTGTTTCCTTTTCCTAGAAAAAAATGTTTTCACTGCTTGCTAAAGCTTTCTAATTATTTTGTTGAGGATAAGAAATGTATGTTGATAATGAAGTTAAGATTCAAGTGTATTCTTAAAATAGAGGCTTACTGAATTCTGCCTATTACGTTTCAGACACACTTCAGAATCTGAATCCACTCTCCTGTAGTATATAAATCAAACCTTTTCACTGGATTCTTGAGATTTTCAACATCTGCTGTAGTTAAGTGACAAGTGATAGGCAAAGTGATCTCCTCTTACTCTGTTCCTGTAGTGTGCCCTTGCACAGGGGATGAGTACAGACAAAATGCAAATGGATATCTCTGGGCCTGCTGCTGAAAAGAGTGCAAGAAAGGTTACTACAGCAGGCTGCCTCTGTTCAAAATGTTCAGAAATAATGATGAGTAAAGGCAGAATCTGAAAAATTTCCAGAGCACCAATGAAAGGTTTAGAGAAGCTGTAGCAATTACTGCAATTATTGACGTATTTACATATATACACATATACATATATTACATATTTACAGATATACACATAATTACATATATATATTCCAGACATATTTACATATTTACAAAGGAAAAACAAATCTTTCACTCCTTTGAAGAAATCCTGCAATTTTTCTCACAGTACTTCATCCAGCCTTCCTATGGAAAAATGTGACATTTATTTTCCCTTCTTTATGGGTTTTCTACTTCATTAAAAATCTGGAATTTTAATTAAAATCAACAGAGAATGAATTCACCAGATGATCATTTTTTTCTTTCCATTTCATCTCTTCAGAAGGATATTCAGAAAAGCAAGTTTACTGCAAGGTGGGTTTTTTTTGGTTGTTTTTTGTTTTTTTTTTGGTCTCTGAAATGTTTACTCCAGGGAAAAGTGAGGAAGGGCATTTTTTTCCTTTAAATAATGGACTTCCTACGAGGAGTGATTTCCAAGTTCTCCTTCTGTCTGTTTTCTCTCCCTTTGATATGCAGGCTTTGTTACATTTCAAAGAATATTTATGGAGTGGTGGTAAAAATTTGTGGCACTCTTTGAAAATGTCCAACTCTACTTAGTGGTACTTAGTGGTTTTCCTGTAATAATGTAAAATAAACATGATTTCCTTGAGCAGGAAAACAAAACTTTGTAACAGAAACCCAAATCAGAGGGTTGGACAAAATTCCAAATACTCTAAGAATTCAGAAAATATTACTGGTTAGCATTTTCATTATGGAGTATTTCCTTATAAATCATTCCTGTAGACATTCACCTATTCAGAGAACTATTGGGCTCAAGTACATCTCTTTCCAAGTCATTCTTTCCATGATATCAAAGAAAGTGGAAGTAGGCCTATTTCAAATTATGGTTTCAAGACTCAGAAGCTGTACTGATATTCATGAGAGGCTGAGAATGTGGAAACAGGAAGGCTGTAGATTCCATAACATTGCTTGGTCATGCAGCTTGGTCTCCCAGTACTAGGTCCACGTGCTGCTCTTGGTGCTCTAGGGCATGGTTAGTCCTTTTTGTAGATTTGGGTTTGTTTGGTGTTTTTTTTTCAGTTCACTGCCTGTAACAATGTGACCATTCAGCCCATCACAGTGATATTTTTCTATAACAAAATGGAGCATGTATATATTTGAAGGACATTAGAAGTACAAGGCATTCTCTGGTAGTGTTACATGAATTTGTTCTCATTTCTAGAAAGCTAGCCAGTGCATTTAAAAAAATAATGCAGTACAGTACAGTAATAATTCAAGCAACTGTAGGACTGTATTAATTGCATTGCAATGTTTATGCAGTGTGGCAGTGCCAGGAACAGAACTTATAGTGAAGTAGGTAGTTAAATTGTTTATCTGTATATGTCCTATGCATGCATGATAGCCTTCATAATCACACAGTCTTACACATCACATAATGTGATCACATAATCTTACAGTCATTTCCAGCAATATAATGATGTATGCCTACATCATTACCTTTCTCTTCCTTCTTATTTCAAGGACAGCATTTTCAATACCTCTCAGTGGTAAAAGAAGTAGGAAGGAACAATTTTTGGCCTCAGAGTCCTGATAATACATTTTAGTCCTTTAAGTTATTCATCATCCATAAGTTTTTGGAGCGCAGCATGCTTGGAGAGTCTGCAAATTTCACAAGGATTGTTTTGCTGCTAATCATAAATTCTTGTCAGTTCGTATTACACAGACACTTAAGTTGCTTATAAAGGCTATTATACATATCAGAATTTTTCTTCCTGTGGTCAGTTGTTTCTTTGGTATAACTTCCCTGTTACAGCAAACAGTCAGCATTTTAACGGTAACTTAAAGTTTAGATTGACCTGGCTCCTTTAGATAATTATATCCTTTATTCATAAGAAGCTCATTTTCAGGGCACTATTGGTTTTTCACTTTCAGTATGGTTTAGAGAGTGTTTGCATTGGATATGTTTAAATTGCTCAAGATGAAAACCTTGAAGGGTGTTTGGCTCCTGGCACACTTGTGTAGACTAGTTTGTGGCCGACATGTTCTGTCTATCAAAGATATTTGGATCAGCCATTCTCAAGGATTTACTTACTGCAGGAAAATGCTGTAGTACATTTCCAAATGTTTCACTAATTGTGCTATCTGTAGTGGAAATTGTTCTGTGGGTTTTGCCTACTGGATTAGTCAGTGCTGCTAATGTGCAAAACGAATGTTTTTGCTAAACAGTATAAATCAAACTATGATATTTACATATCTGTGGCTTGACCCTGATTATCTCTGTATCTCATGCTTTACTCTCTCACTGTAGCGGAATCAGGCTCTGCCATTAACAAAAAACATGGAATATTGTTCTAATGGTTTAGGAACGCTTTGCTGTTGTCTTCTCTTTTTTCTGCCTGCCAGATGTAATCCTTCCCAAAAGAGTAAAACTTTGCAATTCGCAGTTCCTTGGGTGGCAGTTCATACATGCATATGCCTATTTGTGTGAAGATCCAGCTTATGCAAAGTGCTTGGTAACACAGAAATTAAAACTTACTTTCTGGAGCCATACTGATGAGACAAAATCCACTTTGACTGGGTATCCAGACTCCCTCTTTGTTCCTACTCCAATCCTTTGCTATTTGAATCATACGAAGTCAAGGCAGTAGAGGACAGGTGAGGAAGTTATCCTACATTATTCAAGGAAGAGTTAATTATTTCTGCCTCTCCTCTTCAACTTTTCCATAGGCCTCCACTAGAAAACAGCAGTGGGGTTTCTGAACATTTGCTTTTCCTTCACTCTGTCATATTATTTTTGAGATAACTCAGGCTGAGTCAGTTACCCCGCTGTAAAGCCTGAGAAACTGCACTGACTACACTAACTATACTTGGGTGGGTGTAACCACAGCAGGAGAACTTGGCAGCATGGCTGTGAAAACGAACAAGCAAACAGGATTGCATGAAACTTGGGTAAGAATGGAAAGGAGAGATGTGAAAATCCACTCCATCCTGATGCTTTCACTACTTGTCCATTCCCTTCAACGGGAGTTTTGACATTATATATAGAAAACCAAAGCAAATACAAGCTCACAAGCCTGCTGGCACCCTTACTCCTTGACACAACTTTCTTTCTGTTCAGCTGAAGCACTGCCCTTGCCCTAACGTGTAAAGTTCCTATCCTAGCTGCAGTATTTGTAACCACTCTCCTCAAATAGGTAATATTTCTGAGCATGCTGTTTCCACTCCTAATCACAGCAAATGCTGGAGTGTATGAATCTGGGAATTTGCCACTGGGAGCAGTGATTGCCTGCAGTCAAAGAGATCCTGAGGATAAATGCCAGGTTCTCTTGCCTTATCAATTTCTCAGCTCCAAAGAATTGGTGGCATTCAACTTCCCTCTTTCTCACATTCTTCCCACTAAATCTCCAACCAGTGTTGTTGTGTTATTGGCCACCACATGCAGACCTCTGTTTATCCCAGGGTTCTGGAAGATTTTTAGTATAAACTCTAATCTGTTCCCATGTGAGCAGTGCAGTGGTTCTTGGTGATGCAGGTAAAGAACAGGTTATTATTTGTATCAAATAATCAGTCCTTGGAGAATGAATCAGATCCTTTTATAGACCTCTATAAATAAAAAAGTTTTTCTTTCTTCAGCTCTGAGAAACTAGAAACATTACACATTACCATGAGTTTGTAGGAAAAAAAAAAAGACAGAGAAAACATTCCTATAACATGAAGATGCATTTTTTTATCCTAAGCTCAAAAACCTGAACCTTGCACTTTGAAATAATAAGATGTTAGAAACCAAGTTGCAAAAGCTTGCAGAATTTTCTAAATTAAGTATATTATTCATCCTGTTGTCTTCACGGCTCTTTCTCTGGCTACAGAGCCTGCAAGAAAAAGGAGCAAATATGAAGTGTAGCGTGTCTGGAAAAAGCAGCTTTTAAATAGCACTTGGCATTTTCCAGTTTATTGCAATGAATGTTAATGCACATTGGGAATTCATAAACACAAAGAAATGATTTAGATTTCCCTTCCTGTATTACAAACACAGCAGGACAGAGAAGTGCAAAAACTGATATTATGGTGTTTACAGCTGGGATCCAATTATGTGAACACTATTTTAGTCTCAGCTAGTCTCTTGATCACACAATAGGCTGTACCTTATTCATCCTATTCAGAAAGTTTGGGTGAAGCATGTATAACACAGCTCCAGTTTAGCAAATTGATGTACTAGTATGCGTGACCATGTGCACAGGAGTTCCTGAAGGGAGCTAAGGCCATGGACTGATGTGCAGGCACATCGCTGCCCTGCGTGCCCCAGTTGCTGTCACGCTCCCTAGCCCAGCACTCATCCCTGTCAATTACCAGCCATCTTGGTGGCACTCTTCAGTGAAATGCAAAAACTCTCTCAAGAAAACAAGTTCACACACGTATATGTTAACATTCACACACGTATATGTTAACATACTGGTAACTCCTTAATTGTTTTCATTCTCTTTCTATTCCAGGGTTAGATAAGTATTAATTCTCCTTTTCAATTTTACTAGTATTCAAAATGTTGGAGATCTTTATTTGTTGTGAGGGTAGTTGTAGCTTTATTTTCTTTTGGTTTGCTCCAGAATTTTGGAAACAAAAAAAGGTTGCTTTTTTTTCCTAATAATTGCATATTTTCCTGTATTAAAATTCTCTATGTCTGAATGCAGTGAGTTGATTTCAGTGAGTCTGGCTAAAGTAAACAACCTGAAAGACATTTCTGGTAGTTGGAATGGAAGTCCTCATCCAAAGCTAAGATATTACCTCTGCTGTCCCTCTGGCAGGTTACATGCTGTCCAATTATGCGAGTAAAATTCCTAAGTGATAATCACTCCATTTCTTCTGTTCCACAGCCTGTCTAGCACTAAAATACCTTTTCAAGTGTAGCTTTGGTTATGTGTCTTCAACCAACTCTTCCCATGCCATACAAAGTGCTTGCACAAATTTTGTTGTATATCTCTCTCTACTGTCTCTACTGTCTATTTCTACTGTCCACGACAGAACATTATGAAAACGCTGATTATGTCTATGGGACATTATGCAGTGCCATCCAAAGAGGTCCAGTCCTGGAAGGTCAGAACACCATCAGTCAGGGGCTGAGCTAACCAGCCATGCTCCAATGCAAGGTGTGTCAGCTGGAACAAAAAGCCCCAGTAATGTGACCGTCCTGCTTGCCAACCTAACCAATTCTGCATTAGCACTGACAGGCACAATGAAGACACATCTCTAGCATAAAATTTCAGCCTCATATAAATCAGCAAATTATTCCTGTTGACATCATATAAATACTTGAATCATATTTTCAAATTGGGAAACATGCCTGAACTGTAACCTTTTCCAGATCCATCTTGTTTGGGTTCTTAAATGTATTGCCAAATATCCAGTGGAAGGAAAGATGAGGTTCATTTTCTTTTAGCACCTAACATCAGTATTTAGGTTATTCAGCTATTGAATCAGCATGATATTTTGCAATAAAGAAAGCTGCGTGCATTAAAAATACAGGAGAATGCAAATGAGTTTTTGTTTGTAATTATTTGATGTAATATTTTAAAATAATTATAAAACCTGGAATTTAAAGTCAAGTAATCCAGAAACATCAGCTCAGTGTTTGAATTGGCTTTTCTGAATGCTCCCCCCCGTTTTAATCCGGCACCTAGGCAGCTGCTGTGAAAACATCCCTGGTATTCACCAGTGCAAAGCCTAGGAAATAATAAAGAAGCGTCTGAACATGTATTTGAAGTTTGAGACCTGTGAGACTTCAAAGATTTTTGGCAAAAAAGGTCTGAAGGTAAAATTAATAATGATGGTAATGATAGTAATAATCAATAATAATAATGCTGTTTGACTCAATACAGAATCATATGAAGATAAGGAAATTTCTACATGGAATCCAATAATCTCTTCCCTTTTACTTTCACACATGCACATTGTCAGTTTTCACTTTAACTGCCAAAGCAGCAGACATCCTAGACATTACTGAAAATGCAAATATTCGGTGACTTCGTTGTGTAAGTTTGCTTTGCCATAAATTTTGAGCCTTTTTAAAGCGGAGAGATTGCTTGACAACTAGTGAGCAGACCAGCTGCCACTGCACACACTCATACCTAACTGTAGAGAACTGTGTATTTCGAAAGAGAAAACTAAATAACAGTATTTCAGCACTGCAGACTGTTGTTCTAAGTAGGGGGTCTCTGACTATAAGCAACCTCATCCCTGGATGTGCTTGCTATCAATTTGATGGGCTGTGATTCCGCAGCGTTCTTGCGATGGCCACGCTCATTGCGCTCATTTAGGCGTTCAAAGATCAAATAGCTTCTGAAGATAATAAGCTTATCAAAGAATTTACTGCAGTTAAGTTTATGCATGTTTGAGATGTCTGCCAAAAAGAGGCACATCAGCAGCACCGCATAGATTTGTTTAGAGATGCTTCGCTTCATCTGTCTTTGGTGCCTTGCCCAGGATGGGGCTCCTGTGAGGCTCTGGGTGCTGCCTGAGGCTCGTGTGTCACAGGCCTTGCTTTGGCCATGGTGCCACTTAAGAATGAATGAATAGGAATGATTTCCCAGCCTTCCCACAGTTCGTTCCTGTACTACAACTGGAAACTGTAGCTGAGGACAAAGTCTGAGCATTATACTTTTACAGTATTTTCAAACTCAGTGTACGTATGATAGCACTAAATTTGTAACATATTAGGCAGACCTTGACACGGACTGCAATTTTAAAGAAATTGCTGTTATTATAGAAAAAAATCCATTGCAAATTGATTTTTAAAATCAACTGAATGCTGCTCTGACAGCTGTGAAATGATTAGCTATGTAAAAAAAGATAAGGGTAATGATAACCTCGTCATGCCATCGTTTGTAGGGATTCGGAAAGCTTTCATAAAAGCCTTCTCCCTCTCTTATCTGGGCCTGAACCTGATTCCTCCTGTGCAGTGGCAGGTGTAGAATTGTAACACTGTCCATGTGGAGTAAATGGACTTGAGAGGAATTCACCATGCTGTTCAAGCTATTCTAAATTGGCCGCAGCCCTGAAGAACTTGAACTCATGACACTACCATAATTAGGAGAATAGTTACACACAGGGAATCTAACCCTTGTTTACTCTAAAAGTTGATCAATTTTTATGATTACAGTAGTGGGAAAATGCAATAAAATATTGATGTTTAAAAAAATCAGCAACAAAAACAGTGGAAGTAAATATCTTCAAAAGATTAAGGCTTTAGGTGAAGTCATATGTTTTATATATGATACCAAGTTGTATAGAAAAAATCTGTGTCTAAAACAGCTTTACTCAGCTTAACTCAGTAAAACACCAGCAATACAATACTCTGCCTTTTCTGTCCCTCCGTACTTCCCTTTTCCATTGCCATTTGAGTTTTCTTTTTCCAAGCCCTCCAGAAAAATCTTTAAAAGAGCATTTAAAAAAATTCAAAATTCAAAATCAATCAATCATAGCAACCCAAAAACTCTGACATTCCATGCTGAAATTAATTTCTACTTTTTGAAGTACAACCTCAAGATTTCTAAAGAAATGTGTTTTTTGTAGATAGCCCTTTCTTTAGCTACTTTGAAACTTCCTTTTCATTCTAAATCAAAGTGGATTTTTAAATTAATTTCAATGATGCCTTTTAATCATCTCTATTAAAAATTGCATTAAACTTGACAGGAAAATAGAAAAAGATTAGAAGAGCTTGAATTTTGCAGCCCTTTATTTCCAGCATTTATCAATTTGCGTCACTAGTAGCCTACAGATAATATATAGTGCTTTTTATTTTCAGGGAAAGAAGAATTCCAAAATTGTTAATTGTCAGACACTTCTTTTTGGGTTTTGCATACCTATCTGACACGATTGTTCAGTGGTATATTAAAATGTTAGTCCCTCCTTTTTGGCTTTTCTATAATTTAAATAATTACCTGAATAAAGCATGTGAATTATGGCTTTCACACTTCCCAGTTCAATCATGCTAATTTATCTTCTGGCAGAGAGTTTCAAAGAGAATTACTGTCTCGTTCTGAGACATGATGTTAATAAAAGATATTAATTACTTCTTAGAAGGCATATTTCTTTAACCAGGCTGCAAAATTATAAAGAGATTTTCCAGAAAAGAACATGCTCTGCTTCACTTCTCCCTCCTCTGACACACAGAATTTCTCTCACTCAGACTCATCCAAAAATGCCCTTTATTTTCACTGACATTGAAAACTTTTCCATTTAGCTCTTCTGTATCCTCACTCACCACTGGTGCCTTCGCTTTCTTTAATATCATTAAGTATACATTTACTTTGAAAACGCATCTCCCTAAGCTTTGAAAATTTACACAGAGGTCTCTTCAAAGCAAATGGAGAATGCAGACTGCATTCTATGGTCTCTGAACATCAAGGGAATACTTTCTTGTTCAGTTTCATATTCTTGGCTAATTAACACAGCAATTTGAACTTAAATTTTAGTAGAAAAGTGCGTGTAATTAAAAAATACGGAGTAGAATTGCTGAATGCCTGTCAAAGTTTTTGCACATCATGAATTGTTAATTGTTCAGGAAGATCTCTTCAGATTTAGGTACCCTTTTGTAGGTTGTATCTGGGAAATCATGGATGAATCCATTTTTTCAGTCCACACACAGACACAGAAGCTTAAGAACTTTGTTTTTGCTTTTCTTTAAGTTAGGAGGAGAAAATTTGTGATTTATTTAGTATTATTTTTTTAGGACTATTCAACTTCACGTTACGGTATTTTCTGCACGTAGCTTGGAATCTTAACCTAAAAGTGCCCTTTCACTTCTAAAGTGAGTGAATGTTCACTCCAGACATGGAAAAGAATTTTTGAAACTCACAGATTGGAAGTGTGTTTTCATTAAAGCTTTAGAAGGTTCTATTTTCATTGGGGTAGTCTAGTGAGAGAAAATTCACATTTAAATTCATGAGTTTGAATGGACCACTTTCCCTCTCATAAGGAATTTGAGAGAAATTTGCTTTCAGTGCAACACCAATGATCTTCTCTAAAATAATGGATCATAGTGGAGATAATCTGTTGGAAATTGATAGCAACATAACTTGCAAAGGAAGAGACAGTGCTAATTTTTTTTTTACCTTTTCATTCAGTGAAACATAGACAGTAGAAAATTCTGGCTGGAGATCTTTCACTGTCCAATCTTTTCAGTGTAAACAACAATGATAGAAGGAAACTAAATGACCTTTTCAAATAGCATGGCCCAGGGATGCAAAGTAAGCAGCAAAGACAGAAACACACTGTGTTTTAAAATGATGCTGGAGCAAGTTGGGAAAAAAAATACGCAGAACATAAAGGAACAGATACTAAAAATATAATGATCTTTCATAGTTATTCAACCTACAAGCATGATCTATTGTCCTTTCATTTGTTTGGGCACCACTTAATCTGTTTCACTTATTCTCATTCCAAGAAAAGCAAGAATGGCACTATGCACAAATTCCCATTTATGTTGTCCACATTCAGGCTAGCTCTAACCACACACATTTCAAGCTCTTTTAGAAAAATCTCTGTGTTCTGTACTTTGGCTGAGTATGATTTCTAAGTGCAAGGAATAATTGTGGCAGCATTCTATCAGCTTTGTGTATTAATTTTAGACACAACTTCCCATGGTGTGAGAACAGCCTTCTCCTGGCTGTTCCTCTTGCACCATGATAAATGGTGCTCATGCAATTCTTGTAGTGAAGCTCAGCATATCTGCCAGCAGCCTCCCTTGCTTCTGCAACAGCTTCAGTGCAATGGCACATCCAGGCCTCCCAGC
This sequence comes from Perdix hodgsoniae, assembly GCA_035772895.1. NCBI lineage: Eukaryota > Metazoa > Chordata > Aves > Galliformes > Phasianidae > Perdix > Perdix hodgsoniae. The sequence continues at coordinate 3,366,515 of JAPSGF010000069.1, forward strand.
TCCTCTCCATTTATTAGCTTGGGCCCAGATCAACAATCATATGCTCTCATGTGGTCATGGAGATTTTCATTATTATTATTTCTCTTTCAAATGGGGGCAGATGACTATCTGATTAGTGTATAGGGAATATTCACTTCTGCCTGTAGAAATAAACCATTTACACATATTTTACTACATTCTAAGTTCTCTCATTCTTGGCCCTTCTTCTACAGAATTACTTAACACAGTGACCTTTGTGTCTGAGATGCAGGTTCTGCTGATTGGCGCTCACTCCCTCAGAAAATTCTTTTTTTTTTTTTTTTCATTCCTTTATGGGAACATAAACTGGTTGATTTCTATTCCCCCTCTTGCATCAAACCTTGTATCTTTGCATTTTAAACAGATTCTATCTCCATTTTTGTTTATTTTGATTTCTTAAAACACTGATTATTCTCTTTTTCCTTTGAGAATAGTTTTCTTTTTTTTTTTTTTGTTCTTCCCAGCTTTGTTTGCTCTTTTTTCAGGACTAGAAAGGTGAGGTCCTGAAATTCTCTAGGCACGATCCTGCAGTTAGTTGTAAAACCAGAGCTAAGAAGAATGAGAAAGTCATATTGTCATACTTAATTTAGAGAGCCATGTAACCAAGGCAGTGTAAATGCAGCTCATTTGCTCATCATGTTAGTTTTTACTTTAATTTGCATTCTTCAATGAATTTTAATTTTAATTTCTTTATACTTTCTGGACCCTTGAGAAAGAATCCCTTGTAAAAAAGAAAGGATTCCTTGTATGTTTACTTTATACATATGTATAAAGGGTTACATACATATCTATATACAGTAAAACAGATTCAGTCACTCTGTGGCTGTGGGGAACTCAAACTTCACTGTTAACACCTGTGCAGAAACTTAAGAGATTTAACTGGGCTGTGTACAGAGCATGAATTCAACAACCTTAGCTAATCTCTGAGAAATGGAGCTGACACCTTAAATGCTAACTAGTAAGAACAGTGCTTTAAATCATGCAATGACTTCTAACGAGGAGGGTGCTGGGCATCAACTCCTGTGCACAGTGGTATAAACATATAAATATGAGCTTGAAAGATGGACAGAAGATTGCAAAGCCTATAAAATGAAAGGGCCTTTTAAACAAATCAAATTCTATCCTAAGCAGAATGATAAACAAGTGAGAGCTGCAAACTGAAAGTAACCAATATATTTCGGTGTTAGATCTATCCTTATTTTCCCTTCTGTCCAATTTTTGTAAATATGCTCAAAGAATGTGTAGAGGAATAGGAAAAATTTCCCACACCGTTAGACCAGCAGTAGTTATCTAATAAAAAAAATAATAATCTGAATGGTCTCCAAGCCCAAAAGGAGGCTGAGAAAACTAACCGTACCACAGTATAACTCACAAGGGTATCCAGCAGGGCTGAAACCAAAATCTAGAGGTTTACTTAGTGCTTTTGGAACTCTGGCTTTTTAGCTATTTCTCATGTAAGTTTTTCTATTTTTATTCATCCAGAAACACACAGTACTGGCTTATTGTGATTTGCTTTTGTTTTTCATTCCCATGTCTGGAGTCTTCATGTACTGTAAAACTCCAAGAAGGTTTTCATTCCTATTTCACATCCAGAATATTTTTCTAGATTTCCCACAAAAGCAGCTCTCTATCCTGCAGTGAATTTGTGAACATACCATCCTGCTTTCTTACTGCCAGGGATTTCAGCTTTACTATGCAAACCAAAGGTCCCAAACTTCAGCCTTCCATCCCACACGGTTAGGAACATCTTAAGGTGCTAAGGTGCTAAGGACCAAGTCAGTAGAAGCCTCACCCTGATCCCAATTATGTAACCATATGGATTAACTCCATTGTCACTAGTAGAAGAAAGACAGAATAAAATATTAACATGAACAGTTTTTTCATGTATTCATTTCCATTTCCATTGTCCATCACCAAGACAAAATGTTATAACTCTGAAATCAGCCTGTCACTTATATAACTTGAAAACTTACTTACTGTAGAGCTTGCAAGCTTAATACTCCTACGCACATGCACTCCTAGTCAAATTAACCTTCAAGTCAATGAATATTTAATTTCAACATTATTTTCAGCATCTTATCTCTCCACAGTAAGTGTGTGCCAGATAATAACATAGTTGATATGGTGGTAAATTGTTTAATGCACAAGAGACAAAGTAAAAAGAGCTATCAACCAACCAACTCTATACTTGATGGTCTGTCCTACATGCAAAACGCCCAAGCCATAGGTAGAAGTGGTGAAACACAGACAGAATGTGAAAACAGAGAAACTCGGAAAGACATAAAAAAGCCTTCTTTCCCACTTTGACAGAGCACTAAAAACTGGCTAAGGAAATTAAAGCACTGGAGGCCAATATGGTACAACACCATTACAAACAGATCAATAGAATAAAATGTCACACATATCTTTTTTCCAGAATTTTCAATAACAAAACACTGACCTTTATAAAGAGGTACAGAGCTGTGAGAAATAATCTGATTCATTTTGTCTAATGCTATAAACCTAAAAGCATCAGAGAGAAAAGTCAAACCAAGAGATATTAGTCAGACTTTAAATAAGCTAAAGGCTTTCTGAAGCTAAAAGTTCTATGTTTTTGGAAGAGTATCAAAGACTCCTACAGTCTACATCAGATAGTTCAAATTTTCCATAGTATGGCTAATCTGAAAATAAAATAAACAAAAAAGTCAGAATTGCTCTTTCAATAGCATCAGAGTGTTTTATGAAAACCCTATTGGTCTGATGAAAGTTTCACCTTCTCATTATCATGGTCAAATTTTGATCAAAGTATGTGCCAGTCCTTAGACTAAGAATGTTCCTACAAAGCTCAAGTCATTGCTTTGTGTAAGGCAGAGGAATGGTTTGAGACTGTCCCATTTCTCAGCTGACTGGCATATCTGTCTCTTGGTGATACTGAGTTGGGAATCAGCCTTCTTCCTCCATGACCTCTAAATGGAGACCCTTCAAAATTTCAAAATCTCCTAATCAAATTGTTATTTTCCAATCAGCCCCACTGCTCCTATAAGCCGTGGGCTTAAGTAGCATGAGTAAGCTGCCAGCTTAATGTTTCACCACTGTAAAAATATTTAAGAGACTGAAAACATGTACAAGTACACCAAGGAAGAAAAGAACATTCCTCTGTTGTTGGGATTAGTGGTATCCAATACTGATTTCCTACTGTCATTTTTCTCTGTCTTTCTGTAGAATTCCAGGAATCGCAATAAGCAAGCGAGAAGAAGAAAAAAGAAGTATCTTTCTTTTGCATGTGATTGCAGTGGTTCAATTGTAACCTCACACGGCTTTTTAGAGAAAAGCATATCTGGAGAATAACTGAAATTAGAAACTAATTTTAATCAAGCATATTGCTGCAAGATTTTGGGTTTGTTTTTATGACTTCTGAGGGAGGAGGTTTATTCAGGCTACCCTTTGGAATCTATTATTCATGTCATGAAGAGAGCCTCAGAAAACAGCTGATCCTTGGTATAAGGCTGATATGCAAAGTTAGATGTGCATCTGTGCAGAAGTTTGATTATTGAGATTTATAGTCATGGTACCTTACTTTGCTAAATGCTTTCTGTGAGGCTGTAATTCCACATGTTGTGGTACAGGACAGCAAGAGAAACCCTTTAAAGTACAACTGTGCAGCAACTGTGAAAAATAGCAGCAATTTTAGCAAAAGAAGTAGCTGGATAAAGACAGGCTATTTTATTGTGCAGTATTTCTAGCTTTGCAGAAAAAAATATACAGATAACACGTTAAAAAATGCTACAGCTTTCTTTCTATTGTAATGCTCTCTTTTTTTAAAAATATTTTTGTTCAGATATGTACACTTCCTAGCCACAAGGCAACGGTATATGCTGAGAATATTATCTGTTGCTATAGCTGATACAAGAGGAAAGTGTTCTACCAATTCACCTCTTAGCTAGCCAACACAGCCGTATCATTTATGGGTATCAAGCTGAAAGACTGAAAACTTAAAGGATGCAGAGGCTTCTGATTTTCGGTAGAAATATCTTTTTCCAGTTGGGAAAACCAAATCCCATAAGGAAGTCAGATCTTATATTATCATAAGACTCAACATATCCCATTTAGTGGGAAAATTGAATGCCCTAATAGACTTGCAGATTAGATTTTTTTTCTTCTTTTTTTTTTTCTTTTTGTTTAAATGGAATTTCAGATCCACATGCCAAGGGAGATGGGCTGCTGATTAAATTTGTTTGATCATACGTCAGTAGACTGAAGACCTCCCACTGTCTTCTTTAACCACTCCCTCAATTTTTCAAATGCATTATTATTTAGATATCATCCGCAGCCTTGTTTAACAAAACTGAAATCATTTGTCTGGAATGTATTTGTATCACTATGATACCAGCTCTCTGTTTTCAAAAATTGATTTTCAGTGTGCCATTTCCATGTATGTTACGGTATTGCACATTCAAAGCTGCACCAAAATAATTATGATGAGATGCTCATCCTAATATAGAACTGAAACTACATTCCTAATTTGAGGCTGCTTTTCAGAATATATTCAGTGGAGGAATTTACTTTGAAAACAGTAACACAGCGATGCATTTAGCTGAGACAAATGCAGTTCTTTTCAAACAAGAAAGAGGAAATTACTTTTATAACTACACCGATCCTTGAAAAATGGCACGGTTTATTATAAACTGTGTAATGAAATAGTATCTTACATTTTTATCATGCATTATAAAAGTAATAGGAACATATGACAACTTTTTACTAATTGACAAGAGTGTTGCAGATCAGACAGAAACTACTCCTTTCTTGAGGAGGCAAGTGAAGATAGTAACAAAAAGGTCAAGGTAACTTCATCCAAAATATCCTAGTATTACATGCAAGAAAGCATGATTGTAGCTTGTGTAGCTTAATTATAACTTATTCGTATGCACAGTTCTTAGGACTGTATGAAAAGTCAAGTCAACATGTAACTGATATTTCAGCCTGACAGCATTCATGGCTGACAGGAGAGACAATAAATATGGGCACACGTAATTTTGCTGCATAAACATTAGCCTGGGTTTCTTGCTGTACAGGACTGAGGTCATGTCTACACCAGAAAGTTATTCTGGCAGGACTTTGCTCTGATTACAGCTTGTACATATTGCGTTGGAAGGACAGATACATACTTGCTGAGCTGCCTTTGCTAGTGCCAAGTGTCCTCCCCTTGAAAACCCATTTTGGCAAACCACAGAATCATATAATCATTCCGTCACAGAACGATATCATGTCCACACTTTCTGTTGACCCCTGCAAGGTTGCTAAGAAGGGACACCTCAGGTGCTGGACATGGCACAATATGCTCACGGATAGTTGCACAGCTGCCTTCTTTTTTCATATCCAAAACTGGACTCTGGCCAAAATTATTGACAAAAATTAATGAGTTTGAGGCTGGATAGCTCAGCCTGGGAAGAGAGTGTCAGTCAATTGTGCAACAAACAGCAACAAGTGGATTTGAAAAAAATAGGGCACCTGAATTTGAAAAAGCACAAAAGTGTGGCGTCTAATTCAGTCTGGCTTGTGACATAGTGGCTCCAAGCACACAGGAATATGGCAACAGCCACATTGGCTCAGTGTCAAGCAAGAGGTCTCTAACTAGCTTTGAGTTTTTTCTCTGACAGTAAACAGAAACAGGTGCTGAGAGAAAAGAGCAGACTACATCTATGGCCACACTTCTCCAAAGCCTCAGGACTTTCTAGGTGCAAAGTTTTCACGTTGTGTTTCACAGTATTTGATTAATTCATTTTCCAGCAATTTCCCTTTCGTATTTTGAAACTCTGCAATTTTAGTATCCAAGACAAGCAGCAGTAATAAGTTCTACAGCTTTTAGGGAAATTGACTATGGAACTACGTTACTGAGTTTGCTTAGAGCAGGTAACTAATTTCATTAGATGCTCATTGTATTTTAAGCTGAAGGAGACAGCAAAAAAATTGCTCACTACTGCTCATTATTCCTTGCCCATTTTGGACTTCACAGTTTTCTACCACAGCACCCACACAATGCAGATGCATCATGAGCAGCGTTCAGTAGTTGGAGAAGAGGCGTGATGCTGCAGCATCATTTACAAATATAAAATCTTTTCAAACAAAATGAATAAGAATACAGTTCCTGGACTGGCATTTTTAGATTTAAAGAGCCAGTGCTGGTCTTCAATGGCTTTATGGTTCCTTGGTTAAATAAATTATACTGTGAATAGCAGTAGAGGACTTTTTTTTTTTTTTAGGAACAGGGCCAACCAAGCTGCTTAATAGGTATCAAACAGGTGGAAGAACACTGGTAGTAACTCCTGGCTAGCCTGAGATCAATAAGCATTCTTGTTGTTGCTACTGTATGTTATAGTTTCCATATTTGTGGAGTGAAAACTATCCTGATGGAAGAGTGAAGTTCAATAGTTGCTGATTTTGAACAACCTAGCACAACCAGAAGGGCTTAGCAAAGCTGTAAAGGGTCCTTTCAACACTAAACTAGAATGCCACAACATGCTGCTTTTGTGTAGGTGTTTGTATAATTGGCTTTTATTTGATTTGTCATAGCAGAATACAGTAGAGGGTACGTTATAACTTGGAAATATTCATAAATATGATCTTCATACTCCTTGCTGGAGGACAATTTGAAAACAAAGTTCTATCAAATTGTGCAAGCAGTTGGACACTTCAGAGCTTACAAACTTAGACTCTGGCACTTGTTTTTTCTTAAATTTAACTACACTAAAACATGTGTGGGTTTTGGCACTTTTTTTTTTTTGGCTCACAGGCCAGCATACATTTCGTTCCAGCAGTTTTTCTTACCTATGGAAATTGTGTTATATGCTTAGTTTTACCTTACCTCCTGCAGTTTTCAGCATTTTTCTAATATTTCTTTTGTCTTTCTTCAATCAGGCTGTGCATTAACCCACCATATAATTAATGAATATACAGATGTTACGGTATAGCAGAGAGCTCAGCTATGTAGTTGTTACACCAGAGCAGGAAACTGAAATGATAGGTACACTCACCCATATCCTGGTCTCATTATGAAACTCCAGCAGAGAGGATCTCCAGAACAGATCCTTCCCCACTGGCAGTCAGCTCTTAAATGGGTCTGGGAGAGGTGCAGCCAGGCTCCACCCCTTCCTGCAGCACTGGTGAATTGCCTTCACCTGTGCTCCCATGGCTGACTCAGGGGATTGACCACCTGAGGTGATCAGTCAGAGGTTCATGACTCAGCAGTTCCCATACACTCCACCCCTTCACAGCATGAACCAATGATCAGGTTGACTAAAGGGTAAGCTTTTCCTAATACAGAAATCCGCTATATCACAACGCTTATACAATTTTCATCATGACGCATGTTGGTAAAATTCAAGATGAGTGACGATTGGTGAACGTTGATATTCTTTTATGGCCAGTCTCGATGATGTTACTGGAGGCATGTGGCCACAAGGTGCAGGTCCATCCTATGTTCCATCAGTCCCGTGTAGACCATCACCAGGTGTTGCATGTGATCTGACTGTAACACTGGAACACTTTGATGGCATTTCATTCCTTCTGGTGATCCTGAAGGCTCAAAGACTCACAAGGAGTAATGCAGATGTTTCAGAGGTACCAGGAGGGGAAGGTCTGCTCTCCAGGGCAAGATACAGGCCATATTTCTATCCTGGGTCAACACTTCTGCTTGTACTGGGGCATGTCCCAGCCACCTGTACCACACCTTCTGGCCAGATGTCTGTGGCTGCACATCAGGCACCAAAGGAGGTGTCCTGATCTGCCACAGGGACATGATGGGGGTCCCTTTAGCAATGAAGATAAGAGTGTTGACCATGATATCAGTAGGCCATGTACCTATTACTGGAGGGACTACTGAGCCTCCCATCTCCAACAATCTCCCCCAAGGTGCAAGTAGGCCACACCACTTGGGTCCTACCTGCACCTTCCAAGGCCATTTTATTCTACAGGTGCCTGCATCTGAATCCTCAGGGACAGGGAGCAGAAGATTATTTTCATTACCAATCTGGGGTCTTACCTGATGATCAATGCCCATAATTTGGATCCTAAGCGGGGTGGCCCATGTTGTCCGCAACATTCTCAAGACACTGCTTCTGCCATCTTGGGTAGGGGAGGGGGGAAGGGGGTCTTTCATTCAGGTCCCCGCAAGGTTTCATACAGTCTTTTAGTCTACCCCTGCAGGGACTGGGAGTCTCTCTTCAGGGTGGCCTTAGGAATACTGTTATAATGTTCAATGAGGCCTGCCCCCATTGGATTATATGGCAGGTGGAATCACCATTTGATATTTTCTTCTACCCAGCATTGTATCATCGCGCCAGTAAAATGAGTCCCTTGGTTGCTCTCAATGACTTGAGGTGTCTCGTAGGCAGACATCAGTTTAGCGAGTGCCTTGATGGTATATGCCTGGTTTGCTTTCAGTACTGGATAAGCCTGCAGTAACCCACTTGTAGCATCGATGCAGGTCAGGGCATATCTTGCCCCCTCAGACCGAGGGAGGGGCCCAATGTAATCTACTGCCATCGCTGGAGAGGATTGTGTCCTCTAGCAAGACGGGCTGTTGTTTCAGGCAATGATCTCAGTCTCATCTTAGAGCAAGCATCGCAATCCTGGCATGCCTGGACAATGTCAGGTAGCTGTATGGGCAGTCCCCATGCTTTAGCAGCTGCCCACATTGTCTTTTGTCCTGCATGCCGTAGCTTCTGATGTAACCAACAGGCGATGTTCTCAGATGGCAAATTCTCAATCCATCCAACTCAGGCCAGTGTGTCAGCTCCATCATTTCCTGGTGACTGTAGGGGCTGATGACCAGAAACATGGTAGACACATGCAGTCCTGTGTTTGACTGTATTCCATATGTCTAACCACATGTCTTTGCTCCAGATTGGTCAGGCATGGATGGTCCATTCCTGGGTGGCCCACTGTGCAATCCAAAGAGTGAGCCCCTGGTACACAGCCCAACTATCTGCACCAGATATTCGGAATATCATCACCAGGTTCCTTGGTTATAACCATCCACATGGCTCACAGTTCTGCCCATTGGCTGCTCTGACCATCCCCCTCGTCAAACCAGATTGTCTCGGTCAAAGGATGGTATGCTATTGCTCTCCACTTGCTCGGGTTGCCCTTGCTGGACCCATCTGTGTACCAGGCATCTTCAGGGATAGGATATTTCCCCTCCTGAACGGGACTCTTCTCTGGTGGAGCGACCAGTGTTTCTTTTGATGCATCACTGTGATAGGTCACTGGGCCTAGGATCTTCTAGAGTTCTTCTTTCAAGGGTGATGAAAACACACTGCTCCTTTGGCTGAGATAGGCGACCCATCGTGCCACTGTTTGTGCTTGGGCACAAACTTTAGGAAGGTGGGTCAGATCTTTCACCCACCCCTGAATCAGCAGAGTGGTTTTAACTATAACTTCAGCTGTTTGAGTTATTGGCTCCACTGCCTGCAATGCTGAATAAACAGCCAATAACTGTTTTTCAGTCATACTCTATCTTTCTTCTGCTCCGTGCCAGACCCGAGACGAGGACCCAATGGGGGTCTGAAAAGAACTCTGGTGTTGCCACAGGCCCCAGCCAAAGATGAGGTATAAAGGAACGCCAATAACCCAATATACCCAGAAACTCTTGCAGCTGCTTCAATGTTGTAGGAACTGGGAACACCTAAACCTTAGGTATGACAGTACTGGGTAGTTCTTTGGTCTTTCCTGACCAAACCACCCCCAGGAATTTTACAGACAGGCCGAGACCTTGGACCTGTAGGGGATTTATAACCCATTCACTGTTGTAAATAGGAATGTTAATGAATCTGCTGCCTGCCCTACTGCCTCCAGTGAGGCAGTTGTCAGCAGGAGATCCTCAATATAATGATATAGATTAACACTGTTAGGTTTTTTCCCCCATTCAATCAGGTCACGCACCACTAGATTGTGACAATACATTAGTGAATGCACGTACTCCTGTGGCAGGACCTGAAAGGTCCACTGCCTGCATCCCCACATACACAAACTGATCTTGCGATTCCCCAGCAATGGGGATACTGAAGAATGCATTTGCTAAATCTAGGACACAATGATATGACCACATGAATAGGTGGCATGACCTTATTGAATTCCCTGTAATCCACTGTCATTCTCCACGTGCCATCTGACTTTCACACTGGCCCTATGGGGGAATTATATGGGCTGCAAGCAGGTCTTATAATGCCCACTTTTTCTAGTTCCTGCACCATTTTCAATATTTCAGCCTGCCCACCCAAGGGTCTATAGAGACATACATTAGTAATCTGGCGCAGTTTCGGCAGGCAAATAGACCCATATTTCACATGGCCTCTTAATATTACCTACACCACCCAGATACTAATACATCTCTGTTGAAGTCTGAACTCTTCCACAGTTGTCTGGAGACCCAGACCCCATAGAATACCTATGCCCAAGATGTATTCCTGGACTGGGGCAATAGATACCTTATACTCCCAACCCCCAATTTCAACCATGTTTGGGTGACAGGAATAGTCTGTCCCCCAGAGCCACCAATCATCACTCTGCCTCCATCAAATTTGGTCAGATTTCCATAGGTAATTGATGTTTCTGCTCCAGTGTCCACTAATGCCATAACTCTCTGAATATTTTTTTCGGGACCAATAAATCATTAATTCTACATAGGGCCTCCAGTCCCGTCTGGAGGCCCTAGGGGGACTAACATCCCTCATCACGCCATGAATTGTGCTATGGCCAATTCTTTTGCTTCTGGTGGCTCAGGCATCATGGCCCAGACACTTGAGGTGGCTTTTTTTTTTTTCCAAATAGGAACAGTGCAATCTTCCAGGTTCCACATCATTGTTGGTATTCTGTCTATAACCCTTACCCTTGGTTTCTTAGGATAGTTCTGAAATTTTTGATTGTCTTTTTGTTATCTCCAAAGCTGGAGGGCATGGTTGGGCTGGCTTGGCAAAGTGAACTTCAGTCCAAATTAAGTCATTAAACATTTGTTTTCAGGAGACCCTTATGGGTCCAATCAAGGAGCTCGAGTAGTTGGCATCTTGGTTTTAGACACCAGCAGGACCTTAGCTTCTTCTAACGTCCAAATATTGCACCTGCTCCGCAGGCATTGTGTTTCTCCTAGGTCAGCCACTAACTGGGCAGCCTCCTTGGACTACCATTTCTGAGGCCACCAGGGGATTTAATATAGAGACCAAAGTACCATACAAATGAGAGGAAGCTTGCTGTAGAATTAGGTCTCTCATCCCTGCTGAGAATTGGACCATATCAGTGCCATCAAATATATCTTCAGAAATTACCTCCGTTATACCCAGTTCGCAGATATAATTTTGAAGGTCCTTCATGGAGGACCACATCCCTGTATGTAGAGGTATATCAGATTTATTTGGCCATACCATACAGCAGGCCACCATTAACCATTCTACTACAGAATGGTTTTCATCAGGATATTGATTTCCCACATATAACCTCCGCCTGAGTGTAGAATGGACAGTCATGGTGGCCAACTTGGCTATTTCCAGGCCATTCACCAAAACACTTTCTGCCCCAGAATCCCACAGTCTTAATAGTGAGTCTGGCACGCTTTCTTTAGGCTTCTGCCAAAGTTGCTCTACTAAATCCATCGATTCTGTTGCCATGTATGGCCAGGCTGTTACGAGCAAATGAGTCTGGGCAGGGGGCCACTGATCAGGCAGCACCCCTGCTGGTCTGTCCTGTACTTCTTTTGTTTCCTGAGTTATGACAGGATGGACTTCTAGTGGATCTGTCAAAATTAAAGATTTGAGATCTAATTTAGATTTTTTTACTTTCCTGATCAACAAAGTCTAATCAGACAATGACAAGACCATGAGTCTGGTCATTATCTATTGAAATGTTACAAACTTAACCTACTGGAAGATGCAGAATTGTCTTTTTCCCCTGTTCATATGCCAAGTTCTTGCTTTAACTTTTTGACACAGTCTTTCAAAAGTTGGTTATCATTCAGTGAAGTATTATACCTCATTTCCGCATGATTTAAAGTATTTAATAGTAGCCATGCCACCGTGGAAGCAGCTAATTGTCTTTCTTTCATGATCGGTATATCTTTGCTTAGTCCCTGAAAGTAATCTGCCATGTGATATGGGAAACCATTTCCCATAACACATAGGGGACTCTATTTTTCAATGATAACTACTAGCTCATAATAGGGAGATCCCACAAATCCCAGGATCTGCCCTAGAATCATTTTATCTTTGGGGGGAACGGGGGGGGTAATGTTCTCCCCCTTGACCTATTTAAGGAAATTCCAAAGGAAGGACATAATGTAAAGTTAGTATATTTGACCTGCCTGGCTCACCAAGCGTACAATTAATAAATAGGTAGATGCTACAGTATAGCAGAGACCTTGGCTACATAGCTATTACACCAAAGCAGAAAACAGAAAAGATAGGGACACTCATTTGTATCCTGGGCTTACATGGAATGCTCCAGCAGAACAGACCTCCAAAAGAGATCCTTCCCCACTGGCAGTCAGCTCTTAAATGGGTCTGGGAGAGGTGGAGCGAGGCACCACCCCTTCCAGCAGCACAGGTGAATTGCCTTCACCTGTGCTCCGTGGCTGACTCATTGCTTGCCTCAGGTGATCAATCAGAGGTTCAGGCCATGATTCAGCAGTTCCTATACAGCCATCATGCATTTCCCTGAACTCAAGTATGCTCAGCTTGAGTATCATGCACTCTCCTGGACTCCTATTATTGTATTTTACAAGTGCTGGGGATGTAAGCTGCCTTGTTGTTCTGATTTTCTTCTCCTCAGTGAAGTCGGTTAGTAGGGGGCTCTGCCTCAGACAAAAGCAAATATGCACACTGAATAAAACGTCATCTGAGGGGGGAAAGAAAACGCAACACTATGTTGAAAATTTGGAAGGAGTCAAATTTTCTTCAGGGCTATTCCACAATTCAAGTTGTAACAAACCTGAAGGCACTCTTGAGAGTCTTTGAAAGGACTGTTTGAGGCAGGAGGGAGGACTCCTGGGATCACTGGAGAAACCCTGGCACCTCGCTGTTATGCCAGTTAGGTGGAGATGAGCACTGTCTGCTGATTATGCTTACTCTTTTCATGCCTTGAGTATAGGCTCTTATCTTTATTCCGTACAGCATTGCTTAGCCCAGATCTACAAGTTCTGAAGTCTTCTGGCTTTTTGAAGGTTTGATACCCTTTTCCCATTCCTAGATGAGTTAATCATTACTGAATGCTGCTGAGGGAACCCTCCCTCCCATCAGTAAGGATGTCCCCTTTCGCTTGCAGCATCTTCTTCATTCAAAATTGCAACTGAAAATGTTGTATCTTGTCCTTGCTGGCTGAGGAATTATCTTGTTTGTGACGGTGATTTTATTTTGCTATTTAACTAGTAAGAAGTTTAGTTAAAAACTTTTCTGTGGAATCTTAGTTTGAGATATTGTTAGAAAAAATATTGCCAAAAGTCACAAACCAAAAGTCACAAAAGTACGAACATCAAATATATTTACTTACCATGCTGTAGATCATGATGACCTTCTCATACTGTGCTTTATATTAGGATGACAATTTGTGTAATAAAAACATGAATATTTTGACTATTTCTTTACTTTCCTTTTGCAAAAACTAAATTGACAAAAAGCAAAACACATCAACACTGGTCTCCCATGGTTTAGAAACAGTGCAGTAACTACTAGAAACACTTAGCAAATCAACGTTTCTATTTGTTTTACATGATAGTGCCCACAAAAAAATGTGCCTGTTTGGGAATGTTCAGAAAAACACTTGAGGGAGGAATCTTGCCAAGGATAGCTCTATCAACAAACAGCAACATTAATACACATGTTTTTGCATGATTAGGATAATTGTCTTTTATTTAAAACACAGTTTGAACTATTATTACGGATTAATTGACAGGGTAAACATTCTTGTTAAACTGCACTACCCTTGTTAATCTGAATGTATCTTCTCAGTCTTTACCAAATGTGTAAATGTCTACCACAATCCTGCTGCAGTATATGCAACACTGTGCCTTACAGTCTACTCCATTCAGCTTCCGCTCTGCTATAGCTTCTCCTCTCCATTTCCTGGTGTACTCTAACACTTGTATGCCTCTTTTTAATGCAATCATCCACTGCTTGGCCTATTCTGCTCCTATTTTGCTTCTTGCTTGCTGATGCAGTGATTCATCACCCAGTCTAATCTTGATTTACAAGTGTTTTTAGATAGCCCACAGTCAGGGAAATGAGGCAGTGAAAAGAACTATCCAGGGAATTTAAATAAACTTGGAATGTATCCATCTATAGAAATCTGGGAAAATTTTCCTCATCTCTATCACCTCAAAGAGCATTTATGGCAATGCTCCTTCTTCTATTTGCCTGCCTATCTGTTTGGAAAACAAAAACATAAACTTAAAGCCATTTCCCCTCATCCTGTCACCTGTCAACAGTGAGAAGAGACCAGCCCTGCTCTCGCTGTAAGCACCTCTCAGGTATTTGAAGGGAGCAATAAGGTCTCCCCTCAGCCTCCTCTTCCCCATTCTGAACAGCCACAGTTCCTTCAGTCACTCCTCATAGGACATATTCTCCAAGTCCTTCCCCAGCCTTGTTGCCCTTCTTTGGACCTTTACAACAGCTTCCCATGAGCCCATCTGGCCTTTTTGCTGTAATTAGACAGCTAAGAAAAGAGTGAGGGAGCTGTTTGCTGGTAAAATTAAGCATGAGCCATATTTCTAGAAGTCACATGGGACAATGCACCTCACTCTTCTGTGTGGCTACACAGAACTTCTCTCTGGCCAATAAGTGGCACGTCGGTCTTTGTGAAAGGTACTTTTAACAGTGCATTATGTTGTAATGTAATTTTACCACAGGACAAAGAAAGTCCAATTAGCCTCCTTTCAAACTTGCGGCATGATCACACCTACAAACCGATTTTAACAAATCATTGTATAATCTATTTTTGGATCAAACAGTTCTAGGCTGTACTAACAGAGCTCTGACTTCAAAATAACCTGCACTCTATTTTCATTCTCATCACATAGTTACGCTTTATTTTTCATTCTTGTTTCGCATCAGGCAGTGACAAGAAGGTACAACATATCCAGCAGAGTTTGTTTTTATTTCCTTTCAAAATTTATACTTGGAAACTTTTTAAGAAGGGGAACTCAGTTTTACTTGTTTGCTTTGTGATTTAGGCTGACAACGGGGGACTTTAACATCCTTAGCACCCACATGCATGTCTTCTGTTATGCATCAGCGTGCTTAAGTGACAGAAGTGCACATTAAAATCCAGTCATTTGGAGTTCTTCCATCTTAGTATACAAAGTACTACCTGTATATATGCTCTTCCCTCCCACAGAGAGATAAAGAAGCTTAATCTTCTCCTGGGCTCTGTGTGATCTTCTTTTATCTCCCTAGCTGTGTTCCACATAATGAAAATGACATCATGGTAGCTTTTTGCCTCTTTCCACATTACTTTCAGGTTAATTAATGTCTTCAGTTCAGAATTTTTAGAAGGATTTTAATTTTTATTTGTTCATTTTTGTTTTCAATACATCATTTTTCTCTTTTTCTTGGCATATATATATTTTTAGATCAGTGACCTTTTGGATGTATGATTCATGCTGATTTAATTTTTTCCAGCTGGTACACTTTCATTTAAGCTGATAGAAATGCAATGAAACTGATACTTTTGCAATGAAACCAGCCATTACACACCTGTGCTCTTGGATTTTATTTTATTGGAAATAAATAGATTTTCTCCTCTATATTCTTCCCAACATGTCAGTAATAACCTTTTGTCAAAACAACAACAAGAAAAGAAAGAAAAAACAAAACCAAAAAACAACTATACCAATAAAAAGCCAAACACCTGTACACTAATGTTGTCTGTCACAGACCAGTAGCTATTCCAAATGAGATAACACTACTTAATTTATTGCGGAACTATTAAAAGCCAAGCATACTTTTTTATTTATTAAAGCAAATAAGTAGATATCTTGTACATCCAAAAGGCTGAAGAAATATTTCTATATATCCATCAGCTCTGCAAAAATGGTTCTGTGATTCCAAGGCCTATGAGGTATACATGCAGGTCTTTGGACCTACTCTCAAGATTATTGACAAGCATGTTCATCAGCAGCTGAGAATCCAAAAACGAAACATCGCAGCATGCTATTTGCCCTCTGAGAACAAAATTGAGCCTTTAGTGGGTTTGTTTCTCAGCAGGTATATGTACAGTGTGAGATCAAAGACCACTTCCATGCTTGTATTCTTGCTTTATCAGGAGGAAAAAAAAAAAAGATCCATCTTCAGCCCTGATCCCCTTCCTGAAATTCCTCTCTCCCTTCACAAAACACATGCTTGCCTCACTCACAGTTGGAGAATTTCATTCACCGTCAATCTCAGGAGAAGGGAAACGATTCACTTCCACATCATTTTATACTCAGAAAATACTCTCGACTCCTACATTTTCTGTGTTTAGAGTGAAAATTATAAACAGTAACCTGAAGAAAAAAAATAGAGACAGAAATAGAGAGACAAATAGAGAATGACATAGAGAAAGAAATGGAAGGAAGGAAGAAAAGAAGGCAAGAAAAAGCTGTATCAGGACTCTGAGAATGAAAGCTTTGGAAGAAAAATATGAAGCTCTTGGTTCAAGTGTTCAGGCAGTATCAGTTGTCATGACCATATTACATGTGAAAATGTAAGAAGTAAAAAACAGATGAGAGAGATTTTGAAATTTGGCTCTCGTTGTCTCCATAGTGTACTCCACAGCAAATAGCAAAATGGATGAGGCAGAAACGATCCACGATACCAGTAAAAAAAAAAACAACAAAAAAACAGTCAGAGTAACATAGATAGTGCTGATATAAACATATCTTGGAAACTGGCATTTAAATGGGCTTTAAACATCTATCTCTGTTTGCAATTATATTAACAGTATTCTATTGACTGGCTTTTATCCAATGTTCTCCCAAGAGATTACAATGTCCTTAATTGTTTTGAGTTTCCCATAAAGTTGTTGTCTGAAGAAGTTGACATGCTTGGATTTGTCCCCCATTTCCTCTGTGTGATCCATAAGCTCCATAAGAAAATTATAGTAATGACACCCATGGCAGCCATGACATAAATTATGTGTCTCTTGGGAGGACAACAGTATTAAATAGTTTTATTACAAAGAGTTCCAGATGTTGAGCTTATGGGGCAGTGTCTAAATGCACAAATAAATGCAGATCTTTTCTGTGAATTGGCACTGGAAATACTTGGTTAAATAAATCAAAAACTATTCAAGACATACTTTGTTAATACAACCAAAAGAATTAATTGGCCATTATTTCAGAGGATGGCAGTGTTTGTTTCTGGTGAAATATTTCTGAAAATGTTACACACTCTCTCAGATTTTTATATATATATATATGTTGTCATGGTAGTAATTCTTGAAGTACGCAATTACCTGTCATCAAGTATAATATCAGAGAAAATATAAATACACTCTTCTGGGGAGAAGAATCTGCTCTTTCTTATTTCAGTGACCACTCATGCTATAAATACCAAGCAGCAGGTAAGCCATCTACAGTCTGAATTTTTCTGAAAAAAAATTATTCAGCAAGTACTTATAAATATTGAATACACATGTAGAAAATAGAATTAGCTTGCATCTATTTACATATGAAAAATAAATGCTACTATTTCAAAAACCCAGGAGGACAGGTTCCACTATCATTCTTACTTATGTCAGTGTTCATTTCTTCCACAAATTTTCTGCTTATCTGCTGGGTCACCTCTAAAGTGAACAGTTAACAGAAAAAGTGATAATTTTCAGTAGTGCAGAAGAGTTAGTGGAGAAAAAGGAGCCATCCTTTGTTAGAGTAATAATTGGTTTTCTGGCTCTGACTTTGATCTCACACTATGCTGCATTGCATAATCCAAACTCCTGGCAGCACCTTTTTCCTCCCAGCTGTTCCCTCTGGTGTAGGGTGATAACTCATAGGACAGGTACAGTCCAGCAGGGAGGCTTTCAGGAATATATTTCCAGGCTGCTATGAGGATAGCAGAGGAACACATTATTAACTGTTACTTAATGCAGGTTGATCAAAAGCAATCTACATGACTGTGTTGATAAGGGATAACATTTAGCTCTTAGAACTGAATTTGTGGCCAGATTACAAATTGGTCACATGAAGTTTCAAATGTTGTTTCAGAAGTACAAGTGAGAGATCAAAGCTTAGTTGTGCATCTGGTGTTCAGACTACACAAAATAGCTGCTCACAGCATTAAAAAAAGAAAAAAAGCTAACAGTGCAAGTGTTTCCAAAGGATAAAAATAAAATAACAACATTTGTCTCTACTGTAATTTAGTGATTTCCTTAGTGCTTCACATCCTTGCATTCCATGTGAAATGGTTTGGATGCTATTATTCTTGGATTAAAGCAAGTAAGCTAGGATAGTTCACAACTGAGGAAGAGAAATATGTAATTTATTTTATCCCAAGTAAATAGAATTTATATCTAGTAAGAGAAAAAAAATCTGCTTTCCATGTTCATGTGTAATTTTATACTGCAGTTCTGTTCATGGTCATATTAATATAGCATTTCTTCATGAGAAAAGTTTCAAATACATTTAAAAAACAATGGTGCTGATTTTTGTGTCCTCAGTTTTCAGTCCTGTCAGGGGTCTCTATCTTCTGTTAGCAATTAGATTGCTGGAGAACTATTGAAATTCAGCTATGCAACAGTCAGTTGCTTTCTGAGGTAGAAGAAAATTATTGGGAGGTGTGTCTGGATCACAGAAGTTTTAATAATAATCTTAAAGTATAACTTCCCTTTAATTTCTATGAGTGGTCAGCAAGTGCTCCTCTTTTGATAAACCTTACAGTGTGGGTTCTTCCATGGCTAGGAAAAGTGGACTCCACAAAGCAGCAAAAGGAACTTTACAGATCAGTAGAAAGAAAATCCACTGAGGGCTATTAAATATAAATAGAAAGCCGTTGCCCATAACTCAGGAATCTTCTGAGCTACAAATAACTATGAGGTGAGAAAGCAGTCTGCGGAAATACCATCATATGGTTGCCATGTTCTTTTCCTTAAGAAAGTGCTGTTGGTGACTGCATGAGACAAGACGTTGAAGTAGATGGACCTTTGACATAATTTGATAGCTATTCACAAAATGTAATTCCCTCAACTACATAAAATGACATGGAGTGATGAACAGTGTGCAGCTAGTGAAATACTAGAATTTATATGAGTATTTAAATCACAACTGAAGCCCATTGTCCTTTGACATACACAAGGAATCACTGTAACGACTAAAACTGAAAATCAGGCCAAGATCCAATATTCAGTCTTGCCGATATGAATAGACTGGAATTAAACTCATATTGCTAAGGGGATAAAACAGGTAGTTCAATTTCTCACACTCTATATCCAAGTTTGTTTTGTTTGCAAGTGTGTTTTTAGAGACTGACACGTTTATTCCTTACAAGCCCAGCATGAATTTCTCAGAAAGGGCACTTTGGACAGATACAGATTAGAAATGTATTGTATAGTGATTAACTCATGTGGCAACCGGATGGAAAGCCAATTGCCAAAAAAACGTTTGCCTTTAAGATATGAAGATGCTCTTTTTTGTGTGTATTTTGTGTGTGTGTGTGTGTTTCATTAATAGAGAGGCTGTAGTGTTGAGGGATTTGATTTTTAAAATCCAAATACAAGCTACAAACTTGTCATGAATTTTGAAAAGCAACAGCATCTAGCCAAATGTCTCTGATTATTTCTACCAAGGCATGGCTTCTTTAAGCTCTCTCTGAAGTTCAGTTCCCAGAAGAAAAGCAAAGCCTCACGGCAAAATCTTTGTGAGAAAAATATCTTGAGAAGGATATAGCTGGCTGAGACACCTAAAGTCCTGCAAGGAATAACAAAGCAACAGTGGACACATGAGCTAGTAATACATTCGGACATCCTGTGTTGTAGGAGCAGAAGTCCAAATTTGCCAAAAGCCACTAAGACAGCACATTTCTGAACTTCACCAGTTAGTAAGAAGGTTCTATTATTTAACACAGGTGCAGTTCCTGTGCATCAGCTGCTCCTTCTCAAAGGAATGCAGTTCTGATCCACAGCTCCTGTTTAAAACAGAAAACACTGAAGCCAATACAACTTGAATAAACATGGTTTCTCTGTGGACCACAGCCAATTAGCAGTAATGTGATGGTCAGCAGAGAGGATGTACTTGTCAGTATCTTCCTTTATTATGGGTTATTTGGAAAACTGATGAAAAGATCCCCGTTGTGTTTTTAGTGCTTGCCACTTCCAAAGCCTTTGCTAAATCTAACAGAAAAATGACAGAACACCGGTCAGTGCTTAGAGGTTATTCCTCTAATTGAGATCTCTGTTTTCTGGGGATAACTTTGGAAACATACTGTTGGTATGGTTAATGAACAAATGAATGTTTGTCGAGGCCTTGGATATATTTTATAGCAGTTGTATAACACTGCATTGTCTCTTTCATGTCAGGACAAAGGTTTTACAATTTAATTCCTTTCTTAACTTGGATTACTGTCTCTCGTCTAGAAAAGAAAGGTATTATACTTTAGTCAAAGACTTCATCCTAGATTCTGGCAGAACGTTTACTTAGGCATTTGCCATAAAATTAAGGATAGCAGAATCCATGTATTTTTAATTTGATTCTCCTCAGCATATGACAGTGTTTATGTCTGCCAAAATCTCAGCCCTTAAAAGTGTGTATATTCCATCTGCCCCACTTAATATGCAGTGGATTTCATCATGGCCACAGTATAACTTTAGACACTGCAGACATCACAAGAGCCTTTCGCACATCGTTATATCTTTTCTCACTCCAATAAAAGACAAGAAAAAGAATACAGATATCTGAAACCTGGTTTCTAAGTGCAAATTTCTACCTTTCAAAAATACATTCTACTATTGCAAATCTTTGTAAGCAAGTGCGAGTTACAAAGAAATAAAGAGTATAGGAAGAAAAACAAAGAAATTTAAAGTGATTTAAGTCCTACAGCTAGGTTAGACATGCCTGGATGATTCCCTGTGAACCATGACATATTTTTTGTCCCATGTGAAAGCATGCCAAAGCTAAATATAGAACAGACACTGAGCAAGGAAAGAAATGAAGCTTTTCACTTCTGAATTCTCACATTTGCAAAATAACAACTCTACATCTTTAGTTCAGTTTCTTCTGTTAGAAAGAAATGGTACTGAATGGAAGTATAGTTGTTTATTTTTAGGATAATGAGATGTAATTCAAAAATGGCCTAACCAATCTGGTGGCTTTCTGTAATGGAGTGACAGCATTGGTAAACAAAGGAAAGGTGACCAATGTCATTTACCTGGACTTGAGCAAGGCTTTTGAATTGGTCCCCCCACCACATCCTTATCTCCAAATTGGAGGGATGTGGATTTGATGGGTGGAACCACTCGATGGATAAGGAATTGGTTGAAAGGCTGCGGACAGAGGGTTGTCATCAATGGCTCCATGTCCAGGTGGAGACTGGTAACAAGCAGCATCCCCCAGGGTTCTATCTTGGGACCAGTGGTCTTTAACATCTTTTTATCAGTGGCATCAATGATGGAATCCAGTGCACCCTCAGCAAGTTTCCTGATGACACCAAACTGAGTGGTGCAGTTGACATGGTGGAAGGAAAGGCTGCCATTCGGAGGGACCTCAACAGACTGAAAAGGTGGGCCTGGGTGAACCTGACGAGGTTCAACACAGCAAACTGCAAGGTTTGGCACTTGGACCGGAGGAATGGCAGGCATCCATACAGACTGGAAGGAAGTAGTCCTTGAGAGCAGCCCTGCAGAGAAGGACCTGGGATGTGCATGAAAACCTTAATGTGAGCCAGCACCTGGGGGCTGTGCCCACCATGCATGTGAGGAGAGCTGTTTCCCTGTAAAAGCCGCAAAAGTGCCAAGCTGCATTTCTTTGAATTCTATCATACTGTTTGCCTGTCTCAGACTGAATTGTGTCTTGAAAATAATTCCTAAGAACCATTCAGCCAGGACCAAGCAGTTGAGGGCAAAACCCTTATTCATGTGCATGTTTGGATGTCATCCAGTCATAGTGTACAAGCACACACGTTTGTTCAAACTGCTGTGCCTTCACGCACTGAGACATGAGTGTGGCAAGGAGCCAGGGATGGAACTGTATCTGTCCTATATTTGAGCAACCTGGTCTAGAGGAAGGTGTTCCTGCCTATAGCAGGTTGGAATTAGATGTTCTTAAGGGTCCCTTCCAACCCAAACCATACTGTGATTCTGTGATTCTGTGATTCTGTGTGCTCTTGCACCTAAGAAAGCAAATGGGATACTGGGATCCATCAGAAGAGGGATGGCCAGCAGGGACAGGGAGGTGATTGTCCCTCTCTACTCTGCTCTTGTGAGGCCCCATCTGCAGTACTGTGTCCAGGTCTGGAGCCCCCAGTACAAGAAGGACAGAGAGCTGTTGGAGAGGGACCAGAGGAGAGCCACAAAGATGATCAGAGGGACTGGAGCACCTCCTATGAACCAAAGATAGGCTGAGGGAGCTGGGCCTGTTCAGCCTGGAGAAGAGAAGGCTGTGGAGTGACTTCACTGCAGCCTTTTAATACCTAAAGGGAGCTTACAAACAGGAGGGGAATAAACTCTTTGAAAGGGTAGATAACAGCAGGACAAGGAGAAATGGTTTGAAGTTGAAGGAGGAAAGATTTAGGTTGGATAACAGGGGGAAGTTCTTTACTATGAGAGTAGTGAGGGGCTGGAACAGCTGCCCAGAGAGGCTGCAGATGCCCCGTCCCTGGAGGTGTTCAAGGCCAGGTTGGATGGGGCCCTGGGCAGCCTGGGCTGGTATTAAATGTGGAGGTTGGTGGCCCTGCCTGTGGTGGGGGGGTTGCACATTCATGATCCTTGAGGTTCCTTCCAACCTGGGCCATTCTATGATTCTGTGATTCTGTGAAAAGGAAAATGTACACTTCACAAAGATTCAATGCCATTAACTAATCTCTGCACATCGAACACAGTGATAAAACTCTTAGCAAACTTCAAGGAGAGCATTTATTCAATACCTTACGCTGCATATAATCCAATTCACAGACTCCGTATAAAACCTACATATATATGCATATGATTCCTGCACTGGATATATGATCTCAAAATATTGACACTGACATATATTATTATATCCTGTATATTGTATGTGTGATAAGGTGCATTCAGTTATTTGTATGCATAAGGGCCACAGATAAAAATAACATGATGATCTCTAGAGGTCCCTGCCAACCCCTACAATTCTGCGATTCTGTGATTCTGTGCTATATACATAAATACATGATAATGTGTGTGTGAGCAAGAAAGAAACAAAGAGAAAGAAAAAAGCGTGCATATAGACTTCCAAACAGAAACTTTGCCAGAAGATAACACTAAAGTTTCCTTGTGACTGAAAAAGAAAAATCTGTATTCCCATTGCACACCCCAGAACCTAGAAATGGAGCAGTCACCTTCATATCCCAGGTTGATCAGCAAACCATCTGGACATTCAAATTGAAGGACTGGTTGAAGCAATCATACTGGCCACCAGCTTGCATGGTTAATCCACCAGGAAAAAAATGGTGTACAACTATTTTACATATATATATATATATATGTATATATTTCTGTTTGCTGACAGTTAGTACTTTGAGGATGAAAACCACTCCAAGATCCAAAGCCATCCAAATCTCTATGGAGACTGTTTTTGAGGCCAAATACTATACTACAAAATATAAATTTCAGTGTTTAATGCAGGACTCTGCCTTAACACTCATTTTCCCTGTTTTAAAATGAGGATCGTATTTATTTATTGTTGATGTAACAATAAATAATAAATCAGTTAATTGTAAATATCATTCATCAATCATTTTGAACTCATTACTTTCTATATGTCACAAGCATTTATTACGGGGACAAATTATTAATTAATTATTAATTATTATTAAAGGCACAATTTGAAAAAGAAATGGAGTACAGTTACTTTCCCTCTCCCCAGTTTTAAGAACTGGAGCTCAATCCTAACTCTTCCTACTTTGTTCTTTATCTTTGCTTCTGTCTACTTGGATTGTGATCTCTGAGGAGTAAGCAGGGTGGCATAAAAGCCTTGAAGGCAGATTCTTACTATGAGACATTGAAGGCAAACAAACGCATTTAGCTCCAAGCCAAAAGAAAACAACCACCCCACTGGCCCTATTTACAGTCATGCTCAGGAGCTTTATTTCATTGATTTACAAGTACATCAGGCACTTGAGTACCTTTCTGGAGTTGGATTTTTTCCTACATGTTGCATTTTACTGTAACACAGGATAGCTTTCTCTATTCAGCTTAGTTTCCAATATAGCAGAGTTCAGCTGCTAAATACATATGCACTTATCAACAGCATTTGCACAATGCATAGAGATGTCTTTGCAGTCCTGATTTCATCAGTCTTTTTATCTGTATTAGGCAAGATTAAAGCTAGCAAAGATAGCAGAGGAGGCGTGAATTGTGTAACTGTGCCATTTGACTCGGGAGCACCTGGCTGAGCTCACTTAGCAGCTCTGCTGTGTTACATCCAGACCTGGATAAAGCACCTCATTACACTGGACTAAACCACAAATAAAAGTCTGGGACTCAATTCCTGAAGAGTGTATCCCCACTGAAACTAATGCAGAGGAAAAGAATTAGAAAAATCCTCAGCACTGCCCAAGCTCTGCCCCTTTACAGATCATCATAGTCCTGCTGCTAAAACCCAATAGTGTAGAATAGTGTAGGCCACCACTCAACACTTTAAATATCACAAATGCATGCATTAGCATATATGAAAGCCACTAGATCTTACTGCATTGAATACAGTTTGCTTAAGCATGTATAATGGACATAATATTAGTGGAGATTTTTCCTCTTTTTTGAATGAGATGGGTGATGATAGATGAAAAGGCCTTCTTCCAGTGTCTGGCTGCACAAAACAGAAAAACAAGTCAGGAGAAAAAAATATTGTTGGTAGATCCCCACTTTTTTTCTGAAGATCCCGTTGTGATTTTGGAGTGAAAATGAGACACAAAAAGTAAGTACATAGCATGAGAAAAAATCCCATTTAATTCTGTAATAGCTACTGGAGTACAGTAAGCCATCTGCATCTGTCACTGCTGCCACTGCTCAGAAGATAGTATGAACTGAACTGTGCTTCTTCCTGGCATTGCCTGAGTGGCACAGTATTTCCCCAGATGATTTGGAGATACAGCTAGCATGTTTCATTTTAATTATGAGGTAAATAACTGTGTTTGAAAAAAGCAGCAGTACAGAACCCATAGAGGAAGAGGCAACAATCTTGTCTAAGAAAAACAGTGCTCAATCCCTTTAGCACTTGACTGCAGTGCAAACAGGTCTCTTACATCATTACCAAAAAAGAAAACTTTTAAATGAAATACTGCATATAAAAAATCAACTTCCGATTACCACCTTATCTTGATCTGCTTTCCATTATTCTTCTTCTACAGGAAAAACAATGTTTTGATACAATCCAAAATGCAGTTCCCAGCTGTATTTTGTCATTAAATGGCTCTCACAGTTAACAGCTCTACTAACAGGAATAGATTCTCAGCAGCTGGGTAAATAAATAATTTCTGTTTCGTTGATGCTCCTTGTTAATATTGCATCTAAAGCTTGTCAATGTCATAGAGCTATAAAGCTTCAGAAAATACCATTGGTGTGAAGTGCAGTTGCTATCCTATGGATAATTCATGGGTAAGAGATGAAAAGAATCACGCTGTTTTTTTGCTTGAAATATCTCAGACTGCTTTCAACACAGAAAGCCCAGCAATTAAGCAGATAGGTGGGCAATCAGGCAGTTAGACAATACAGTATGAATGTGCAAGTATGGGCTAGATATGAATGTATAAGATGGATTTACTTCCTGGTTGCAAGTAGTCTTAAAGCAACTTGTTTTAAATAGTAAGTTTTAACCTCAGGAAAACATAGCTTCAGCATCAGTCACTGTCACTTTAAAAGTGAAAGCATTGAAACTAAGAAAGAAATAAAAAATGGTGATTAAACTTATGTCGCAAATGGTCTTCCAGCTAGAGCCTTCAGTTTCAGAATACCATTTCAGAGTATTAATCTTTGTCTGTAATGCTTCAGTGTGTTGGATTTGCACCCAGAGAGGTTTTCATGTACTTCAGACATTTTGAGCAGATCTTCATGGCATAAGGCACCACTGGGAAGAATGAGCAATGTTACTACTGAACGAGTTTAATTCAGAAAGGGAAATAGCACAGCTGTCAGCAAGAGCCTGGAGCACTAGAGCTGAACAGCTCTCCTTCCCACTTCGCTAAACAGTTTGGGCCAGCCTATGTGTCTGAAAACACAATTTGCACCAGCCAAACTGCATCTAGGCATGCATGAAATTGTACTCAGAGGAGGCATCGCCCCTTTCCTGAGGAGTTCACAGTCTGAAATACTCCAGCACAAAGAACTCCCTTATCTCCTCCATAGCCCTTTGCTGTGCCCTGCCTTCCACCAGCGGCCCAGCTCCCCAGAGCCTATTTCTGCCCTATTCCCTTGTGTTCTCCAGGCTGTGACTAGAGGCCTGGCCCTCATAGCTCCCTGCCACATGCCCCCGGCACAATCTTCCTGATTTTTGCTTTCTGCTCTGGCAGAGCAGCTGGAAGAAGCCTGGCAGGGTGACTCAACCAGTCTTTCGATAATCCCCCAAACTGAGGACAGACCAAATTGCAAAAGAAATAGGGAATAGAAAGAAAGCTCACTTGAAATGCGCATTTGCACTCAGGACATCTGATGTTAAACTGAAGCTAAATAATCTTAGCAGCTGCACAATTTCAAGTCAGTTACAGGGGCTATAAACTCACCAGACGGAAGGAAGGAAACATGGAGAACAAGAAAAGATGAACTGTTAAGCTTCTTTTGCAAATACAGAGTTTAATTTAATGTTCCAGATTACTAACTTGGACTATTTGACTCCAACTGCTAGGGATAATCAACACTTTCCTTCAACATGTCTGAATGAAATGTTCTTTCCATAACCCTCGTAGAAATGACATAAAAGTACACAACAATATTAATATAAGGGAAGTCAATATAATCCTTGATCTGAGAGAAAAATATCATAAAGTAGCATGGTCTCCATAGGAACTACACAAAATTGGGAGCTTATATTTTGCAGGTCTCTGGCATTACAGCTGCAGGGCTCAGCCTGCAGTCCCAGATGTGACCAGTGTGTGTGTGCGCACTGGCTGGCCTACAAAAGGGAAAGGCTGTGTGAGTGCCCTTCCTTCAAACAGCTCTCTTTTAAAGGTGCAGATGTCTGCAGCATGTGCAGAAAAGATGCCATTCAACATCTCCTTTGCTACTACTAATGAAACTATATGAAAATATGAAACAAACAAACAAATAACCCCACACAAAAGAAGGCTGTTTGCAACTGCTGAAGCCTTATATCAAACACTGAAACATCTTTAGATCCTTAGATCCTTCTGCTTCTTGTGCATCTCTGCCTCTGGTAGGTACAAGACATCATCTATGATGTCTGAATTTTCTTCACTGATCAAGGGCATAAGTGAGTGAAAAAGAGAAGTCTTAGAAACCTTCCAAAATTACAACACACTTAGAAAAAAGTATGCCTTTGGGTGGCTGGCATAGCTCCTGGGTCTGATCTTACATCTTTAAAATGAGAATAATTCCTTCTCTCAGCAGTATAGTAGAGAGATCTAATCATAGAATCACAGAATTTTTGGAGTCGGAAGAACCTCTGAGAGCCATCTAGTCCAACTCCCCTGCAGTGAACAAGGGCACCACATCATGTTGCCCAGGGCCTTATCCAATCTCACCCTTAAAGTCTCCAGGGATGGGGCATATAACTCACTTGAAAACCAGTGAGGCTTATATAACTATAGTGACAGACAGATCACGACATTCCAAAGATAAAAAGTTGTTCCCTTGCATCAATTACAAATTTAGAGAGTAAACGGTGTCATATGGGCTCTTGATGGGCCTTAGTTTTGCTACACTTACTCAACTAAAGTGATTATATGACCTTACTTCCTCAAGCTACTTGTGCTGTATGCAAGGAATGATCGCAGAGTCAGACCTGGCAGCATTATTTTCCTTTAAATCTTTCTGTCCTACTGAACCATATTAGCACTGAAAGCTAAAAGGCAACAAGAGAGGATGACAGACATAAAAAGCATGAGCAGACATTATCATTGTCAGTGGGAATTAGTCAGTCAATCCTTCTGACCACAAAGCAATTTAATTTGGCCTTTTACTGCATCTCTTATCTGATTAATTTTAATGATATCAGACTTCTTATTCCTTGGGGCTGCAAGGCTGCGGGACATTGTCCAAGTCTTTAATCCAAGGTCCTGTGTACCCATCTTTAGCGAGCCTGAGGGTGGAAACAGCTGAAGTCCTGACACTTCTCAAATGTGCAGGTGATAATATGACAGGTCTTCTTCCTGTTGCAGTGCAATGTGCCATAACAGAAAAGGCCTGAGTTGCTCCTCAGCACTTAACAGCTGTTAGGTTTTCCTGTCAGCATTAATGCATAGAGATGCTTCAAGTGAGAGATGTTTAGTGAAACTACAAGTCTGTGAGCTTTCTATCAAAGATGTTTACTTAACCAGAGCACATCTGCAAGACTTTAAATGAAGAATTTACAGCAGATACCAGTAGCTTGAGTCATTTGCACACAAAATGACTCCACTTGACATGAAAAGATTCACATTGTCTGACTCCCCTTAACAGGAAGTGTAATTTGCCGTCACTAACACATCCAGCTCTGTCTGTTTGAAAAGTTCACTGTCTGTTACCATGACCAAGCCCAACAATAAAACAGCTGTGTCTAACTTCTTCATTTCTCTGTGCTCCATTTGCATTTCTTTAAAATCACATCAAGTACTATCGTACACACACACAAAAGGCAAGTCAAAAAATTAAGCTTAAAATAGCTTTCTTTTTCCCTTGATATCTACCTCCACCTGCTGCTTCTAAGTCAAGTGCTCAGGCCTACATTAACCAGGCAAGAATATATCTTCCTCTATATACTACTATCTACATTAATTTTTTATCACCTCTATTTATTTGTTTTAACCACTTCTCTTTTGCTCCAGTTCAGTTTTGCAGACACATACAATTTATCAAATTCAAGTTTGAAGGTAATATTCACGAGGGCAATAAGCAGCCAAGCGAAGCTGCCATACTTTCTTATCCTGACTGGATCTTCTTAAGCTACTTGCAATTCGGGATCAAGATGTAAAAGTGAGAGGATGAATTTATATAAACAACAATGTGGATTTCCTACCTACAGTACATTTTATGGATGTTAATATGTTTTATGAATTAACAATGCATTACAAACAAGGTGGGAATCCATTGAATGCAGTTCCAGTTAAAAAAAAAAAAAAAAAGAAAAAAAAAAGGAAATATTTTGTTTTCGTATCATTGAACTTTCTATGGGAATGAATAATGAGGCCAAATTTAAGTCAAGTCAAATTCTAAGCTAAAGTTTTAGTGTGACAGCTCCTCTTTTAGTTGGTCCCAGATGTGATTAAAAATGAAGTATTTTGTAATCTACAGGAATGCAATTGCTTTTATCTATGCAGTGGGGACCAAGCTGCTGTGCAAATCTGTGAAAAAATGACAGTTTGTTTTAAGAAAAAGTATATTTTTACACTGAAATAAGGTTTTACCATAAAATAATGAATAGTTCATTTCTATTGCATAATTAAATAGTATATTTGTACAAATGCAAAAGAAAAGATGGGGAAAAATACATTAGCATTGGCTGTTTGGGTAAAAGACAAAAGTTTCTCACTTTTCTCTGCTTTAGCTCTAGTTTAACCTCTTTTTAAAAATTAAAAAATAAATTAATATCTGTTATGAAATATACCCAAGTCTACCTTTGCAGAAGTGGCCAAGAGGTACAAAAAGGCATTTCTGTAAGGAACCCAAGTTCTTCACTCTTGCAAAAGTAGCTGTGGAATAGTTCAGGGATACTCGTACATAACTGCCAATAGCAGATAAGTTAATTGAGGTGAGTTGACAAATACTCTCCTGTTGGATCAGCGATGAGAGACTCAAAATAATTATGGTGAGGAGAACAAAAGGCTGAAGTGCTGTTGTTCATTTCCCTGCAGCGCTGTCTGCTTTTGCAGTTACTCCAGAGCTGTTTAAAGCTGATTTGCGTAGCTCTGGGCCTCAGAGTTCCTGAGACAGCATGCGTTGCAGTTTACAACTCACCTATGAATCTTTAGAGGCTTTCCTGAGCTCTGCTGGTGTGGAATGTTTTCCCAACGTGATGACTCTGCTCTCACCACCTGAAGCAACAAAGGTCAAACCCAGCTCAGCCGTGTCTGATCTGGATGACTTGCAGATCTTCTCCAACAGACCTAGCCTTGCAGGTTTAAGATACGACTGACCATATTTCCAATTTTATTTTCAGACAATCAGAAAAAGGATGGCGTATTTTGGCAAGACAGGCACAGCTTTTCAAAATATGGCACATTGTAATAGATAATGTCATACGGAGCAAGAGGAAACATTGCGGTGCTTGTCACTATATCATCTTGCTGTTTGTTTTGAACGGGTTATTTGTAAGTTTCTGGACAGGCAGAGACTGACCTACATTTGGGCAACAGAATTAAATAGTCCTATGTTTATTTTAGCTGAATCAAAGTAACTGCCGGATTTATTCAAAATATTGTTCTCCATGCTCCTTGTGTATGCGGGAGAAAAAAAGCATCTTCACCTTCTAGTGTACATCTTTTTGATAACTTCATATCTGTGATATATTGAGCAGTTATTAATCAAGAAAAAAAATGACATAGATGTAATGATCACCTTCAGGCCATAAAATCGTATTCTTTTTTTTAATCCCAGTAAGCTGTCAGAAAATTTATATGGACTCTCAAAAACATTATAGTTACATCAGAGGCTTATGCTCTCAGTTAGGAATAAATTCCACTCATCTCAGTAGCTGTCAGTGGGATTTTATTAGAGAATCGTGGAATGTCCTGGGTTGAAAAGGCCCACAATGCTCATCCAGTTCCAACCCCCTGCTATGTGCAGGTCGCCAACCAGCAGCCCAGGCTGCCCAGAGCCACATCCAGCCTGGCCTTGAATGCCTCCAGGGATGGGGCATCCACAGCCTCCTTGGGCAACCTGTGCCAGTGCCTCACCGCCCTCTGGGTGAAAAACTTCCTCCTAATATCCAACCTAAACCTCCCCTGACTCACTTTAAAACCATTCTCCCTTGTCCTATCACTATCCACCCTCACAAACAGCCATTCCCCCTCCCCTCCTGCTTATATGCTCCCTGAATACCTCCTATGCTATTTTGCCTGAGCGAAGACTGTCAGATGTAGCCCTGATGCTCCTGTCTTCTGACAAAAACATAAATAAGATAATAATAAGATAATCCCTTCTATCAGAGCATGCAAAGCTGGAAAACTGTTCTAGATGAATGCAACGTCTTTCGAAGAGCCACATACATCATTGTTAAGACGGAAGAAACTCAAATAATTCAAGTGGACGCATCACAAACGAACCAGATACTTGATCTTAAAGCATTTTGCTGCCACCTTCTGGAGCTTAATAAAACGAGCACCTCAGATGCTCGTCACGTAGAGAGAATTTTGCCTTGCAGCAGCAGTCGCTGTTACGCTGCCGCAGAGAAAGAACGCGTCGACTCCTTTATTGCTTTTACGTTCCACACGTGTCCGCAGTTCAGCTTCCTCCGGCAGGCCGGGCTTCGAACCCTTGACCCCGCGGAGCCCCCCCGCCTCCTTTGTCTGCTCACAGAGCGCAGCGGAAGGGGCGGGCGGCAGCCGCCATGTCGCGGGGTGCTGAGGGGCGTAGCGCTGACTTGGCACTGAATCGTCCACGCCTGTTTAGTGCTTATGTTAGAAACTTCCCTTCAACTTCCTCAAAGAATGCAAGTAAGTGTATATAGCTGTTTGTTTTTGCCCCCCCCCCCCCCCCCCCCCCCCCCCGCGTTAGGATAGAATGCACTACTGTTTAAATAGCTTATTTAACTGAAAATGGTTGAATCTGTCTTCGCAAAATAATCCAAACTAACGCGTGTTTAGTTAGATGCAAGTTGAACCGTAATAACGATTTTCATCTGGGAATGTCAACGTTCCTTCGCTAGGTGGCTGTTATAAAACATCAGCTCAACCAAGAAGTGCATTGGGAAAAGCTGGTCACATAAAAGGCACTGAGCGTAGCAGGTCAGAAAGGAAAATAACTCCTAGAAATGCATTGTCTTCATTTTGGACGCCGTTGCCCATAGCTACTCTGAATGCCAGAACCTCACCCAAGAAAACAGTGCTTGGCAGAATCTCTGGACGTGAAGTAAGAGTGCAGGTGGAGAATGTATGTGTTTATTTTTGCAGTTTATGGTGGAAGCTGTTGATAGTAACTTTCATTTAGCTATCAAAATTTTCTGTAAGAAAAACAGGAATGAGGAAAGATCTTTGCCAGAAGTATTCCTATGGTGAGAGCCGATAAGAGAACATCATTCTTTTTCTAACAAGAAACAGTATTGTGTGATATTTTGCAGCCTTTAAGAAATCTATAGATTGGTTTGATTTCTCTGAATATAAGGCAGTACCAGTACTTAGAGAGTTCTGAAGAAACATCCTATCAGTATATTTTGAACTCAAGATAAATAGTTCTCAATTGTTGTGAATTGCTCTCTCGTTTATTTGCCACTTTCTGATCTAAGGGTCTGTGTCTAGAAAGTACTTCACCATCATCTTCCTCTACTCCCCACAATGCGAGCTCTGGAGACTCCAATTCATTACTGCGTGGAGAAGCACCACCTGAAAAAGGTAGGATTTAAGTATGTAAAACCAGATGGGTGTCATTGCTTATGCCTCAGTAGCATCTAAGATTCCAATACAAGTCTTAAAATTGGTGGTTTTCTTAATTACCTTTCTACTTTCTTGCCCTTGTGTCTCCTTGTGTTCTGCTTTTGTGAAGGGCCTGGCCTTATTCTTGCAGTTATGTCTAAGTCCAGTATTGTCCCAGGCATTTAAAAACTGTTTTCAAAACGTGGTAGAACTGTGTCTTAGAAACTGATAGTTGACTAGATGTCAGAAGAGTTCTCATGTGATTGAAATGGCTGGTATTTTTTGACTGCTGCACTAGAAATGTATTTGAGCGGAGAGGAAATTGGGAAATTTGGCTGTTCTTGTACTCTCTTATAATTCTTTAACATTTGCTAAAGCTTTTATGTTGCCAGTCCAATTATACGTTTCAGTGTAAATGAGTTTGTCATTAGTCCACATAGTTCTTATGAGGACGTATACAGAAAATGAATTGTCCGATATCAGATTTAGTAATAAGATTCACAGACAAATGTTTTCAGTTTCTCAGTATTCTTCTTTCTATGCTACAGAATTCTTGTTCATATGTTGTCTAAGTGAATGTGTCTGCTTAATCTGTTTACTTCTGCTAGATGAAAAGAAAGATACCAACAGTCACGTGAAACTGTCAGTGGAGGATAATAGTAGCAAACCTGCTGCTGTGATAGAAGCAATGACCACCACAGTACACGAGAAAACAGAGTTAGAGGGGTCAACAGGTGACAGTTCATATATGGAGAGAATTGTGCAAGAGCCAGTAGTAACTGCTACAACACAAGAATTATCAGTGGATGGTCATTCTGAACACGGGGGGGTGAAGAACACTTCAAAGGATTCCGGGCAGGTATTTTTTGCATGCATTTTTACCATTGTTCAGAAAAATGTCCTAGAAATGCAGTGAAAGGTTCTGTAAATGAGTTTACTGTTGGTTCCTTTAGCGTTTAAAACTCTGCTTGTAAAACTTCTAGACCCAAGGCTCACATAAATTATGTTTATTTTCAAGGAAAATGTAGGGAATACCTTTCTGAAGGGGCAGGGAGCACTGTTTGTACTATTAGTTTAAAAGTTATAAAGTTAGTGAAATACGTGTTTTCAAGTCTGAGTTTAATAACCTTATTGATGTAAAAATGTCAGATCTCTATTCTGAGTTGTAATGAGCAGCATATGTTGGCAGAGGATGGAATCCATTGCATGACTTGATTAACAAATAAGATGCAAAGCACTTTAGGCTTTATTGTAAGAAAGAATATGTGTGGATGTGTGTAACTGCTAAAGCTAAATATTAGAAACAGTTACTGTTGTAGCAGGGAAGCCCACTGTTCAGCCAGGTTGTTTTTATTCCTTTGTGTCTCTAAACTATAGATTTCTACATACTAAATACTGTTCCAAACATTCCAAAAGGTGTTTGGTTTTGTTTATTTTTTTTAACTTTTCTAGCATGTACTGTACCTGTGCTATATTTGAGTGGTTTTCTTGCGTATATATTTGGCATATTAACATATTTAACATGTTAACCTTCAAAATCCGTGTCATCATAATCTAGTTCTGTTACCCAAGAGACTACAATTTTCCCTTTCCTTTTTGTTTCTTAGAAACAAAGTGGAAGAACGAAAGTAGTTCCGCAGAGCTCAAAATCCTCATCTTGCAAGTAAGAGAATTATACTACATATCACAGTTTACAGGGCATAGGGTATATGTAAGTACAATATGTAGTATGTATGACAATATCACTTTGCACTCATCTCCTATCAGCAGTTTCTTAATTGCTAACAACCTCTGGCCATCTGTGGAGAGAAGATGAGGAATGTTATTGTAATTCTTGCTAAAATTAGACTCCAAGTTTTTTGCCAGTGTCTGTAATAAGTTTGTGCTAATGTCTTAACCAGTGAGTCCAGCCCATGGTATCTTTGAGAGGTTTTAAGCACTTTTTAATTTAATAGCTGAAAGTATAAGAAGCTTGTAAATGCTGTTGGCCTTAATGTGTTGAGTAATGGATTGTCAAGAATAAGCTGTCCAAAGAAAACAGGCTTCCTTCTTTTCCTGTCCCCACACAAGTGCAGCTACAGCCACAGTAACTTCTGGTGAAAAAAAGGAACATTGGTTGCTATCAGTTACAATAAGTAGAAGGATCTTTCATAATGTCTGTGTCTTCGTAGGTTTCTGCCTTCTGCACACTTAAAGGAAAAAGTGAAAGCTGTTCCATCAGCTACAACTGTTCCACCTCACTATTTGGGAACATTAAAGGTATTAGAGGATAAAGACTCGCAGAAGAACAGTACAGAATTTGACAAAGCAGATAGTTTGAGAGCAGCTGTTTTCCAGGTAGATTTAAAACAAACAAACAAACAAAACTCCTATGCATATAAAGGTCTAGTTGCAGGATCCACCAACACTTTCATTAAGTCAGTCTTTCTAATGGTGTTACTTGCATATGCTTACAAATAATAATTCTTTTCTTCTGTTGGTTATGTTTTCTCATCAAATTATGAACTAATAAACTAAATGAGAGGTTTGCAGTGTTTTATAATTTCTTGTTATGTCAGATTATTCTCAGATACATAAGATGATTTCCTTTATTTTTACTTTTTCTTGAGCAAAAGTAAGTAGTTTAAGATTCCTTTAAAATAAAAACACATCTGGCATTCTCTCTGGAACGATAATCTATGTATTCTATGTAGAATTTCATTTTATGTTTTTAGAAGATTTTAAAGGTCCATAAAGTTTTTCCATATTTGTAGCTATTATTGTGGATTCTTAGACATTTTTGAACATGAAAAAAAAAAAATGTGCCAAAGGTGCTTAGATCAGTGTGATTTGAGCCACAGCTTTTTCCACATGGGATCATTACTGCAGCAGCAAGTGGAAGAATTGAGAGTCATTTTGGTAGTCATTATACTGGTACTGCTCTAATAATAGTCACTTGCATATGGAACTTATTTAGTTACAGCTTAAAAACACTTCAAAAATAGATGTCTTCCAATGATTCTTACAGAACTGGATGGAAAAGAAAAGAGCCTTTCTACTGGAATTAAAGAGAACTGAAAAGAAAAAAGCTGAAGAGCTAAGGAATGATACTGAAAAGGTTTGTTTACACTCTTGGTTTAAGCAAAGAGGACAAACTGTCTTTTTTTTTTTTTTTGAAGTGTGTTGACCTGTGCTTTCTGCAAATTACATCACTCCTATTATAAGGTTACTGGTTTTCTCTCGAATAGAGTGAGTTGAAACAAAGTGGCATGTCCTAGTTGTTAGGATTGTTCTAAAGAGTACAAGGCTAGTGATTTCCTGCAGAAACATACAAACATATGTGTATGTTTCTTTACACCAGTTATATCAGAAGCATTCTTGGATTAATTTTCAAGTTTGTTCACAGAGACCTCAGGATGCTCATCCATTCTAGTGTTAAGTTCTAACATATCTTCTGTTGGGAAATTAGTTTGCTCAGTATCTCAAGGGATACTTTTCTACCTTTTGAATATGTAGTTCTTGGATCTGTTTTTTCACTATTAAACAGGCTTTCCTTTTGAGCATTTAATATGTATTTCATGTTCTTCCACACGCTTTGCAGGAGTAGTTTATATAATTTTATATAAATTTGAGTAAATTAAGTTAAAAATGAGCATAGAAGTGTATAGTTCATGCTTCATTTGGAGTGTTTTCTACAAATCTATTTCCATTTCTTTGTTTATTATATTAATCTGTATATGAGAATTAATTGAAAACGTTTTCAATTATAATTGTATTTTATATTCAAATGTACTGAAATTGAAAATGGTATTTTTTGATCTAGAAAGAAGCTGTTAAAAGAGAGGAAGCAAATGCATCTTTTAAATCCTGGAAAGCAATGAAAGCAAGAGAAGCAAAGAAGTTGAATGAAAAAAAGAAGCTTGAGAAACTTAAGGAAAAGGAAGCAGCAGAACAGAATGCAGAGAGAGCAGAAGCAGCACAGAAGGTAATGTGAAGTATGTAGATAAATGTATATCAGATGTGGTTTGGGGAGTTGTTGAGGCTATCTTGGTTAATCTAGCAAGAGATGGAAATGAAGTGGATTCCAAAACCTGAACATGGTTAGTCTTTGAATAGAGTACTGTGAGATTCTGTTCTGTTGAAAACATGCAGCTACTTCAGAAGGCCCCTGCAGCCCTGAGGTGGTGGTTTCCATGCTATGAGAATTCAGAGGCAGTGTGTCCTCCTGGGCATTCGAGATGGGTGCTGGAGTAGAAACAACTTCATTTTGGGGTTGGAACTAGATGATCTTTAAGATCCCTTCCCTAAGCAGTTCTATCTTTTTTCTTTTTTGCTGTATGACATTAATGTCAGCTGAACCTAAAATGAACTCCATATGTATACATAGGCAAAAAGTTAAGGCTTACTGGGGAAAATAATTTACTCATGTTAAATACAGTGAGATCCCCTTCTGAGCAATGCAGCAAGAAAACACTACAGAATTTGAAAGTATAGAAATATAAAAAATAATTCTGAATAAATGGAGTATTGACACAGATGAGGGATAAGATTGATAATTAATCTGTTATTTTCTTTAGGCATTTGAAAAATGGAAAGAGAAAAAAATAGAATATTTGAGAGAGAAAGGCAGAAAGGAAGAACAGTCTGAAAGAATCAGGAAGAAAAAAGAAGAGGAGTTAGCTGCAGAAAAGAAGAGAGACAGCATATCAGCAGTTGAAAAATGGTACCTCCTTTTGGGTTTTGGAGTATCAGCATCCAAAATTT
This sequence comes from Perdix hodgsoniae, assembly GCA_035772895.1. Lineage (NCBI taxonomy): Eukaryota > Metazoa > Chordata > Aves > Galliformes > Phasianidae > Perdix > Perdix hodgsoniae. Next base: position 3,404,149 of record JAPSGF010000069.1, read on the forward strand.
TGCTTAACAGGTTGACTGTAGTGTTTGATACGCTGTTGACTGAAGAACAGTGGCATGGTTGGGAACAAGGTTTTCACTCTGAGCTAATAAGTACAGCTGTGAGAACAGCCTGTGGCTTCTTCTGTTTTAGTAACTTAGACTCTTCCCCAAAAGACAGCTGTCTCAGCTCTGGCAGAGATGCAGCAACTGATAAGTAGGATTCACTTAGTATTAAGTCTTCAATGACTAGTATTGTGCTTCATTACTAAGCAGTGGGAAGGGAGGTAGATCTTTCTTCAAGCTTTTGTAGTACAATATATGAATGTAGGTGTATCAGCTGGAGAAATTCTTTGTTAGTTTTAGAAGCCAAGAGTCTTCAGAGACTTACATGGGCAACTTGCTATTATCTGCACAACATTTAAATCTGTTTTTATATGATAATATAAGAAAGAAAGTAGTATAGATAAGATGATATCGTAATAGGTAGAAGATTAAGTTCATGTATGAGGGCTGCTCCAGAAGTAATGCCTCCTATTTTCCTGCATTAGCCAGCAAAGTTGGAAGTTGGTGGTGGTGGTATGGCAGTAGAGTTAAAATATTCCCACCAGTACATCATTACGTGTTGTTGCTGTGTGACAGATGGCAGCAGAGGGGCAGTCTGACAGCATGGCATCTGACGTGAAAGTGTGTATGAAGTAAAGGTATGTCACTGAATTCCTCCATGAGGAAAAAATGGCACACAGTAACCAAACAGTGGATGTGGGCACAGTGAGTGGCAGGTGGTGTGTTTCAGCCATGGTAACAGCATTGGAAAAGACAAGCCATGTTTTGGACAACTGTCACACCACAGAGCAAAGAGCATCTCAGTCAGCTCATCTGCATCAGCTGGCTAGTGGTGGTGACTGTGCTACTAAATAGCATTCTGTAGCTGACAATTTGCTGTATCAAATAGCAGTTGTGCTTTTTTGTGTGTTACAGTTGGAAAGATTAATGCAATAGAAGGTTGATACAGGAGTGTAACAGCAAAGGGACTACTGCAGATGGACTGGTGTTACAAAGGAAAAATAAAGGCGCTCACCCATCTCCAAGGATCTAGGCTCACAGGAAAGACTCCACAAAGGAGGGATCTCCAACCAGAGATCTTTTCCCAGAGGCAGTCAGCCTTTAAATGAGGTCTATGAGAGGCGCTGTCAAGTCCTCCCCTTTGGTCACACAGCTCAGTTGCTTTCACCTGTGCTCCCAGAGCAGACTGGGTCCTTTCCTCAGGTGCTTAATAAGTGTTTCAGGCCATGACTCAACAGTAACTGCTGATTCCATGGAAATAAATAGGAGGCATTACTTTCAGAGCAGGCTACGTATACCTTGGTGATATCATACATGAAGATGGGCATCAAAGATTTTACATATGTTTGTTGTTAATCTGTTATTAAATGCATAAAATAGCTCTTCGAAATCAATTTAGTTAATCAGTCACAGATACTGCGTTTAGATTGTTGAAAAATGATTTCCTGTTCATCCTTTTCCCAGGAATGATAAAAAGAAAGAATATATGAAACAAAAGAAGGCAGAAGAAATCACAGAGAAAAGAAAAAAAGAAATACAGCAGGCAAAGAAGGATGAAAAAGATAAAATGGCCAGAGAAGAATATGAAAAATGGCTGGTAATGTATATATGTTTTACACTGTATAAAAATCAAAGAAATGAGTGTAGTAATGAATGTGAATACCTTGCATTTTAGAATTCATTGGCTTTTTTGTGATGTTACAAGGAGAGACCAGATGATGGCAGTATTACATAGCTAGTCCCCAAAACTTCTTGAGCAAAATAATCAAGTATATATCAACTTTAGTATATATGAAGCATATATTTCCTCTACTTATGGGACTTAGAGTTTCACATTCCATACTGTTTTCTTCTATTCTTTGTCAGGAACAGCCATCTCTGAAGGGCTAGCTCACTACACCACAAAACCAGCAAAACCTGTCAGCAGTACCAGTTGCAACAGTGTATACATTCACATTTGAGAAAGTATTTAAAGTGGAGAATTCTGTGCCACAAAATGGATAAAAACCATTTTACTGAAGCTTGAGATTTTAACTGACTAGAAAGCACGGAACTCTAATGCTGCCATTTGCATTTTCCCTGCCACAGGGAACTTTAGTCAAAGTTGTTAAGCTTTAAATTTAATCTAGAGGTCTTGTCCCACATTAAGGAAATACGGTTTTCCTTATGCAAACTAGGAGAGTTTGCTGATATTAGCATAAATTGTTTTCTTAATAGCTGTATGACTTGCTGGTTAAACAAATACCTGCTTTTTCCATGCTTGCATTTCTCGCGTTGCCTTTCTTCCTTGTGGTTTGTGGCTTACAGTCTATGTGCAAGGGCACTGTTCCCATTCATAAGAATGAGATCTTGCAGCTCAGCTGTGTCAGGTCCTTGCAGCAGCTCACTTACACCATCAAGGAATCCTTTTCCAGAGTCTCAAGTAGGTTTTCTGTGTTTTCTCTTTTTTTAACTGGACTTATTTAACAGCTGAGACAGACAGCAGCTGTATATAGGTGTGGGCTACCTTTTAAAGGGCAATCATCCTTTATCTAGCTAACTCATAAATTCTCTGCTACATAAATAAGCAGCAACAGCGTACATGCTTTCCTGTTTATTTTCAGACCTCTTTAGTCTAAGTCTTGAGTCTTTTAAGATTGTACTTGTCCTCATTCCCTGACTTGATTTCTGTAATCATTGGTTAGAAGTGTTTTCTCTGGTCCCATTTGTATTATGCTTTCCAGCTCATTTTTGTCCAGTGATTGGTATCCAGTGTTAGATTCTTTCTTAGTTAACCAGTATTTCTGGTTCTAAAGGAAGGAAGTATTTTATTTTCAGTAGAAGCTAACGCTTTGTCAAGGTATGCTCTGTATACATAAACTGTCCTCCATTAGTATAGCTGTAGGAATGCATGAATGTGGCCTCTCATTGTGTGTTTGACTTATTTGCTGTCTGTAAGAATCTAGAAAAAAGCAAATATCCCAGATGTTCTCTGTTACATGTGGTAAATGCTGACCTAGTTGTGTTGAAGGGCTGCTCTGTGCATTCTTTCAGATTAAAAGTTCTCAAAAATTAATACAGTAAGGTTATGTCCCTTACAAGAAGTAGGAAAATTAACCTTCACTTCTGGATTGGAAGTTTCATATGGAATTCATATGAATTCATAAAATGCTTTATAAACCTGAAATATGCACACTTCTCTTTAAGATCTGAATTCCCAAGCAATTCCACTACTGCTACAATATTTTTTTAATGAGTTTCTAATTGCCTGAATGTGTCTTTCAATGTCCAGTATAGATCCAGATTCTATAATTGGTAGAATATGACAAAGTTTTTGTAAAAATACATTTGCAGGATCCATGAAAATACTCCCAAGAGAAACGTGAATCGTACAGCACTGTAATACACAATGCTCTTCTAAAGTTTATCTGAACTGCTTGCTCATATGTGTGAGACCAGAACCCAGCTGAGGTTCAAATGGAATTCTGATGCTGCCATAGTCCCCAGCTGAACCCATCCTGAGTTACATAGATGTCTAGTTTGGCTGGGATTGAATATATCCAATGCCTGGGCCTGTTTAACAGCTAGTTTTGCTTGCTGGAATGCTTCTTCTGTTCTCCCCTAGTCCTATTTTTGTCCTTTCTTCATGAATGAATGCAAAGGGCTCAGCGGCTGCACTGGATGGGGTTATAAAGGAATGGCAGTATCTTAATATACCCAAAAATTCTTGAACTGCCTTGGCATGATGGGGACTTGATATGCCAGAACCTTGTCTGTTATTTCACTAGGTGGTACTTTGGTCTTTCCTGACCAAACTACACCCAGAAATTTCAATGACAAGCCTGGTCCTTGTACTTTTTGTGGGTTTATAGCCCACCCTTCCTCTTGCAAAGGAGTAGTCAATGAGTCTGCCACCTTTTCTAATGCCTCTAGTGAGTCAGATGTCAACAGGAGTTCCACAGTATAGCGGTACAGTTTTATGTTGTTACAGTTATTCCACTCTGCTAGGTCATATGCCACTAAGATACCAGAAAGTTAGTGATGCACATACCCTTGCAGCAGGAAGTTGGGATTATAAGACCTGCATGTAGCCCATATAATTCTCTGATATGGCTAGTGTGCAAGTCAGATGGAACATGGAGGACAACAGTAGATTGTAGAGAATTAAATAAGGTCACGCCGCCTGTTCATGCTGCCATACCCAATATTGCCTCCATAATGGACACATTGAGATAAAAACAAATCACTGTGTCCTAGACTTGGCAGATGCGTTCTTCAGTATTCCAGTTGCTGAAGAATCACAAGACCAGCTTGCGTTTACATGGGGAGGCAGGCAGTGGACCTTCCAAGTCCTGCCACAGGGGTACATGCATTTGTCAACATATTGCCTTAATCTAGTGGTATGTGACCTGGCTAATTGGGAAAAACCTGTTAATGTTAGCTTATATCATTATACTGACAATCTTTTGTTGACATCTGACTCACTGGAGGCAGTAGGACAGGTGGCAGATTCATTGACTGGAAGAAGATGGGCTATAAATCCTCAGAAGGTGCAAGGTCCAGGCCTGTCTGTGAAATTCCTGGGGGTAGTTTGGTCAGGAAAGACCAAAGTATTACCCAGTGCTGTCATAGATAAGGTTCAGCCATTCCCAGTCCCTACAGCACCAAAACAGCTGCAGGAGCTCTTAGGTATGTTGGGATATTGGTGTTCCTTTGTACCTCACTTAGCGCAGCTGCTGAGACAATTATACAGATTCATGAAAAAGGGCTGACTGGGGGAGAATGGAACATGAGGCTTTCCAGCAGGCTAAACTGGCAGTTAAACAAGCCCAGGCATTGGCTATATTCAGTCCTACCCTTCCAGCTGAACCTGAAGTCCATGTAACTCAGGATGGGTTTGGCTGGGACCTGTGGCAACACCAGAGTTCTGTTTGGACCCTCACTGGGTTCTGGTCTCAGGTCTGGCATGGAGCAGAAGAAAGATATAATAAATAACTGATTGAAAGCACTGGAGACAGCAGACTCAGTGTCCTGAAAATGCTACAGACAACATGGGCTTCCCTGCTTAGGATCCAAATTTTGGGCACTGATAGTTGGGTAAGACCCCAAACTGACAATGAAAATAACCTTCTGCTTCCTGTCCCTGAGAATCTAGAACTGGGCACCCATACAATGGCACCAATAGAATGGCCTGGGACCAAAATGGTGTGGCCCACTTGCGCCTTGGAGGAGATTATTGGAGGTTGGGGAATCAGTCATTTGCCTGGTAATAAGTACACGGCTTGCAGTTGTGGTCAACACCCTGGTCTTCATTGGGGATCTTCATCATGTCCATATGGCAGATCAGGATCCCCCTTTGATGCCTGATATGGTTATGCAGCCACAGATATCTGGCCAAAGGGTATGGTACAGGTGGCTGGGATGTGCCCCAGTGTAAGCTGAAGTGTTGACCCAGGATAGGAGTATAGCCTGTATTTTGCCCTGGAGGGCAGGCCTTCCCCTCTGGAACATCTGTACTACTCTCTATGAGTCCTTGAGTCTCTAGGATCACCAGAAGGATGAAATGCCATTGAATCACTCCAGCATTGCTGTGACATCAAGCATGACACCTGGTGATGGCCTATGTGGGACCAGTGGGACTGATGGAACATAGGACGGACCTGCAGCAAACAACTGCATGCGTCCAGAAACACCATCAAGCACAGGCCCATGAGAGAACATGAACCCCAACCACAAACCAATCATCAGTTGTCTTCCATTGTGTCAGCCTGCATCGCGATGGGCAATTATATAAGTGTTAGGGTGTGTTGGGTTCCTGTATTAGGGAAGGCACACTCTCCAGCTGGTTCAATCATTGGTTTGTGCTGTGAAGGAGTGGAATGTATGGGAACTGTTGAGACACAGCCTGAACCACTGATTGATCACGTGGGAAAGGACTGGGTCAGCCCTGAGAGTACAGGTGAAGGCAATTCAGCTGTGTGATTGGAAGGTGGGGGAGCCTGGCTGACTGGCTCTTTTTCTGGAGATCTTTTTTTAGTTAAGCTTTTTCTTGTAAACCTAGAACCTTTTGATATGGTTGAGTAGTCACCCTCTTTTATAGCACCTCTCTGTTGTGCCAGTTCTTTTGTTATCACACCTTTGTTGTAATGCCTTTCCTATTGTATTGATCTGTCCAATTGCCACAATTCAAGACAGGCATAGCACCTAATCCACTAGGCCTTCTCTTGTTTTTGTTTAGAAGGCATGCAAAGCCATCTCCTCCCTGAGACTGTCACTTCGCCTGCAGATAACATCATGCGTTACAGTGTCTCTGTGTTTCATTGTATGGTGTGCATGGCTGAATCCTTACAGGGATGCGTGAAGCTCCAAATGGCAAATTCCTATTGTGTTTTAACTTCACATGAAAGATGCAGCAATAATTCTGACTTTTCAATTGCTAGAGTTCTTTTTATTTTACATAATGTTTTGTTCTCAGGGAAACACGTTGAAGAGAGAGCAACTGCAGAAGAAGCAGAAGAACCTCCATGCTGCGCATAGGAATGAAGTGCCTTTTCCATGGATCCCGCCTGGCAAAGTCAGCTATACGAAGAATTACTGAGCAGCCTATTTCTCTCTGTACGAAAAGATGATCTGCTTATGCTCTCAAGGCTCGTCTGTTATTTCAGTAACAGCTGTTTTTCACTAAATCAATGATAGATATCGTATCCTTTCTTTTTAATTTATTTGATCTCTGGAGTTGAAATGGTTTAGTTGTCCTATTCCATGACATTAACAAATGCACTAATTTTTGTAATTCTGCATTTAACTTAGTTTTGGTAAATGTTGTGTTACTCCATTCCTTCTTGGTGAAAGTGTATAATCAAGAGATGTGAGGCTGGACTGTTTTTCTTTTTTTTTTTACCCACTAAGTGGCAGCTCACTTAGCAGAACAATTGTGCTTACATTACTAGACTCTATTACTATTCAGCAGTAGTAATGACAATTGTTACTCAAAATAGGTTGTCGCTTGCAACTAGATAATGAAAAATGAAAACACTTCCATGTCCATTCAGAAAATTTTAGTCTCAATCTATTTATAAACAATTAAGTGATGATGAACAGGTGATAAACACAGTATTTGAGAAGAGGGAAATTACAGGCCAGGGAGCCTACCTATGTGTGCAAGATCTAAGGTTGTTCACGTCTGATGGTGTCCTTGAATTGCTTCTCTTCCTTCACCTGCAAAAGCTGTTTTGAGTGAGTAGGTGAGAGATGGTTCATATATGAGAGGTGAGAATGGTGCTTGTGATCAGGAACGGTTCTGCCATGAGGAAGATGAGACTGGGGGATTAAGTCTGGAAGAGGTGTGGTGTGAAACTGGGAGGATAGGAAGGAGATGTTGGGTGTCTTGCAAAAGAACAGGAGCATGAGGCTAAACCATGAGTATGATGTGAGAAGGTTGTTTTCATGCATGAACAAACTACAGAGAGCATGATTAATTTTTAGATTACTGTAGAATCATAGAATGGTCTGGGTTGAAAAAGGCCACAAAGATCATGTAGTTTCAACCCCCCCTGCTATGTGCAGGGTTGCCAACCAGCAGACCACGCTGCCCAGAGCCACGTCCAGCCAGGGATGGGGCATCCACAGCCTCCTTGGGCAACCTGTTCCAGTGCCTCACCACCCTCTGGGTGAAAAACTTCCTCCTAATATCTAACTTAGTTCTCCCCTATCTCAGTTTAAGTCAATTCCCCCTTATGCTATCACTGTCCACCCTTGTAAACAGCCATTCCCCCTCCTGTTTATATGCTCCTTTCAAGTACTGGAAAGCCACAATGAGGTCTCCCCAGATCCTTGTTTTCTCCAAGCTAAACAAGCCCAGTTGCCTCAATCTTTCCTCATTGGAGAGGTGCTCCAGCCCTCTGATCATCTTATTGGCTGGCTCATGTCCAGCTTCTCATCCACCGGGACCCCCAAGTCCTTCTCCGCAGGGCTGCTTTAAAAGGGTTCTAAGTGCAGTCTGTATAAACACCTGGGATTGCCCAACCCAAGTGCAACACCTTGCACATGGCCTTATTGAACCTCATTAGGTTCACATGGGCCCCCTTCTCCATCCTGTCCAGGTCCCTCTGGATGGCTTCCCTTCCCTCCAATGTATCGACTGCACCGCTCAGCTTGGTGCCATCCGCAAACTTGCTGAGGGTGCACTCGATGCCATCCTCTGTGTCACTGATGCAGATGTTGAAGAGCACCGGTCCCAAGACCGACCCCTGAGGGACATCGCTTGTGACTGGCCTCCACCCTGACACAGAACTATTGATCACAGCCCTTTGGCTGCGTCCAGCCAACCAATTCCTCATCCATCAAACAGTCCATCCTTCAAATCCACACCTCTCCAATTTAGAGAGAAGGATGTGCTGAGAGGCCATGTCAGAGGCTTTGCAGAAGTCCAGGTAGATGACATCCATTGCCCTTCCCCCCCACTGAATCACTCCATTTTTAGAAGGCCGCCAGATTGGTCAGGCAAGATCTGCCCTTGGTGAAGCCATGCTGGCTGTCTCAAATCACCTCTTTATCTTGTATGTGCCTTAACATAGCTTCTAGGAGGATCTACTCTATGATCTTCCCAGGTACAGAAGTGAGGCTCATCGGCCTGTAGTTCCCCGTGTCTTCCTTTCTCCCTTTCTTAAAAATGGGAGTAACACTTCCCTTTTTCCAGTCACTGGGAGCTTTACCAGCCAGCCATGATTTTTCAGATATGATGGAGAGGGGCTCAGTAACCACACCAGCCATCTCTCTCAGAACCCTAAGATGGATATCATCTGGCCCCATGGACTTAAACGCATTCAGTTTCATGAGGAGCACTCAGACTTGGTCCACTGTTACAGTCGGTCAGAATCTGCTCCTCTCACCCACATTTGGAGCTTCAGGGTCCTGTTACACTATGAAATATAAAAAATAACTTTTGAATTAAAGCTACATTGTGTAGAAACTGCTTTTCATGGGGCCAAAAGCAGGTAGCTGTGGTATAGAAGAAAATAACTAACTGGAACTGATGCAATATGGCTTAAGACTGTAGCTGTTGGTTATATTTCAGGTATTTGCATGTATTCCAGGAATTTCCCATTTCCTACTGGAAATGCTGTTTTAGTAGCATTTTATACAATTCATGCAAAAACTTACAGAGAAACTTCAGTGCAGAACAGTGGTAGTCTTATGAGGCAGTCTTAGGCACTGAAATGACTTATCTGGAACTGAATTAAGACTTGAGTGGTTGTTTTTTCACGATCAAATAAATCACTCCCAAACGCATTTTTATCATTGCTAATGAGGCAGTTGCTGTAGTAAGTTGTTAAAATTCTTTCTTCTTTTCTTTTTGTTTTGTTTTGTTTCATTTCGTTTGTTTTTTATTGCTGCTTGCCTCACTATTTTGGAGACAGTGGGACGACTAGGGATCTTTAGAGAGCTCTTCAGATCACTTCTTTACTGCTATCCAAATGCAAGCAAGTTATCTAGGTATTTTCTTATGTGAATTTTAATAATCACTCCAGATCTGCTTCTTAAGTGAGTATTAACATAAAAATCAGGAAAGAAGAAGGAAAGCATCCATCTGAGTTCTTATCTGTAAGATGTATTTTCTTAAATGAGATTCTTACTCCTGTCTCTTAGGAGTGTCTCCTTAGGAAGTGATAGGACCATTTGAGAAGGTGGCTTTTCCTTTTTCGTTCAAATCTTGTGCTATTTATAAATTACTGAGATACCCAGTAATTCTGTATTTCACATAATACTGCAGCATCTCCTGACAAAAATGCACAAGACTGTCAAATAGAAGAATCTCTTTAGTTCCAGAGGTTTCTTGCTTGTTTGTAATGTTTTGGTGAGAGGCACCGAGGATTTAAATGCATTTATTTTGGCCATAACAGTTTCTATTGCCATAATGCTGTACAGGTGACAGTTATCATTGGGATGTATGTAAAAGTGAAATCAGAAAAATATTTCATTTACTTATTGTTGAATGTGGTTTCTGTTCATCGTTCCTTGAATTCATATTTCAAGCTTTGTCAAAGTTTGACACAAGCAGTTAAGATGTTAGAACAGTAGGTACTCATGTATGTAGCCCTGCTCTGTATTGGAACATTTCAGCAGGTCTCTTCTGGGCCTGTCTCTTGCTTCCAGGTCTGCTTCTTCCTCAAAGAATAATTGTATTTGACTTGGCTTTTATGCTTTTATTTGATCCTCACCTTTTGTTATCAGACTGCTCACCCTAATGTATTGTGGCTGGAACAGTTTTTGTTCTACTAAGGAATTTATAGCAGAAGTAGGAGGCTTTATGACACCATCCTTTGGTTATATGCTGTCTGCAGGCGATCTGGATTTTTACTGGCTGTAGCACAGGTAGAAATGATATTCATTTCTTGTATTCACTTGTCTGATAGCACAGACAAGTGAATACTGGACTTTCATGAACTCTGGCCCTGGCTCTGCCTGGACTATCTGTTATCCTGCAGCAGGTCAGATGTGTTTTCCAGCAGTAGTGATACGACAGTGACAACATTGATATCCAGAGAGAAAGCAGAAATTTACTGCCTGCAGAAACTTAAGTTGAGAGCAGCTTCAGTGGACAACTCAAGAAGCAGGGTAAAATTACATATACCAGCAGGAGAGTAACAGAACTACAGCACAGGCAAAATCCAAGCTAATGTCAGCTCAGAATTAACCCACGCTAATTTTATGGGGAAAAAGATAATGGATGAATTCATGCCTTTAGGCTACAGTAGTGATGTGCATCATTGTCTGCTAGGCTTCTACTAGAAGCCTGAAGTTCAGGTTTAGTGCATCAGGAAAACTATATAGTTGTATAATTTAATGGGAAGATGAAAATGTATAGCAGACAGCAGTTTGTTGTACAGCTGCCCTCAGGAAAGACTGAGGCAAAGTGTGCAGCCTGTGTGAAGCTTGGGTTGCACAATCACCAAATCCTTACTTTTGCTGTGCCTAGCCAGAGCAAGTAAGATAGGTCTCTGTGCTCACAGGCTTGCAGTTGAGAGATGCAAATGAAAAAGTGTTAGAAGTAGTGGCAGATCTGAAATAGGGTTTCTCATATGCCTGTTGCTAAGCTGAATACTGTGCTTCACTGTTTTTAAGCCTTTTGCTGATTGGATGGTAAAATTTTGTCAGAAGGTGTAAGTGGGAAGATGTAGGTGACATGCTTCATAGGAGTGATGTACTCCAAACCCACAGAAATTCACAGCTTCTCAGTGAGGAAAAAATGCTCAAGGTTTGTAGACGCACAAAAGAAGTTGATAGAGTTCCATGTTTGTCCTTTATAATAAGACGTTGCAATCTTGGTCTGATTTTCAGACATGTTATAGCACGATTTAGGAAAATGTACAAGTGTGTACAGTTATTTATAAAAAAATGTTTCTGTGCAAATCCTATTTAACTTGTTAATTGGTAACGGGAAAATTATTTTGTTATTTATTAATAAAGTATATTTTGGTATAATGAGGTCAATATATTCATCTGGTTTGTGGATGTAACAGTTTACTTAAACCTTTTCTACGTGTAAGTGAACTAGGCAATATCCCTAAGCACAGCCTATGCTTTTATCATTGTTAATACAACAGAGAGCCTTGGACCTGCATCCTGTGCAGCTGACAGCTTCTAGCACAGCACCCTCTCCTCTGGCTCACTGATCCTCACTGTGTGCTGCCACGCCAGTGCAAAAAAATATCCGTATGGGATGCCAGTGTTTCGAAATAATGGCATTGGTAACACTCATTTTCTCATTTTTTTCCTCAACTGTTTTTTTCAGCCATTACACTGTTGCACTGGCACACTAAAGGGACAGAGTGCTGGCCTCGTTAAGCAAAAAAAAATAATTAAAAAAAATAGATTTGATGTGGTGCAGACCTGCCAAAACCTGAAACATTTATTCACCAAGAGCAGTACAGACAGAATGTAGACACGTGATGAGATGCCTTACCCCTTTCTCAGAAACTTATCCCTGCAGGGGGACATTTATATAAATCAGCTGAACTAAGAAATAGGATTACACAAAAGATCCTTGTTCTGGATTAGAAAGGCTGTGCACTGGTCTCTGTGATACCTTGTGTTTCATATTCGCAGAATAGAAAACCATTAGATCCTCTTTCCTCGTTTGTGTATCCAGAACTGGTACATTCCATGCTGTTATTTCCATGTTGAGTCACTTGAGTCTAAAAACACTGTCTTTTTCACTGCCTTATTAAAGAGGAACTTCAGCCCTTCTAGTATACCATGATTTTGGAGGACAACTCTTGCATTGAAGACCAAAGCTGCAGTTCTACCATTTGTCTTGTTCACTTCCTGCAGGACTGAAAGCTTTGCAATCTCATTGCAACCACGGCTGCCATCGCAATCCATGACCTGAGGTGCTTCATCTCTGTGAACGTACCAAATCTCTGCTCTAGTTGTAAGCACCTTTAGGTGGCCAACACTTTTAACTTCACCATCCAATTCTGCTGGTCATAAAAACAGTTCCTAAAATACTAGTAAGATTTCTCGGTTAGACTTCAGTGGATAATAAGTAATTGCAAAATTCTTACCTCACTGTTTCAGACTGAGCTGTGAACACTCTTCGTATTATCAGGCTGTACTCGGTTAGGCTGTGCTTTCAACATGACACGTAATTTTAGCATTTACACTCATAACAGGTGAAAAGTGCCAATAAAAGCCCTTAGTATTGGAAAGTATTTTGCTTTTCTACTAGTCATTAGTTTATGAATAGCCCTTTTCAGCAATTGTTTTATTTCTAAGTAAATTCTGACTAAAACAGTGGAAAGTTTTTCCATCAATTCTTCATTTAAAGAGCAAGCAAATGCTCCCTTTGTAGGTTAATCATTTTCTCATTAAGAGAAATATAAAATGAGTACATATTCATTTTCATAAACTGGGATGCCCAGTCCTTGATGATAAAAAATGATACAAGGCTAACATTGTTTTCAAGCATCATTAACTCTCAAGAAGTGAAGTAGGATGTTCCGCTGTTTAACTGTTTCAGTGCCCAGTGCATATGGCAGTAATACCCCGGTTGGTTTAAATTTTCCTTTGCGCATTTTAACCAGCTGAACAACCCTCCCCATATATGCTGTGTTACAGCAAATGAATTAAGGAACAATGGGGAAAAGAAATCTAGAGGATGGAAAATGATTCAAACTCTTCTCAATCTATTTCATTTTCTTGAATAAACATCTGAACAATTTGGAGGATAGCTGACATTTGGGGGGAAAAAATGTCTTTTTTTATCTCATCTGAATTCCTATAAGAGTTTTCATGCTTCTTATACTGAACTGTACTGAGGATGTACGGAGGTGATTCAGCACCCAGTCTACCACCCTGGTCACACAGCCCTGCAGGTAGGCAGAACTGCTCCTGTAAGGAGCTCTTGTGTACTCTGGGCATTGCCAGTCCTGCTGCCTGACATGTGCAGGATGGAGGATCTATTCTTCCCTCCTGTGCCAGAAACATCTTTCCACTGACAGCTGTAGGCAAAATGTGAGCTGCAGTTACCTTAGCCAAGGTTGAACCTTTGAAGATAGCTTTCTCACCTTTCCAGCTTTACCTTTTTCCTAAGTGGAGCCTTGCTGATGCAACTGTTATTGTTTGGATCACCTACAGCTGAAGGTGAGAATATCATCCTCGACTGAGATGGGAGTGGGAAAAACTCACATTGTGAAAGGTTGAAAGATAAATGAAAACACTCCAGCTTTTATTTGAACTTATTTTTAGCTATCAGGATATCCTCAAGAGAGGATACCAATAAGAAAATAAAAGCAACCGGTGTTGTCATCATTAAATTCATCATTTGTAGAAACACTGGTGGTTATGAACGTGGTGCTGAGTACTGCCCAAGCCAAATGGACAGTGAACTTGTCACAGAACACTCCTCATCCCAGAAAGCAGGTAGGAGTTTTTAGGCAAAAGCTCGAGCAGGAAGAGGATGGCTATGGGCAGGCAGTGAGGCTTCCAGACCAGCAGCTGTGGTGCAGAGGCATCCATAGCTCCTGGCAGTCTGGTTTCACACTGTGTCAGTTACTGCCCTTTATCACTGTCTTCCTTTCAGCAGCTGAAGGCAATGTGCTCATTTTTTCCGTTCACTTTTCTGCTGACTGTGTTGTCAAGCATCCTTTGGCTTCCTTTCTCCAACATAACATGATTTCCTGTCTTTCCTGCTTAAGATACTAAATAATTCTGTCCATTTTTGCTGCCATACAGCACCTCCAGAAGAGATCAATCTGCTCGAAGAGCAACTGTCTTCAGTACTGGCACACAGTGTAAAAGTACCATTATAGAATTATGCCCTAACATCAACATGATACTTATTTTTTTCCCTTAAACAGATGGTACAGCATCAAGCTGTTAACTTTCACCGCAGCAAAGATGTCATTCTGCCTAAAGTTTCTATTCCTCATGTGAATCAATAACATGTAGGAAGACTGTGTTAGATAAATGCTTTCTGCAAATGACTCTGTGTATTGTAGCTTATACGGTGCAAGGGCACGTGATAATGACACCTGATTTTCAAGGGCAAATGCTTTTCTGGCTTAGTGAGTATCACTTGAGGGAGGTGATGTGCAAACGGCATGAGAGCAATGGGAGCTGATAACAGCAGGAATAATAAATAGCTCAGGGCTTCATGTACCGACCAACCATGCTTTGCAAAGCCTGTCTGGTGACTTGCAAATTAAATATCCTTTACTCTATGCTCTTTATGGTTCCTTTCACCTTTTCTTATGCAGATAGTTGCTTTAAATAATCAATTATATTTCTTAAAGCAGTCATAAGAGAAAGAGTGGGGAGAATTTAGCTCTGTGTATGAGAGTCCTTGCACTTCTGTCTCTCCATGATGGGGTAAAACAGAGCAAGAATGCAAGGACAAGACAGGCCAGTGGGGCTTTGTATAGGTTTCTCCCTTCACTGTAGGCTGAATGCAACTTTCCCAATCTGCCACAAGTTGGGCAAATCCCCCTGTACATGCTGGATCAGGATTTGCTGTGAGCAGGACCTGCTGCAGTCACAGCCGGCACTGTTCTGTTGCCATCGCTTTAAATATTTGCTCTTTAGAAAGTGAGTGATCTTTTACCACAGTCTAGTGCTCCAATGCAGTAACTGAGTATTGCTCATCTTCGGTAAAGCATGCAGCCAGGAATTAGTGCACAGATCTTCATTGTTCCTGCAAGAGGCCTAGATTGCCCCTGGAAGGTATAGAAAATACGTTAGCAAAAAAGCAAAGATTGTTGTTATGGCCACACTTGACATTTCCGCGACTCAAGGACAGATCCACCATGACTACTGAATACCGAGCTCCATCTCTGTAAAGCAAATATTCCAGCTGCTAAGCACCTGAACTTTGCGGAGTATTCACTTGTATGTATGTCCAGCCATACAAGAAATAGTCAGAGCAATGGGTCCTCACATACAGCGTGACACATTTGATCCTCCCACATAGGAATTATTATCCTCCAAGTCAGACAGATGTGGTTTTCAGTCAAATCAGAAATTAGAAAACACTTTTGGTTCCCAAATATGCATTGTGGTATCATTACTTCTATTTTTACAGGGTTTTAATTGTGCAGAGATCACTGCCAAGGCTTCAGGTTCTACCACCTTAACTTTTTGCTCCCAACAGCAGTCTGTGCTTAGCAAGAAGAATGGTATCTAGCTTTTCAGATGTTTATACTACTGTATTTTGAAGAGTTGCACAGAGATACTGAATGGAGCTCAGCAGACGGCCTGAGGGAACCTGAAAGATGCTGTGAGCCCTGACTTGTAGAATTGGTGTCAGTACGCAGCACCTCCCTGAGCTAGGCCATACCCCGTGCCTGCATGGCACCACTGTGCCAACCCCACATAGCATGCATCTGCCTGCCAAGAACCTTAAAAGCATTTATAGATATTTATAACTACCCCCCGCTGCCATCAGCTTGCAGACACAGTACAGCAGCACAGCAGGGATGGAGCAAAAAGAGTGGGAGCAATTGGAGCAGCTGAATGCAATTGGGAAAAATAACAAATAACCAACCAATATGCTTTATTTCATCTATGATGTGGTCTTCAGCCTTTTGCTCTCTCCCAGGAGCCAGTTCCTTTGTCTCTGCAGTACACCTCATTGTGACCTTCCAGTACTTGAACGAAGCATTATAAACTGGAGGGGGAATGGCTGTTTCCCTGGGTTGATAGCAATAGGACAAGGGAGAATGGTCTTAAACTGAGATAGGGGGAATTTAGGTTAGATACTGGAAGGAAGCAGCAGAACTAGCAGCATCTCAGCTGCGTGAACTGAGGCAGAACCAGGAGAAGAGTTTTCTGGCTGCGTGTTCAGGTGTACCTTAATTTTGCTCTTCATGGTGGACGTTTTGTGGTGTGGATCCAGATTCTGTCTGGGCTGTCTTCACTTAGGCTTTCGTTGTTGGCTCAGGACGTTGGTATGCTGCCTGATGTGAGTGCTGTGGGAGGCTGGGAACAGAAGGAAGTGCATGTGCAATGCCCAGGAATGTAGTTGAAGCAAGTGCTTTATACAGGGGATGAGAAATGGGCATCAGCAGAAAGGGGCTATGGGGGAGTGAGGTCAGTGACATCAGTGAAAAGGACTGAGTAGAGGCTGCAGGTCCTTACTGTTCAGTCCCATCCAATTTCTTTTCTGCTTCAGCCCCTCCTGCACCTGTACATTTGTCCCTGTAACTAACAGCAGCCTTGCTTTTCTGTATAGGTTTCCCTGATGGGAAATACATGTTTGTATATTAGGTCAGAGGGGCAGGGAGTCTAGAGTTCCTGAATTGTTCCCCTGCATATACACAATGCAGTCAATATATTTCCAGTGTGATTTCTGTACTTCAAGAAGGAAGCAGATAAACAGGAGGGAGACAGGCATGGGTAAAAGCTAGGCAGTGCTGGGCAGGAAATGTGATGGAGTGAATCTCCTGTGCTTGCCATGAAAGCTCAGAATCTAACAGGAAACGTAAAAAGAATGTTTTAATTAAATTAAAATAGGAAGTATCTAAAAAAAAATTTAAAAAATGGAGAAAGCATTAAAACAAACAAAAAATGTTTGATATAATTAAAATGCTTTATGACAGAAAAAGGATTAAACATGGTTAAGCTGGGGTTGTCTGCACAACAAAATGCCACAGGGAAGACACAATATGTCTGTGATTGCTGGAAACTGAGTATTAATGCCTGCTCCCAAAAATGACATTATTGTAAGGGTGCTTCTGCTAATTGTATAACATCACATCATCTGTTGCTTGATAGACATGGCACAGCAACTATAAGGATGTCAGGCAATCATGACTTGGTTGTGATCTTTAAATATTCTCTCAAGTGTGGTTGTTCGAGTGTGTAACAGCAAGCACAGATTAACTGTAATGAAGTCACCTGGAAGAAGCTGTTGAAACTGCTAAAAGCAAGCATTAAAATTCAAGCTACTACTTGGAACAACTAAATTAGAGCACAGCATCCTGGAAGCTGTGCTACCACTTGAAAGTAGGATTCTCACTTGCTGAAATGTTGTTGAATAGAAAGCTTTAAAACCAGCAGGTTAGAAAATCTTCGGAGACCAGAGAAGATTTGTGTGTCAGTGTCAAGTAAACACAAAGAGACAAGTGTTCTCTTTTGAGGCTGCTTTTTATTCCAATGGGTAACTTCAAAGGCAGGGGCATCCTAATGTGAGGAGAAGAGAACTGTCAGGACCTCCTTCAGAGATGTGCTCTGGATCTCAGTTTCACAACACACCTAGCTATGGAGCAATGTTAAAAGATGTTAAGAAGTGTGCTGTTTTTTTTCCCTCCTTGCTATCAATGGCTTTTGTTTTATTTATTTGGCTGTACTGTGCTATTCTTTGCATAGTGTAGCTGTGAGGTCATCGTGAGGTTAATTTATTTCTCATAAGGATGCAGCCTTAGCAGAACTCAGCTGACATAGAGGAACAGATGTAACTTCCACTGCTACTGCAGCAATCCCCTGGACAGAACAACAGATTATTTCTTCGGGGGCAGAATATCCAAGTGAATATGAATATTGGGTAGAGGAAAATGCAAGTCACATCTTGAAGCAGTGATTTGCATACCTAGTATGAAGGCAGGGCCAACCCAGGGGAGCTCATGCAATGCACCTGAGTGACTGGAAGGGGTGGAGTCAAGATATATAGAGCTTTGTATAATAGAGCTTTGTATCTGGATGAACGTGCTGAATCAATACATCTGAGTCAATGTACCTGAATCATTAACAGCCAGCCAGTTTCTAAGCCTGTGTCCCAGCTGCTGGGCCCTGTCCTTTCGGATGTGTTACCTTCTCCAGCCCAGGCATTACTAATCTCCTGGCATCATCTGGATGTTGTTCTAGGATGGGGGTGGCTGTATTTCCATGAGCTATTCTGGGATAATACTGGCATCGAGAGTAAACTTCAAGCAAAAACCAAAAGTATACCAAAAGTATAGCTCTTACTAAAACAGCACAAAACAGTTACAATGCTGTTCAGAATGTTTTGTTATGATTCCCTAGGAGGGCAAAATGGACATAAATTGGACTTTTAAAACAAACACCAAAAAGTGGAGGCATCTACAAAAGCACAATTCCTGTTCATGTACAAGTGCAGGCAAATGGGTGCTTTGGTTAGTTGGAGCAACGTCTGAGCTTGTCATGTTTGGAATTGTTAGATGCCTTATTGTAGTTGTTGTAGATGTTGTAGTCTATAAAATAACAGTGGTACTTTATTCCACTAAGTGCCACAAGAAACTTCAAGACATACCTGTCTGTAACATTTCCAGCGAAGGTAATCAGTAGTTTTCATCTGGGTGACCTTATAGGAAGAAAACAGGGATCTTGGAGTTCCCAGGTGCATTGAGGTGTCTCATTCATTTGTGTGATCATTCCTACAAGAAGCTCCTGCCAGCACACACACATTATAGCAAATGCAGCAAAAATAGAAGAGAAATAATTGTGTCCAATTTTCTGACAGTAAAGAGCTGCCCACGTATTTCTATGCAGTGTAACCAAATAATTTAATTCCTCATTGAATTTGATGGCTAAATGATCCAGAACAAGTCTTTTGTCCAAACATGTCTCTTCTCCTCAGTTCTCTGTTAGGAGGCTCAGATGTGATGAGCTGTCTGGGATGTATTTATAAACCAGCAGGTCTGTGCTTGAGCTTGGCTGTTGTCAGCTGACAAAGAGCAGAAGTTCTTGCTTTGCAGCTCATGCTCTATTTGCTCCTAATCAGTCAAACAAAACAAGATTTAAAGGGCAGTAAAATGGTAAGTTTTATGGAAAGCTGTTTTGAGTAACACTGTTCAAGCTGCAATAATAGAAATAGTGGAGAATTTGCATAGTGGGGAGGGAGTAAGAATGTGGGGATACTCTTTCTACAGTTCAGCCATTCTTTGCTTTTTCTACCCTTTAGAATACATCTACACTATTAAAATTCTTTGAAGAGGGGAAGAAAAAGGCAGAATGGGAGGTGCTGAAGCCTCACTGGTGAAGAATATTTCATTCAACTGCTAATACCTATTTTATCAC
The DNA here is from genome assembly GCA_035772895.1 of Perdix hodgsoniae. NCBI lineage: Eukaryota > Metazoa > Chordata > Aves > Galliformes > Phasianidae > Perdix > Perdix hodgsoniae. The sequence goes on from JAPSGF010000069.1 coordinate 3,423,703, forward strand.
AAAGCTGTCTTTCTAATTGCTGTAGGGAGTGAAGAGCTGCTGAGGATCCTCAGACTGATAGATGGTAATAATGAGCCTGTGCTGACTGCAAGGCACATCCTCCATGTTTTCTGCCTTGCTTTTTCTCATTAGGCAGTGTCTGAAGCTGGAGAGATTCTTGAATCCTGTTTTCAATCAGCCAGGAACTGTGTTCTTTAAATTTACCTGAGGATTAGAGTTCATTGCTCTCCAGGTCAGGTCATTTGCAATCCTGGTACTTGCAGATACGTACTGCAGTGCTGATCACGTTGACAAGTGATCAACTGCATCTGAGAGCATCTGCAGGGGCGTATGGCACAGCACGGTGAGTACTACACAGATAGACTCTACTCAGTTGCTAATGATGGAGTATCCTATCAGTTCTCCAATATTTTTGGAGCACTTTCTGTCTCAGGCCTTCGTTGCGCAGAGTTATTTTGGCAGAGATGACACACTGTAAATAATTTATACTCTGGCTCAGCCAGGGGATTTTGCCAGTATATGCTGCTCTTTTCACAGCCGGATTTTGACTGAGAGTGGTGATGGTATCTACAGGTAATATCTCCCAGAGCAGAGCCTTGTTCTGCATTACTGCTAATTCTTCACATCTTTGTCACAACTTACAGTGTCACACATACAGTGCAGTATGGCAATAACTTCAGCAAAGAACCCCAGTTGCTTTTGTTCTGGTTCTGCTACACCTGTTTGCTTGTCTGTGGTTTTTTCTTCCCTTTCATTGCATCTCTTCTGGAGTTTTTTACTGTCAGCAGTTCGTATTATTATTTTTCCCCAGTTATCAGCAACTAAAGCTGTGGGTGTCTGGACAGTTAATGCTTCCACTAATGCTTTTCTTGAGCTTAAGAATATTTTTTTGATGAGCAAGGAAGATTTCAGCCCCCCCTCCAGTAATTTTTCAATATATTTGTAAGAAAGTAGAGGTATAATATGTTATAACTGAGCCATCTCTGGAATTTTGTCTTTACAAAGGTTTTCAATTGCATTTGTCTTTGTTGAGTAAGTCATAAACATTTCCTGAAGGGATGATCTCAAAACATCTGCTCCAATCCAAGAAGCCTTTGTTCGTAGTAGCCTTCCAGGACACATCATCTCTGCAGTTGGCTGCTGAGCAAACTGCAGTCATTTTCAATGCATCTTTCAGTTACAGAGAGCCACGGAAAAATGAATCATGAAGCTAAAATCAATGCCATCAGTTACACGAAGGAAGGGCAAAGTTTGCCCTCTGCTAAGCTGTAGTAGAATCTAAGTTTCTGCTGTGAACAGTGAAGGAGTGTGGGGCCCTGTGGTGCTTGCCTTCTCTCTTTGTGTGCCTTCTTCCTGCCCCTCTGCAGCAGGGCAAGAATTTCACGTGCTCCTTGGGGCTTCACAGAGCCCTGATAGAGATGTGGGAGAAGGAATGGAAGTTGAGGACCCGAAGGTGTTCCTGTTGTAGTGGTGCTGCCCCTCACCTCTTTCTTTAAGGGACCTGCTGTTACATGTCATTGAGCCCCATGTGGTGTGGCTGTTGTAGGTTTCAATGATTTTCCCCAACATGAGAATGTCGTGCCACCTCATATGATGCACATGGCAGAGGCAAGGGAAAGTGTTCTAGCTCATCTTTGTTGTTTTCAAGGAAATATCTCTTTCCTTCTGAATAGAAGTCGTCTAAATTCTCTATGGGAAAAAAAAAACAACACTGTACCTTCATGGTCAGAATGATAATGTGATGCTTCATGGGTGTTCAAAATGTAATGGAATTTAACCATCTTTGATGGGGGAGGGGGAATTTTTTGTGCTTTGTGATAAAATGTAGCGGTACAAAAGGAGTACAAATTCTAAATATCAGGATAAATAAACAATTATCCTTATTCACAGTCCTATGATGATTGTGTAAAATTATGTTGAATAGCAGATTCATTATGAAAGAGTATAATAGTTAAAAAATCCCTTAAAGAAGAAATGCTTCTTTCTGTGGAAGAAAAAAAACCTCTTCATCAGAAAAATAATGAAATCTAATGTGAGTCTTTGGAAATCACTCTGTATGCTTTTACTGCATGTGAAAATCAGAGGAGCAATTTCCAAGCCTCTGAGGAATGATCCCTTTTGACCTTCCAAAATGCTTCTCTTTTGAATAAACACTTGAAACTACAGGTCATTTGTGAGAATTAGGGTACACTGGCCTAGTTCCCTTATCAGTATTTAAATGATCTCTGCAAAATGATCTGCCACGCATCTGAAGTGTGGGAGTAAGTAAATGGTTCTGTGCGCTGATAATGAGACTACATTACATTTCAGCAGTTGACCAGCCTCATTTGCTTTCTCTAACAGCATCTCCCACTGATGGTCTAGAGAGAGATTCTAGGTATTTTAAATCTGTATTTCCTATGGCCTATCAGGATGCCTAAATCTCTTACATATAAATAAATATATGATTGCATCACTGCAATTTTTTAAAAACTTGGATCTTTTGGGCTATGGATCCTAAATGGATGGATGTGATTAACTGTACTCCCAAGCTGTCAATTGTTTACAGGCTGATTTGGTCCAGTTCTGTGACTAGTGGGATGGAGGGACCCATGGATCCACACCCTGGAAGAGGGAAGCAGGAAAAAAAGGGGAAAAGGGTAGAGAGATAGGCTTAAAACAAACAAACAAACAAAAAAAAATAGCAGCATCTGAGGAGAAACAAACTAATTTACTAAATGAGATATCAGAATGCAAGATAACACACTATAATACAATATAATTAGAACTGCAGCTCATAAATTAAATGAGTGTCCAAAAATTGAAGGCCCTACTCTAGTGCTGAGGCGAGACGTGCAGTCGGGGTGAGCAGAAGGGAAGAGAACCTGATCCCTTGACTTTGCCAGGGATTTTATCTCCTCTCTGAACACAAAGTTCCCTGGGATATGTAGTTCTTCTCTTCTGGGACAGGTACCTGGAACTGGAGCATTACTCGTTAATTCCCTGTGCAGTACATGATGTTATGGTGCAGAATACCGACAACCAAAAATCATAAAATCATGACACAAGCCTTTGAAAGGGAGATGTGTTTTGGGGTATGATCATATCCTCTGGCTAATCAAGAGCAGTGTCCCCAGGGGCTCAGTACTGGGGCTGCTTCTATTTAGCATCTTCATTAACAATCTTGACGAGGGGATTGAGTGCACCCTCAGTAAGTCTGCAGATGGCACCAAGCTGGGAGGTACTGTTGATCTTCCTGAGGGGAGAAAACACCACAGAGGGACCTGGGTGGACTGGATCAATGGGCTAAACTGTATGAGTTTCAATAGGGTTAAATGTCAAGCCCTGCATTTTGGTCGCGACAACTCCAGGCAACCCTACAGGCTTGGGAGGAGTGGCTGGAAAGCTGCCTGATGGAAAGGGACCTAGTTGTGGACAGTCAGCTGAATGTGAGCCAGCAGTGTGCCCGCGTGGCCAAGAAGGCCAATGGCATCCTGGCTTGGATAAGGAATGGTGTGGTGAGCAGGACTAGGGGACTTAGCACTGGTGAGGCCTCACCTAGAGTACTGTGTTCAGTTTTGGACATGGAGGTGCTGGAGCAGGTCCAGAGAAGGGCAACAAGGGCTGGTGAAGGGCTTGGAGAATTTGGCCTATGAGGAGAGACTGAAGGAACTGGGGCTGTTTAGTCTGGGGAAAAGAAGCCTGAGATGAGACTTTATTGCTCTTTTCCAGTATCTGAAAGGGGATTGCAGCAGTGGTGGGGTTGATCTCACTGGTGATAGGTGACAGGACAAGAGGAAATGGCCTCAAGTTGTGCCAGGGTAGGTTTAGGTTGGATATCAGGAAATATTTTTTTATGGAAAGGGTTGTTAAGCACTGGAATGGGCTGCCCAGGGAGGTGGTTGAGTCACCATCCCTGGATGCATTTAAAAACTATTTGGATGTAGTGCTCAGGGACATGATTTAGCAGAGAGTTGTTAGAGTTAGGATAGTATGGTTAGGTTGTGGTGGGACTCGATGATCTTGAAGGTCTTCTCCAACCTGAGCAATTCTATGATTCTATGATCCTCAACATTTCCTCATCCTTAGGTGATAATTAGCTCAGCATGATATGTGAGGAGAATCCCAATGTGAGATGCTAACTTACCTTCAGACATCATGTATCTAATACTGATTTCAAATCCCATTTCATTAATTGTGAGGCTGAACATTAGATATTAGTTACATCAGGCACTAGTGACTCTCAGTCTGCATAGAGGCTGAACTTTCTCCATTCTGATAAATTATCTTCTGTAATATCATTGGGGAGTATGGTTTGCTTAGCTCAGTGCTCGTGGGAAACTTTAAACTGTGTTTATTATCTAGATTATCTAGTGAACAGGAGTAGTAATTTCAAATACACACTTTTTTTTTTCAGTGTAAAAATAATTTGTCATATAACAAGTTTGCCTGATTTCTCTATTATGACTGCACATCCAAATTGTAGGTATGATAAAAACAATTTTGGAAACTTAATTGATTCCTTAACTGAATCTTAAACATTGCATGGTCCTCTAGCCTTCCAGTCATTATCTCTTACATAGAGAAGGTAGAGTGCACAGTAAGTCTGAGGCAAAAAATATGAAACAGAATAAGAGACCAACCAGAGGATAATTTCTTCTCATTTCTCAGTCCTGCAATTCTGGACTCTTCACAGATAGCTGCTATAATGTTTCTGAGCACGTGTGAATAGAAGGTACATATTTGCTGAGAGGCATGGTGGGTTTCAGACTCAACACCTCTGTACATAACATAGTGTCCTCCATCCTGACCTCTTATCATAGTAATTTCCAGATTGCAAGTTTCATATGTACCTTGAGTGCTCCCTTTCTCAGGCATCTGAGGGGGTGTTTTGGGTCCTGAATACCCTGTGACCACCTGAGCTTAAGGGTTGCAATGGTCACAAGAATGGAAGCCCTCATTGTTCTCCTGCTTCTGGAAATAACCTTTATGTTAGATGATGAATGTAAAAATAATGACTTCTTCAACAAGCCTTGCATAACAATGAAGTTTCTAGGCATACAGGAACATAAACTTCTATCTCTGTTTATACTTCATATTTTTTCCAAGAAGTCTCTATTTCTATTTACCATGATCTTTGCAGATATACTGATGCAGATTAGGTATTTAGCCAAAATTGCTATCCTGTGTAGTGCTTTTTCTGAGGAATGTACTGAGTTTAGCTATCTTGTACCTGAGAAGGATCTTGAGTTAGCTATCTGGACTCCTAAATTCTTCTTTTTGTGGCATCTTTTCGTTAACTTTTGGCCAAGATTTTTGTAGTTTGACCACTTTTGACATCAACTCTCCCTCCTGAGTAAATGACTGAACAAAATGGTCTTAGGAAATGTGACGTTGTTGTTGTTGGTTGTTGTTGGTTTTTTTTTGTGGGTTTTTCTTTTTTTTTTTGGCATAAGTAGACACAGTCATGTTCTTTCAAGAAAGCAAATTGGGCTTGCTCATGCTCTGATAATTATAAACAAGTAGTTACCTTAATATAGGGAAAGCATTCTCCTTCAGTTGATAGTTTGTCTCTGAAGTATTATGCCTTTTTTTTTTTTTGTTTGCACCAATTCTTTGTAGTTGTCTAGCAGCTTTATTTAAAGACAAAATTAACACCATCCTTCTGAAATGCGAAAGAATAATGAGTGGGAGGCATTGCTGGCTGCTGCTAACGACAGTCAATGAAGGTAAGCATATGGTCTGTGATAAGAGTGCAGTTGCACTGCTTGGTTGCTCAAGTGAGTTTTGAGAGATTGCCACAGAATATTTAAACAAGACTAGAAATATCATGGTAGATTTAATCCAGTATCATGTATCAGCTAGTACATAATGTGCCAGAGAAACTTATAATGTAGTATGATTGGAGAATAATGTACCTTCTGAGTTACTTGCTAGATTTATAATAGCAGTAAGACTGAAGAATGGGGGAAAAAAAGTTGAAAGATACAATAGAGAAAACTGAAGTAAAATGCAAGTCTTTAGCTGGTACGTGTAGCTTGTTCTTTTCATTAAAAAAAAAAAGATCAGAAACTGTATAGAAATTGAATTTTTCTCATGTTCTGTTTTTCTTGCGGTGTTCAGAGCTGTGCCCTATGTTGCTGTAATATCTAGCACCTGTAATAAATCAAATCCTTAAGATTTATTACTGCTTTCTAACTTCTAACATGTGGAGTGTTTCCATTTCTTGAAAAGTGATTTCAGTGTTATCGTATCACACAGCTGTGTGATCATAGGAGGTATGAAATGAAATAGAATGCATTTGTTGACTTCTCCAACAGAATTTTTAGAGCTTTGCACAGAGCAGATAACATGATGTTGTCTTTTGATATATGAAAAAAGCATTTAGAATTACAATTTTACATTCATTTCTAGAGACGTATAGCGACTGATCTGTCAAATGGAGCTTCAGAGAAACCCTCAGATGTTTGGAACAGTCCAGACTCTTTGTCCATCACTCAACCAGAGTTAGGCAAATAAGACAGATGTGATATATTCTTTTTCTTCATTTCCATGTTAGACAAGGTAATAACAAAAAATGCAAATGATGTCACAGGATATGTGCAATCCAAAAAATAGAGTCTACGTGAAGTAAGGCACTTCACTGTTTTTGAGACTAGTTTCCTCAAGGCTGAGTGTGACAACATATTTGTAGCTGATATTAAATGGAAGTTGATCTCTCTTCTTCGGAGTTAGACTGCAGTGTTCTATAATTTGGATCTGGTATTTCAGAAGAGAAGCTATTGAAATAGGGAAGTTGAAAAGGTTTGTGAAAACAGATGTTTGTTAGCTGTAAAATGGCTCTGGTATGTATGACAGAACTTCTGCTGCAACCCATCTCAGCTATATTCTTATATCCGTCTTATATCCATCCATTCTTATATCTTCTGTCAGCATTTTCGTACATTAAAAAAATGTCAGTTGTTGACAACACTAATAGATACAAAAATGGTGAAGCTGACCACTGGAAAGTTGTTAGCAAAATCCATCTAAGATGACATTTGGAGCGTAATTACTTGTGTACCTATTACTCTCTTACTGCAGAAGCACATTTGCCCCAAAGGAAAGAGAAATAGAGAATTGAAGTATTTTTCTTCAGAACTTCTCCATCTGTTTAATTCCTGCTTATGTAGCCACAGTGCTATTTGTCTGAGAAGCTGTCTGTTAACTCATGAGCAGGAATGCAGTGCAGCAGGTTCTGATGATCTTATCCTTTCATGTACTGAGATGAGAAGCCTTTTGGGGATAAATATTGACAAACAGCAGCCATAGCTACATCTTTAACCATGCGGTCTAATTAATGAGTTCCCAAATAAAAGAATGATTAAGGCATCAGATTCATATGCAGAAAACATAGAATAGAATTAGCACTGAAGCTATGCTGAAATGTAGTTCTCGGCCTGAAGAAAATGCTAAGATATTCAGGGATGTGCATGTATTCCTATGTATGACAGCTCTCTATTTAACTTGTTCAGTCTTAGGAATATGTGCACCAAAACATTTAATTATTTAGTTTCAAGTAATTCTACTAGTCAGAGCTAACAGTCCTTTTTTTTTAAAAAAAAGAAATTATTTAAATCTATCTATCTACCTATATACATTGTAGGCATTGAAGACATTGAAGTCACTGTAACTGTTACTCCAAACCAGACTGGAGCACTTTCCTGTACAGATCTCAGCTGTTTAGCCCATGCAAATGAGTGGCAAGCTTAACACAGGTGGGAACATCAGTGAGACTAGAACAAGGAGCATAGGAGCTATTAGCAATTTATTACGTAGGAACTACAGAAATTCCTGAGAACCTTAAATAGGCAAAACCTGGGATTAAAGATGCAAGAATGACAACTGTGTTTCTCTCTATTGGAAGAATGTAACAGTCAATGTTGCAAATATGGACAAAGGAGGTGGAAAATAGGCATGAACGTAAAAATGAGGTGCCATGGTAAGATACCCGAAATTTTTATAAGAAGCTGAACGCTTCTGATTGTTTAATCAAAATAAAGTTACCTTAAAGAAAACATATACAAATATTTTCAGGGGGGAGGAAAAAAAAAAAAAAAGTGAGCTAAAGGCCAAGATGTTTATGGGCCTTATTCTGATGATGATGTGTTCTAGAAGGACTTCTAGAACTCATTAGATTTGAATTAAAAAGTCAAATGTTTTTTGCTACCCTTTTGGTATTAAAAATAATGATTTGAACTCTGGATTTTTTCCTCTGTGTGGTTATCTTTAGCCATGATTTTAATAGAGAATGATATTGCCCAATGGTGAGCACCTGATGAAAAGTCCATTCAGTTTTAACTTCATGTATGTCACCATTTTGCAGGAAATCTTTCAGCTCAGTACCCAGGACTAGAGTGAGAGCCAGTTACGGTAAGCACAGGCTGCTTGCCATTGTGACTTTATGGGCAATCAAAGAGAGACTGACTGGGCAGTCAAAGAGAGAACAAAATTTATATAGAGAGCCTAAGGCTTGCTGACTGAAGCTTTATCATAATCGCTGCCTATCTGTACAACCTCATATTTTTCAGCATGAGGAGTCTGTTCATAAACTGCGGTCTGGTGCACTAAGTAAACAAACCAAAAAAAGAACACTCATCACCTTTCTCTAATCACTTTTCTGTTCAGTCATCTTGGATTCCATTTGTAGCAATGAAAGATACAGTACTTACAGACACCATGCTTTAAATAATTTAGAACAGTTCATCTGCACGTGCTAGGTCAATATTTTTTTTGGCACCATGTTAATAGTACTTGAACTATGAGGTCAAATAGTGAACAATCATGATATTTTGGAAGTGTATGATCTTTACTTGACTTCTATAGTTCTCTTCTTAAGAGGTGAAAAAGCAGGAATCTGTTTATGTTTATGTGTATGGTTCTTGATCCTCAGTCATATGCTATTTGTTATTAATACCTCCCCAAAAATATTTTGTGCTGAAAGTAAAGTCAGACACCATAGTACTGTTGTGGCTGTTTTTGGTTTAATATACTACATATGCCCAGCTGAACTGTGCTGTCCCCTACATCTGTCTGTATAAATGCACACACTGCACAGAAACAGTCAGATGCTTCTACTGGAGCTCTATCAGTGCAATCTGCTTTTGTACTTTCAGGCAAACACAGCTGTGATGTCCTCAGGCATAACTTTATTACTCAAACATCAAGATATTTATCGTAAACTGTTTGAGAAAATGCTTACTAAGGTTCACTGAGTAGATGTAATAGATAGTGTACTGTAACATACACACTGAAGCAGTGGATAGTTGGTAACTGCTGATGATCATCCATGTAGTAATGGGGTAAACCATGAAAAGCCACTGTGAAAGTTAGCAGTGTTGGATGCCTGTCTCTGTCTAATTTGACATACATATTAATTGCAATAGGACAAACTATGATTTCCAATTTGTTTGTTGTCCTGGCTCTGCAAAGAAGACCTGGGCTGTGGTCCAGACTAGGACTAGACTAGACTTGGTTACTCACGCCAAAAAAAAAGTTATGAATACTGAATTGCCTGTAGTCCTTCCCACGTGTCTTGATAGACTGTAGACAGGAGAAGTTGTTAATTCTGTATAAAGGACAGAGGCTTAAAGAACTTACAGGTTAAAAACACATATAACTCTGGTAGGATGAAATGATCAGGTAGTTAAACATCATGGCTCGGCTGACAGTACTGCTTGTTAGTGCTTGGAAGGCACATCTTGATGAATGACTGTGCAGTGGAGTCACACTCCACAGGTGTATCTAAAGACTTACGTATAATAATCACTTATTCACAGCTTCATGGAAATACAGAGTGACTTTATGAGAGTTCTACTCACAAATGCACACCAGATTATAGAAAAATGATAAAGTTGATCTGTTTTTAGGTGAGGAGGTTGCGATGGGTGACATCAAGATTCTCCAGCTGGAAAGGGAAGACAGGTTTGTCACTACATGCCACTGTGTTTTATGATCAACAGAAGAGCACCTGAAATTCCATCAGCATGTCTTCAAAGGTATCAGTTTTTCTGATAAAATATTTCCTTTTCCTATGTATTTCATCTTGCTCTTTTCATACCAGACTTTTCTGCACAATGAACTTGGCAGATTACTTTAGAAGTGTTAAAATAAGACTGTTCACTCAGACAGCTTTGCTGCCTTTAGAGCTTTAAATTTCATCTCCATTAGGAAATCACTCTATCTTCAGATAGCTTTGTTGTTTGTACTATGTTAATTGGTATGAAATAGCTATTCCACTGAAAATTATGCTTGGAAATACATTTCTAGTAACAGTCAGCTAGAATAAATGCATCAGCTGTAATGGAAATGCTAAGTCACAGCCTAAAACAGCAACTGAGCACCTGGTGGGAAGGCAGGGCCAACCCAATGGAGCTCAGTTCATGCAGTGCACCTGAGTTACTGGAAGGGGTGGAAACAGCATCTACCCCTTCCCAGACCTCATTCAAGGTTTGGCAGTAGAGACAAGGATATTTTACTGGAGATCACTGTATACCTAAGGCCTTCTGCAGATAAGAACTTTCTTTCCTTTATTTCTGAGCCCAAGGCTGTTGCATTTGAGCACATCCTTACTTGCTGTAGCCTAGGACCTTCCTGCTCTGCTGTCACTGCTGCACTTTCTGTTGCATTACATCAGCTAATGGGAGAACGTTATTAATGGTTTCTGTCAAAAATGTAAGAATTCAACCAGTTCCATGATCCTTGCAGTCTTTATCTTGAGACTTCAGCTTACTCTTGGTATTACATTGTCCATAAATTAACTAAATACCTTGTTTAGGTTTAAAGGAAAATCACTGAAAACATTCTTCAATGCAGTAAATCGTTTTGCTTTTTCATTAGTTCTAAAGATGTCATTTTTTTGACTTGATTTTAAATTATTTTTTTTAGAGGTCTGTTTTCTTAGATCACTAAAGGGGGGGAAAAAGGTAACACGCTCTGAAGAAGTTAGTACTATAAATCAGACAGAAAAGGCTGTTTCCAGGAAGTGTCTGCAAGGAGTAATCAGTCTAATTCAGAAACAATTGGACATTCATGTCCAAGTAAATATATGGAACATAGAAATAACAACAACAACAAAATGCAAAGTTCAACCAGATTTTAATGTAGCTGTAAACAAACAAACAAAAATCCAGAACCAGCAGAAGCTGTTCTGTAGAATATTCAGTGTTCCAGAAACACTGGATGAACCCTTCAAATTAAAAAGCCTGAGATATTTCTTTAGATAACTGACTTTTATTTATTTTGGTTAAGCCAATGGTTTATCAGTTATACCATAAAACGATGGAGATGAAGCACGTCTCCTTATCCCATGTGAAGAAATGTTCATTTTATATGTTCGTTGTGTTTTTTTTTAATTTAATCAACAGTGATGTTGCCTAGGTTGCTTCAGGCTGTTTCTCAATAAAATTAAAGCTATTCCTATTTCGGGATTTATTTTTTTTTGCCCTTGTGTGATTTACAGGCTGGCTTGGCCTGGTTCCATGACTAGCAGGGCATAGGGACCTGCAAGTCCACACCCCAGAAAAGGAACAGGGAAAAAGGTAGAGAGATGGGCTCAAAAACAAAACAGGAGCAATGATGTGAGGAGAAACAAACTGATTTACTAAATAGGATTTCAGAATGCAAGATAACACGCTATAATACAATCTAATTAGAATTTAAGCTAATAAATATAATGAGAGAGAGTGTCTGAAAGCTGAAGGCCTTAGACTAAAGCTGTGATGAGTTGAGCAACAGAGGCAAGTGTGACAATCAGAAACAAAAGGGCCATCAGGTAACCTATGAAAGCCTTTTATCTTTTCTCTCTGAGTGGAAATGATAACAGAACAGCAAACAGTCCTCTGGGGAATGTAGTAGTTCTTCTCTTCCGGGACGTGTATCTGGACCTGGAGCATTAACTCTTTAATTCCCAGTGCACTACATGATGTTATGATAATACTGATAATCAAAAATCATAAAACTATGACACCTTGAAAGTCATGTGCGGTTTTATCTGTGTTGCCCAGAAACTTTGTATTTAGATAATGTGTGCCTAATGTCTTGACTAGATACGTACAGACAGAAATGGAAAGGATTCTTATGGTTTCCCTAAATGTCTTTTTCCACCGAAGGAAACATGGAGATGTAACAGCTGTTATGAAAACTAGTACATATACACCTCTACTCATGTTTTGATTAATATGAACTTCTACTAAGTGCTAACAGCTGTCTCTGATATCTTGTATTGCCCAAGGGCGCTGACTGATTAGAACATAAATTAGATGCTGTAGATCATAATGACTTTTACTATAGCCATTAACAAGAAAAGCCAAAGAAAAACAAAAAATCTGAAAAACATTAAAATCAAAGAAAAGGAGATCACTGGAAAGTTATCCTGTAAAGTAAAAATGAAATACAAGTTTTCAGTTGTTTATAGAAATTCAACAGTATTAAGGAGGTCATGAAGTGTTTACAGATCTTGGATACATACTGTAGCAGAACATATGCTATAAATAAATTTCAAGAAAACTAGAAGATAAAGGTCATGCTACACAGCAAACACATTACATTGCACTTCAGTTGCAGTCAGAGACACAGTTTTCACAGTTTGCTTTTACACATTTCCATTCTTAAAATGTGGAGGATCAGTGTCTTGTCAATGAACCATAGTAGAAGAAGGAAGTCATTTCTCCACTCCTCCTTCGAAATATATGTGATGTGATGGCACCACAATGTCTATGCACATGCAAGGAGCACAGGAAGGAGAATGATTACTCCATGTGCCACTTAGAAAAACCATTCCTTTTGCTTGCATCAGGGAGGAAAGAGTGAGACTTAGGGATGCATCTTATGCATCACAGCCTCATTGAGACTGGTAGACACAAAATGCGGGGATCATAGAACCATAGAAATGCTCAGGCTGGAGAAGACCTTCAAGATCATCGAGTCCAACCACAACCTAACCATACTATCCTAACTCTTAACAACTCTCTGCTAAATCATGTCCCTGAGCACCACATCCAAATGGTTTTTAAACGCATCCAGGGATGGTGACTCAACCACCTCCCTGGGCAGCCCATTCCAGTGCTTAACAACCCTTTCCGTAAAAAAGTGTTTCCTGATATCCAACCTAAACCTACCCTGGCACAACTTGAGGCCATTTCCTCTTGTCCTGTCACCTATCACCAGTGAGAAGAGACCAACCCCACCACTGCTGCAATCCCCTTTCAGATACTGGAAGAGAGCAATAAAGTCTCACCTCAGGCTTCTTTTCCCCAGACTAAACAGCCCCAGTTCCTTCAGTCTCTCCTCATAGGCCAAATTCTCCAAGCCCTTCACCAGCCCTTGTTGCCCTTCTCTGGACCTGCTCCAGCACCTCCATGTCCTTTCTGTACCGAGGTGTCCAATACTGAACACAGTACTTGAGGTTATGGACATAGGCATGTGCATTTGTTCTCTGAACACTTAGGTACTCTGCTGGATTCATCTCTAGCACAAAGGTAATATTATTATTTTTTTTTCACATTTGATGATATATTGCTTTCTGACTGAAAAGCAAAGTTTTGTTTCTGATCAATAAGTACTGAAGATATGAGAAACTCAAAGCTGGGGGTCAGCCAGGCTGCAATTTCCTTTAAATGAGTTTTAGTTGAGGCTGTAAATTTACACAGGGAGCCATCTTTTAGTGATGTGAAAACTATCAGATCTCTCTGTGGTTTGGCAGAGTAGCCAGTGAAAAGAGGCTGTTACAGTTTGTTGCCTCCAACTTATATTTTTTTGTATTGAAATCGTATTTTGGAGAGCATGGCTTAAAAAAGAAAAAACTCTGCTCATTCTGTTCTTTTTGTTTCTAGGAGAAATCTAGCTTAGAAAATCACAGATTTTTGGATGGAGATGGAGATAGTCTAGGACACTAAAAGTGAGATGAAAATTAAATGCTTCTGATTTCTGAAATAGAATGTGAAAATGAGAAGTTGCATCTCTCTATAGCACTTCAAGTGTATCTGTGACTTTTTATGAGTAGTACTTACTGAATCTATAAAATCTGTAGGTTTTTCAGGGCATGGCAGCATTTCTGGTCCCTCAGCATGTCGAGTAACCTAATGCTATAAATCAGACCTCATGTCAATAAACTCGTTGCTGAAGGTTCCTGATATTGACCTTCTAAATCACTTTGAATGAGGAAGCTGGTAGTTGTAGTAACTGTAACTTCTATAAACCTTTTGATTGCTGATGTTCAGAAGTTCTATCTGTAGTAACTCGAGGGTTGTTGCTTTGGTTGGTTGCTGATTTGTTTTTTTTTTCCCAGACTTCCTAAATCAATACAAAAATCTAACAGTATAAACTTCTTTTCAGCAATCTGATTTTTGCTCACAGCCTTCCTAGTTAAAGTTGTGAACAGCCTGTGGAATTGAAAATATCTTCACATGCAATTGAAGACTGTTTCAATCTCAAGTGCTCTGTTTCCTGCTGGTCCCTGATCATTCTGTTCTGAACTGTTTTCTGACCAGGAAGTGAATGTCAATTAACCTTTCGGTTCATGTGGCGGAATATTGACTAATGTTGTGTACAGCCTTATAGGAAACTTCAGAAGTGTAGCTTCCCAACTTCTGACTGTCTTTCCTAACCGTTTAGAATGAGTTGCTGTAAGGTACGCTGCTAGTATTTATAATGTGCAACTTAAAACAACAGTTTCATATTTATGCTAAAAATGTATCTCCAAGGAATATTCTGAATTTCATGCAGTTACCCTTTTTTTTCTGAACCATGTAGGTTTAATTCAAGTCCAGGTTCACTAAATTCTTCCTCTTTCAAACTGCTCTTACAGTTACTCAAGAGCTAAAAAGGAATGAACAATATTCTTGTAATCATCTATATTACATGAAAATACTTTAATGCGTACTATGTAAAAGACATTTTAAATTCCTCAGGTACTTTCTTCATATAAATTTGAGTACTTTCAAGAATATACTTTATCTTTTCTGCCAGCCCAAAGTACATGAAGTACCCTATTTCAAGAAAATAGAATTCTGGAATTGGGGCTCATTAGCAAATCCAACATTATCTTATAAAAATTACCTTTTATGTTACTTACTGGAAGAACTCATAAATACAGAAAAGGACAATGCTGTGTAAGGGCAAATTCAGCAAGGCCAAAACTAGGGTTTGGTTGAAGTCATGCAACCAGTACATTTGATTGGAATTCAGCCTGTTACGGTGCCTGGTCATTCATGCGTTAGATAATAATGGAAATGGACTCACATAGGCCACCTATCTCAGCTGTAGTAGCACAAACCATCTTGGATGGACAGGGACTTCCAGATATTTCCCAAGCAAGTGAACAAGTCTTTCTGTCTCACCAGTCTTCTGTAAAAGCAGCCAATACACCAATTTATATGAATTAACAAAAAATGTCCCTTGCTAGCCATTAATTGCCAGTACTCAGTGCTGATCATTATTTCTTAATAACAGGGAAAAATATACTTGAAGTCTTCAGAAATTATTTATTTATTTATTTATTTTTCTCCTCCCCATTTTCAAGGAGCACTGGATTTAGTATTACAAATGACTCAAGCTTCTTATTGTTACTGGGCTGAAGAACAAACAAGTCTGCTTTCTTATAAGATATGTCATACTTTGTTCTTAGTAACAGAAAAATAAGAGGACTGATTTGATTTGTCATCTTCCTTTTCTGAACTTTCAGATTATCCATAAGGAGTGTAGTGGAGAGAATGCTGAATGCTGAATGTAGAGAATGAGACAGGTTATCTACTTGTCCTCACAAGTGGGTACAAATAAGATATTGCACAGCACAAGCAATATCCCTCTTCAAAGAAGAGAAGGATTCAAGCTGACTCTTATCAACAGCTTACTGCAAAACTGGTAGGAGGTTTCTATTCCTTCCTGGCTCATTGTAAAGTTTTGTATTTATAGAAGAAATTCTGGATTGTGTTTCTGTGGCCTGCATTTTGTTAAGCTGGATAATGAATTATTTATTTTTCTCTTGACTTAATATTTGAATCATACTTAAAACCTGAGTGTTACTAATAAGCATTCAACTACTGATGTTTTTTTTTGCACATTTTCCAGGTAACTCTATTTCCAGCTTCTCTTATTACAGTGCTTAATTAGATTGTCATCAACTGCATGAAGTTAGCATGAAGTAACTGGTCAGTTACAGGCTTTGACCATGGAAACGGATAGCAGTAGTAAGATATATTGTTTTTACCAGAGCATTTTCTTCCTCTACTGCATGCTGTTGCATATCTTCTGTCTGCTCTGGATCAGTATGAGTAACCAATATAGACTGATGAGTGAATACTAAAACTGTAGTTTCAGCAGTCTCCCAAAAAAAACTGGAGAAAGACATCATTGCTCTAAATAGTCTAGAGGTCTAGCATTAAGTGTGGAGGTTTATGGCCCTGCCCATGGCGGGGAGAGTGGAAATTCATGGCCCTTGAGGTCCCTTCACAACCGGGCCATTCAGTGATTCTGTGCTTGTCCTGCAAAGGAGACCATTAAGAGAAGTTAAGATTGGAGGCTGTAGTGATCATGCCCTGATGGAGTTTGTGATCTGGAGGAATGCACACCTGGCAAAAAGCAGAGTCAGAACCCTGAACTTCAGGAGAGCAAACTTCTGGCTGCTCAAGGAACTGCTGAATGGGGTCTCCTGGGAAAGTGTCCTTCAGGGCATGGGTACAGAACAGAGCTGGCAGCTCTTTAAGGACACCCTTCTGTGAGCACAAGAGCTCTCCATCACCCAGCAGAAGAAATTGAGCAGAAGAGACGGGCGATTGACATGCCTGAGCAAGGATCTGTAGCTTAAACTGAGGGAAAAGAGAGAGATGTACAGAAAGTTGAAGCAGGGCTGTGTGGCCTGGGAAGAATATAGGGCTGTTGTCTGCATGTGTAGAAATAAGATCAGGAAAGCCAAGGCACAGATGGAGCTGAATGTGTCAAGGGATGTGAAAAATAACAAGAAGGGGTTTACAAGTACATAGGCAGAAAGAGACCGGCCAAGGAGAGTGTTGCCCCTGTGATAAATGAGGACAGAGAACTGGCTTCCTCAGACATGGAAAAAGCTGAGGTACTCAACGAGTGATTTGCCTCAGTCTTCATGAGTGGTCAGGCTCCCCATGTCTGCCAGGACCCTCAACATCTAGCTGTACGTGAGTGCAGTAGATTCCATCCCACTGTAACAACAGAACAAGTTTGAGATCTCCACACACAGCTGAATATTTGTAAGTCCATGGGGCTGCATGGCATGCATCCCAGGGTTCTGAGAGAAATGGCTGATGTGGTTGCTGAGCCACTCTCCATCATATTTGGAAAATTGTGGCTGTCTGGTGAAAACCCCAGTGACTGGAAAAAGAGAAGCGTTACTCTCAATTTTAAGAAAGGGAGAAATGAAGATCCGGGGAGCTACAGGCCAGTGAGCCTCACCTCCGTGCCTGGGAAGATCATAGAGTAGATCCTCCTAGAAGCTACGTTAAGGCACATACAAGATAAAGAGGTGATTTGAGACAGCCAGCATGGCTTCACCAAGGGCAGATCTTGCCTGACCAATCTGGTGGCCTTCAATGATGGAGTGACGGCTTTGGTGGATGGGGGAAGGGTGATGGATGTCATCTACCTGGACTTCTGCAAAGCCTTTGACATGGTTCCTCACCACATCCTTCTCTCTGAATTTGAGAGGTATGGATTTGAAGGATGGACTGTTTGATGCATTAGGAATTGGTTGACTGGTTGCAGACAAAGGGTTGTGATCGATGTCTGGGTGGAGGCTGATCACAAGTTGCCACAGAGTTTCCTAGATCTATCTGTGCCCATGACCAGGGGCAGCAGGCCCACAGGTCCAACGGCCCAAAAAGGGAAAGGGAAAAGAGAAAGGATAGGGAGATGGGAGCTGGGATAAAAGGTAGGACAGTGGCAACAATCTGAGGAGGAAAGTTAATTTTACTAAATATGAGATCAGAATGCAAGATAACACAATATAATACAGTGTAATTGGAATTGAGGCTAATAAATCAGATAAAATGAGAGAGAGTCTGAAACCTAAGGCCTTATTCTGAATTGAAGGCAAAACAGCTGGGGAGCACACACACACACTGCCAGGCAGCGAGAGAAAGAGCGAGTCCTGTGACTTGCCAGGACCTTTACCTTCCCCTCTGAATACAAAGTCTACTGGAGTGTTTAGTTCTTTTCTTCTGAGAACGATGTAGTCGAATGTTGTCAGTCCACAGAACTGGAGTGTTAACTCTTTAATTCCTGTGCTTTACATGATGTTATGATGTGGAATACCAATAACAAGAATCATAAAACCATGACACAAGCGGTGTCCCTCAGTGGTTGGTCTTGGGACCGGTGCTCTTCAACATCTTCATCAGTGGCACAGATGATGGCATTGAGTGCACCCTCAGCAAGTTTGCAGATGACACCAATCTGAATGGTGGAGTCGATATATTGGAGCGAAAGGAACCCATCCAGAGGGACCTGGACAGGAAGGGGAAGTGGGCCCATGTGAACATAGTACGGCCAGGTCAGGGTAACCCCAGGTGTTTATACAAACTGTGCAAAGAACCCTTGAGAGCAGCCCTGTGGGGAAGCTCTTGGGTGTCCTGGTGGACGAGAAGCTGGACATGAGCCAGCAGTGTGCGCTTGCAGCCCACAGTTGGAAGGCCAAGTGTGTTCTGGGATGCATTAAGAAAGGGGTGGCCAGCAGGGGGAGGGAGGTGATTGTCGCCCTCTACTGGGCTCTTGTGAGGCCCCATCTGCAGTACTGCATCCAGGGCTGGGGCCCGCAGCACAGGAAGGACACAGAGCTCTTGGAGCGGGTCCAGAGGATGGCACTAAGATGATCAGAGGGCTGGAGCAGCTCTCCTACGAGGAAAGGTTAAGGGGACCAGGCTTGGTTATCTTGGAGAAGAGAAGGCTCTGGGGAGACCTCATTGTGGCCTTCCAGTACTTGAAGGGAGTATGTTAACAGGAGGGGGAACATCTGTTTATGAGGGTGGATAGTGATAGGGCAAGGGGAATGGTTTTAAACTGAGACAGGGGAGGTTTAGGTTAGATATTAGGAGGAATTTTTTCACCCAGAGGGTGGTGAAGCACTGGAACAGGTTGCCCAAGGAGGCTGTGGATGCCCCATCCCTGGAGGCATTCAAGGCCAGGCTGGATGTGGCTCTGGGCAGCCTGGTCAGCTGGTTGGTGGCCCTGCACAAGGCAGGGGGGTTGAAACTGGATGAGCATTGTGGGCCTTTTCAACCCAGGCCATTCTATGATTCTATATACACTACAGCAAAGAAGCTAGTTTCCTTTGGCAAGATGGAAAAGAAGGTATTTTTTGACCACATTTATAAGATTCACATTTTCTTTTCATGGTGTACCAGTGATCAACAGAGCTGTAGCAGTAATTTAACTTAATCCCTTATCCTGGTCACAGCCTGCTTCAAAAACATCTTTTTTTGGTTAAAACATTAAAAGCAAATTCTATGGTTTGCTTTTTTAACTGTTACCAAATATACCTATATCCAACAAATTAAACTTTTTGCAATAGCAGGTTTTATGCTTATGGGCATATTGGAAGGTAGTGCATAGTATAATTTAGATAATAATATCAAATGTAGGATTTATGCCACTTACTGCCGCAGTTCTTATTTGACTTAAATATTGAAGAAATGCCTTACAAATTAGACTTTACTGGTTTGTGCCCATCGCGGGCAATCGTCATTTTTGGCAGCTGAATTATCTAGAATGCCTAAAAAGGCATAGCATATACATTATGGGGAGGGAGCTTAGAAGAATTCCATAAAGCCTTTTGCTCACTATTGCAGTACTTTTGACACATACTATGATAATTGCTATGACAATACTAATAACTTACTCTGGCATCTGATGATAAGAAGCATTTTATTTATATACTGTATCAATAATTACTGCTAAAATAGCCTTTTCAAAAGTACATGCTCCTCATCTGCAGTCTATTCTTCCCACTACCTCCTTCTGAATGTTGATAAACAATAGAGATGATCTGAAAGCAAATACCAGCATTTCAGTGTGCTACTTTATGTTCCTCTTTATGTCCTTTTCTCTCAAGATTCCCATGTGTGATTTGCATTTGTAATAAATGTGTAGCACTTAATGCCCCGCTAGACCTAGAATACAAGATTGGCTTACAGGAAGGGTGATCAGTACTTTGTGCCAGAGATACAGAGCCCTACATAGAAAATTCTTTTTTTTTCTTTTATTTTTTTTTATTCTAGAAATGGCTATAAAGTCAAACTGTCTGTAAGAGCCATTTCAGATGCTCCAATTCACACCGATGCTCAGATATTCCTCTGCTGTATGCTGTCAATGCCTTCCTTGGACTTGCAACACTCCTGTGTCTAAAGACAGTGCAATTGCCAAGGTTTGATCCACGTGTGACAGCTGCAGGATTTGGATGCTGGTCGTTGATTGAAGCAAGCCCAAGCTTACTACTGAATTAAATAACAGGTCTGCCTGAGCAGTCATTGAATTATATTGATGAAGTTTCCTCCCTTCCATGTTGTTTCATCTCTCTCTCTTTCCACCAAATATATATACTTCCTGTATTTTGCAGCGTTTGAGGCACACATTATCTTTTCAATAATTATATTTTTCTCTAATGTAGTATCAGAAGAGGTATAGCAATTTGTCTGCTGTTCTGCAAAGCAGAATGCATCTTGCATTGGTGGCATCAATTTAGCCTTCTGAGCCATAGGATCTTAAAATGCTGCAAGTACCCAATCCTCAATATTTCTCTAGGAGAATTTATATTAAAAGAAATATACAGTTTTAATGCAAAAGAGGGACAACCTGTTTTTTTTTCCTTAGTTGTCTTTCAAGGAAAAACATCTGGATAGCTGGTTAAAGCTGCTAACAATTAAAACTACTGGTGGAGGTCATTCAAAATCTCTTAATAGAAGTAATGTACCCTTAATTTGGATGTCAGGAGCTTAGGTCTCAGATACGTGGCATTTAATGAGCTGTATTCAGGAAGATCCACAAGTGAATTGGACTTGCCAGTAGTAACCTTCGGGGAGCTATTTTACACCTGCTACTAATCATTCATACATGTGGAACAGGCTTCAGAACAAGCCTGAGCAGGCAGATAAAAGACTTGATTTATTGACCTGTTTTCCCAGTCTTATTGAAGTGAATTTTTAAAGTCTTGCAGTTATTAATCCCTGTAAATTAACTAGTATGGAAGCTGTTTATATTTGGACATTAAGATAGAGATGAAAGCATAAGAGTGGCTCTTTAACCTTTGAGGAGACCCTTATATTTAGTTGCATTAACTTAATGATCAATCTCTTGTTCTATTTCCTGTTTCGATGAAGTCCAGGAAGGTGATGGCAATTTAGCAGCACTGATATGTGTGGGCAATTTAGAGCATAGGACTGCAGTGCTAATACGTCTTTCTGTAAAGTACAAGTACTGTAAATAAACTCATTCAAAAACATATTCAGTCTTAGATTGTTGAGGAATTGTCAGATGTGTTATGGGTGCTATAATTCAGGAACAATTGATTTCTCGGTGTGAAGATAACCAGAAGGAGACAAAAAAATCCTCAGGAGAATAGCTTCAGAAGATGTTAGCATCACATAAATTATAAAGCTGGTAGACTTCAGAGTTATTTCTGTTCAGCAAAGCCATATTTTTTTTTAGCTGTGTGAAGGCAGTACGAGTTCATGCTGTGCATTTCCCTCCGTAGTTGGAATCCTGCTAATTTTGGATAAGTCCTTAATGGCATATGTGTGTGCAAAGCGGCTATAAGGTATCGGTATCATATCTATTAATTTTCAAGCAATGCAAACAAAACAGTTTGAGTGGAGAAAAAAGTATATGTGAATAAATGAACTTTGTCTAGATCAGTAATTGGCTGACGCTGACGGACACTGATTCACAATGGCTTGAACAGAAGTCCCTGTCAGCTATGTGTGGATTGCTCTCCCCAGCTTGCATTATCAAATTCATGAAGCAAACAAACAAAAAGTAAAAAAAAATAAAAAGGAAAGGAAAAAAGACTTTTTTCCCTCCATTTTCTGCTGCAGTTATAGTGTTATTCATGGGCACATTTTGTTGAGGTACCTATAGGCTATGAAGAAGGAGAGTTTTGTGGGTGTTACACTTTCACTCTGCTTGTCCTATGCATGTTTGTCTTCTCTGATAAACCTGGGAGAGGAAGGAACACAGATGGCCACACTACCTAGCTCTACATATTTCCATACCTCCATCTTGTTCAAATCATGGCCACAATTATCCAAGCTTGCATGCTGCCACTGCTCCTTCTTTCATCCCCAGGGTCCATGCTGTCCTCTCACAGACAAACCTGGTCCACTGCCCTTGGCTTATGGTCTTGCTGCTGCTGACAGGCCCATTGATGTTACTGCCATGGTGCTGCTTTCTGGGATGAAAGATTTCCTCTCCATCTGCAGCCTGCACAGCCAGCGAGCATGCTGATGATGCATGTTACTGCTTATCTCCATCTTCACATTTCAAGTGGAATTCTGTTCTTTCAGTGACATTTGTACTTCCTTCTAAAGGGTCTCTGTGGCTTAGAGATACCCAGATGTGTTGCTTTGGTGCCTTGGGTAGCCTTTGCCAAAACAAGACAAGAGCATGAGGAGAGTAGTCAGCCTCATGCCTAAAAAGGCAGCTCACAAGGCCTACTTTCCCTCAGCAGGATGACTTTTCTTCATGCATAAACATTTACTGCCTTGCTCTGCTTATGCGCTCCACTTACTCTGCCCTTTCTCACATTTTTTCACTGTTTCCACCAATTGTGATTCAGGTGGACTTCTTTTGCTCACATTCCTTAGTTCTTATGGATAAAAGGCTTTTCTTTTTCACACTCTCCAGTCTCCCCTAAAACCATGTTCTGAGCAGTCCTGTATGTATATCCAGGGTGTCTTGCTCATAACCAGTTAGTCATGAAAATGCTGAAAATGCTTTTGGTGGTAGTATTTTGCACCGGGGGGAATTTTATGAGGCTTATTTCTCATCTTAGACAGGATGTTGCTCTAACCTTTCACTCCATTTATTGCATATTTTACTGCACTGTGATTTGTTTCCAGAGGCAATTAGATGTTAAACTTCACAGCCTTTCTGCAGAAGTGAGTTAGTAGCTTGTGCCCCACCAGTAAGACACTGATGGAAGTTTTACAAAGATGTAGTAGACTTACTGTGCCATCCAAGCACCTTTGCGAGTGATACAATTTTAAATGCCCTGCATCCTCATTTTAAATTAGAATTCTTTCTTTTTCTGAGGGCAAAAACTGTATTGCTAGGGCCTAATTCCACTCGAAAGGAGTTCCCAAACTATGTGGAAGTGCTGAGTGTCCATTTCTGTCTGAAGCTGAGTTCCTGCCAAAGCTGCTTTGAAAAAGCCTACACTGCTCACATGGAGAAATGAGTCCAGATGGCCACCCTTTTTCCTGGAGACAAGAATGGTCCAAAAAAGAGTTTCTAAAAAAGTTGGTTAAGTTCTGAAAATTACTACAGTAGTACTATGGAAAAGATGGTAACAAGATAGTTCTGAGAGAGCTGCTCCTTGTTTTGTAATGTTTTCGAGGTAGTCAAATGTGTTCCAATTGCTTGGGGTGCTTTATAGTCTGTTTGGCTTTAGAAGCATGACTTATTTCCAGTAAGCATTGTAAGATATGGTATTCAAAATAATGTATTTTCTGATGAGCAGTTTCTTCATGATTTGTTGTGAATGGGAATTACATCTCCCCTCTATTTGTGGCATATTGCTGTTTTTTGAGTGAGGAAACTGAAAGCGCAGCCATTTTTACCAAGGTTTTCTTTGTGAAAAATACTGTCGTTAAAACAGACTTTTAGATATTGATACATGTACAGAAATGCATAAATAATGTGCCAAATCGAAGCTTTGGGCACCTTCATAGAGTGCAGACGTGGCTAGGACCACCATGACCCTCCTCTGGATACACTATTTGGATTTATACAGCCACTCTGATTCTCCTGCCTCCAAGATACTTCAGGGTGATTTGGCAAGTGTGCAGAGCTATGAATGCAGTATGGTTGAAATCCCATTTGACTTGCATTCCTCATTTAAGTAAGGAAATAGAGTGCTATTTTATTTCACCCAGCAACAAAAAGATTTCCCTGCCTTGAAGGAGGTTTTCTCCAGTCAGTGTCACTTGCTCACAGAAGTAAGATAAACAGCTACATCAGCCTGCTTTGATCCTTGATTGGTTCCAGGACAGATCTCCTCTCTTTTTGGGCAGAAGGTAGCAGCACACTGATGTATACGCCACATTTTTCTCTTAATTGAAGTGTGCTGTTACTCCCATGCATATCAGAGCACAAATATGCTCAAAGCCTGTAGTGATAGGATTTGGGGACCTGCTCTTTGCTTTTGGGACAGCATATGCATTTTCTGCAGTGCTAAGCAGTATAACTGTAAGGCAAGAAAATCCCAGTTAAAATATGTCCTTTGAAAGCAATAGAACTCTCAGATATACTCTGTACACGTGAAGCTGATTCTGCAAAGCTTTTGAGAAAAGTTATGAAAAAAACTAGCTCAAATGGGCTGGTGAATAGTGCCTGGGCTTCCAGCATGCTTTTCTGAGAAAATTAAACATTTAGAGCTAGATTTAATTATCATTCTGAAGTACCTGCTGTTGGGAGACGGGGGAAAAAAGGTCTTTGCCGAGTTGAGGCTAAATTCTGTGTTTGTTCTTGCTTCCACACTGAAAGGAGAAGCTTACGGAAATTATTTTCATTGATTTACTGAACAGGTTAGAAGTATGTTCTTATGCTATTCATATCACCTACTGAACAGTATCTAGTGTAGAAAATCAGTCACCTGGCTGTTATGGTCATATCTGTTGGTTTTTCTGAGATCACTTTTGGGTTCCTTCTGTTCAGGAAGCTGCAATCACAGCTAAACACAACTCCCTCTCTATCTGCCAAAAGAAGACAAACTACAGTGGGAAGACTAATGGCAATTGATATTAGGGACTAAAAGTGTTTGACTGAATCTTCTGAGCTGCTTTATTTTAATCCTGGAGTACATGTCTATTTTGAAAGAAAATGTGTCTGATGAAATATTTTTTTCCACTTGCAACTCTTTTTTCAAACATAAAGAGAGAAAACTGTGGAAGCTCTAGATTTGATCTTCTGAGTTATAGTACTTAAAAATCTACAGGGACTTTTTTTCCTTCTACTCTGTGTGCTTAGAGACCAAATTAAATTGACCTCATTTTCATTCCTTTGCTGAGTTTTCTTTTCAGAGACCATTACCAACTGAATGCTATGCTTTCATTTTTGTAAAATTATGTTTTCTAGCACTAATAAGGTCTGTAATGCTTTCTCTTCATCTGTAATCCTTCCACTGTACCACAGCATGTGTACACACAAACATCACTCTGAATTCTGAAAGACTTCAGACTGAATCATTACTTCAGATTCCTTTAGTAAAGCAGCCATAGTCATAAGACAATTTTGACATTGACCTGGCTTTAATCCAATCACTAATGTATTCTTATTTCAATTTTCAAGATGTAAGAATGTATCTTACAAATCATCTTTTCAGAATATTTGTGCAGTAAAATCCATAAAATTGAGAAATAGTGTTGGAGGAATTTACATATTCTGTGCAGAAAAAAGTTAAGCCTTCACTGCATTCCTACAACTTGCACTTTGAAGTTTTAGACTTAAAAGTAATTAACCTCACCAATTTACAAAACCCATTTGGGATATTAGAATTATTCTCTATAACGTTTTTTTTTAATCCTTCTTCCAAGAATAGCATCTGTTTGATAACTGCTGAGAGACAGTGTAAGGAGTGAATAGAGCATACTTCATACAATTTGTGTAGAGTTTTGCCTTAAACTAGTAAGTGATGTTCTTAAACCTGTTTTTCATGTAGACTGTATACAATACATTATTTCTTTGGTGGGCGGCCTGCAGAAGGGAAAATCTACCTCTAGTACCCAATATTTGACTTACTGTGTCAAGGTAAAAGTCCTGTGTTGTCAACTCCCCTTCCTTCCAGCAGCTGGCTTCCACATGGCCCACCTGCCCCAGTTCAGAGGGACCAGAGCCAACAGACCATTCCTTTCTCAGCCATAGCAGGGCTTGGTTTTCATTTCTCTCTGGGCTAATGCCTTTTTCAACACACAGCTTTCACAGCTTGTCAGCCTTGTAAAATTCAAAGGACATCTTACCATTTTTGGTAACAAACAATTGCCAGACCATCTATAAAATATTGCAGTGGCACTTTCCTTTAATCAACATTTCTATTATTATTATTATTTTTACTAAACTTTGAGTTTTCGTTCTATTTTGCTGTTCTCGTGTTAATGCTTGAATACAGATGTATATATGTTGTATATGTTGGGTTTGGGGGCTTTTATTCACCCACGTTTTCAAAATGCTATTATAGGTCAGAGAATGTTTCTGCATTTGGAAGGCAGCAGGAATCCAAAACCTGTGCTTTCCCTGAATCTTTCATATCTTACTCTGGTAGCATTTTTGGAAAATTGCTTTGTGTCTGCACTTCAGGATCCAGCTGTTCCTGTCCTCTTTATTACGGTCACTAAATAAGAAGCTCTCTAGTACTGCCAAGAGCACTTAAAACAGGGATATATTTTGCTCTTTCAGCACCGCTGTGCTTGTCAGCAAATTTTAATGAGAGTTAATCTATTTATCTAGATCACATCCTTTACTACAAGGAAAATTAGCAGTGAGGTTTTAATTTGACTGCATTTCCACATTACTAAGTTGAAGTGGAAATTAATAGATACAGCAGGAGACTACAGGAAAACGGTCCACTGACATCATGGCATTAGAGCTACCCTGAACCCTTACTTAACGCTTTCTGAATTTGACACCCATCACCCTTGTCCGCTTGCATGCCTTCTGAGTAATAGAGAAAGAGAAGGAATAATTCCCTCACTACTGGCATGCAATTGACAAAGTCTATTCATCAGCTTTAGATCCAAGTGCTTTGAGTGTGTGGCTACTGCATGTGACCCTAAAATGCATTTACAAGATTTCCCCAGTAAGTCCTGTCCATCCCTCAGCTCTTTCTGATGTGAAGTATGCTGAGACAGCACCTAAGTCTGCATGGAATTTTGGCATTTATGCATACAGTTTAATAAGACATGGTAAGCACAAAACTAGTCATACTTCATCTTTTGCATCAAAAATAATTCAGAATGGATGGGTCAGGAAAGGCTTCTATATTGATTCCACTTTCGTGAAACAGCTTTTTGCAAGATTCATAAAGAATCGCTTTGGATGGGCATATTTTTGGTGAAAAAAGCAAGGCAATAAAGTGACTCATGTAAATACATGTTTGTCTCTTGTGAATATGTAAAATGAAGAGAGACAGAACATCTGTGACCACAGAAGAATTCAGATAATAGAAAATTGAACACATTTTACTTTGGAAGCCATGTACTGAATCCAAAGAGATGGGTATTACTCAACCAGTTGTCCTTTCTAAACTCATTCTGAAATGAAAAATATATTGGATGCTATTTTTCTGAAGGTAAAATATTTTTGTTCCACCGAATTTTAGAAAAATGTATCCTGCAAACAACCAGACTATGTACCTTGCCACAAAGACTGTATTTTGAAAAACTAGCAATAGAAAATAGTTATAAAATATTTCACAACTGCTGAGTGGAATTTTAACTTTAGATCCAAAAAGCCTATCTAGCAAAGCAAGACATAGGTGAAGACTGCTATTAAAGTGTAGTTTAGCTCAGCTGTGCCAAATCAGCTTTGTAAAGATGTTTGCATGGTAATCTAATCAGTGGAAAGAAAAGTTAGTGGCATATATATGAGTATACACATCATAAATACCACAGGAGGATCACAGAATCACCAAAGTTGGAAAAGACCTACAAGATCATCCAGTTCAACCATCCACCTATCACCAATAGTTCTCTCTACACCTCAACGTCCCTCAACACAAAGTCTGTTGCTTGAACAACTCCAGATTTGGTGACTCCACCACTTCCTTGGGCAGAACATTCCAGTGTTCAGAAAACTAATTTCCTAACAGTCTTTTAAAAAACTGATTTTGAAAGTCTGCTCTTAGTTTTGAGGTACAGTGTTATACTTATCAGACGATTGCTTCTATTACAAATACTTACATCACTGGTCATACACTCCATGGTAGATTTCATGCCACAAGTTACAAATACGAAGTGAAAGGATAGATTTTATAGCCTTTAACTGTCCCAATATGTTATGTACTCCTTTATACTTGGAGTAATGTTGTGACCATTCATTTGTGAATCTTCTTCATTGATTCAGCAGCAGTCTCTTTTACACTGTAGTGTACCAGTAGTGGTACACCTGAGCTGTTTCAGCTCCAGTGGAAGGGAAGAAAGAAAGGGTGTGCAGATTCCCAGCAATACAGTGCTTCCCAGGTCAGGGCCAGGCTTCTAGTCTTCATACCAAAGCTGTCAGGGATCAGAACTTATGATGAGTTAAAGTCTCTCTTGCTACCCCATTTAGCTCATACTCACTGCAGTGAGCATCTTGGCACCTTAGAAGTTGACAATGAAGCTGACTTTTCTAGCAAACCACTTACCTAGTTGTGTGAAATTGTGCTAATTGAAAACAGGTTGATACATAACTACAGAGATAGGAGTTGCTTTGAAAGTTTTATAGGGCTTCAGCTTTTTCCCTTCTTATACATTTGTTTGAACTGTTATAGACAGACTGGCTGTTTGCATTTTTTGCCAGGGAAAAAGTAATATACTCAAGTAGTGAACACTGCAAGACAAGTAGTACATATGCATTGAGGATGAAGATCCTTCCTTGTGTTTATTTGTCCAGAAGGGTTTACTCTCCCTCCATCCTAGCACCTGTAATGAGGTGTTGATGGGATCACTCCATTGGCAACAGGTGAAGCGAGATGCTTTGAGTCTGGTTTGGGGTCATGGGAAGGAAAAGGATTCCTACTCCAGTGTGAACTATGGATACATCCACTACTTCTACATGTCCATTCAGACTGGTAATACAAACTGTGCTAACACTTATTTTAGCTGCTCATTTAGACAATTAGTATTTCTTTTAAAAAGATTGTTTATGATTATTTTCTTTTTACTCAAATTGTATCTACTCCTGAGAATTTTTGCTGCATTTTGACACAAACTTTGCTTCAGTGTTCCACTTCCATCACTAATAAATGAAGCAAAGTCCAGCTTAAAAAGTATAGACCTGAAAATTTTTAAAAACTAACAACTTTTATCAATTGAATTAAATCAATTAAAGTAATGAAGAGACTGTAGGGCATGTGATGAATTTGAGGAAGTTAACATCATAACCCATTCAAACTAACCTGTTTTATCTTGCACCTGTATTTAATTGATAGAATAAACTAACTGTGAACTAGATCTGGAAGAAAATTGTGATTCTCCCCAAAGATTTCAAAATAAAATTTACCTTTATAAACAAAACTCCATCTGTTTCTCACATACAGTTTCCCAGTTCTATCTCCATTGCTTTTCCTGGAACAACAAAAGAGATATTCCTTTGAGTATCTAAGAGAAGAAGATGTTTGAATTATTCATATGTTTGTTATGGTGAGGGAGAGAGATTTTTATATATGTATGCACTCTGGAAGTACCATGGT
This sequence comes from Perdix hodgsoniae, assembly GCA_035772895.1. Classification (NCBI taxonomy): domain Eukaryota; kingdom Metazoa; phylum Chordata; class Aves; order Galliformes; family Phasianidae; genus Perdix; species Perdix hodgsoniae. The sequence goes on from JAPSGF010000069.1 coordinate 3,453,341, forward strand.
ACATGATGTACTGTCTTATCTGCTCATTTCTACCACTTTCAGTCTTACCACCAGTAGAGACTGAAGGGTTGTTGATTTGTTGAATTTTTTTTTATTTTGCTCAGTGTTCTACCTGAATTTCTTGTATAATTAAATGTTAAAGTTTTTCTGAGTTTTGTAAACAGGGCCCACAGACAGAAATGGGCAGTCAGCAAATCCGTGTACCCCGGGAAGCCAAAAAACACAACATGCAAGTTTGATTACTGGCATAATACCCGACAAATGTGCTCAGAAACAATGGCTGAGAACACACGTGTACTCACATAACTGAAAGATTTCCTTTGCACTGAGATGAGCCTTTGAAATCTTTTTTTTTTTTTTTTTTTTTAATTTTGAGAGTCTCATCACCCTGACTTCTGTAACTCAGTAACATTTTACTTCATTCTTTATTCAACATAGAAGCCTTCTTATGAATGCTGCTTGGGGGTTCAAGCATAAAACAAGCAAAGAAAACACTTATTCTATTGTGCTTATATAGTCACTGGATGTCCCGGAGATCTAAGATTCAAGCTGATACAATATTCAGCTCATCTGAGCAGGGAGGACGATGTATGTCACCAATAGTTATTTTTTGGAGTAATCTGCTCGTTTCACCAAGCTCCACTGTCAATGTCCAAAGAATTCAATTGAGCATGTTCAGTCATGGATACCTCGTGCTATCTTCCTGCTGCTTTCTGAACAAAAGTGCATCTGCCCAAATCCTGAGATGGCATTAATGGATGTCATGGCTTTATGATTTTTGGTTATCGGTATTCCACACTATAACATCATATACTGCACTGGGAGTTAAAAGAGTTAATGCTCCAGTTCCAAGTACCTGTCCCAGAAGAGAAGAACTGCATATCCCAGAGAACTTTGTGTTCAGAGAGAAGATAAAGTCCCTGGCAAAGTCACAGGATCAGGTTCTCCTCCTTTTCGATCATCTGGCTCTCTCCTCCCTTCTACTCCTCCCAACACACGTCTCAACTCAGCATTAGAGTAAGGCCTTCAGTTTTTGGACCCTCCTCTCATTACATTTGATTTACTAGCTTCAATTCTAATTATATTGTATTATATTGTGTTATGGTGTGTTATCTTGCATTCCGATATCTTATTTAATAAATTAGTTTGTTTCTCCTCAGATTGTTGCAGCTGTTTTAACTATGGGTTTGCCAATGGCAAATTCTTTCCTGTAATTTCTCATCATTTCAAGTACTCGGATTAATTATTGCCACATAGATCAATTCTTTGGGTACAAATGTTCACCTTAGGAGAAAATCAAAATTAGCTTTGAAACTACTGGTACATAAACTATGCAATTGCATTTTTCAAGAACACAGCACAATTAAAAATTAATTATTTGCATATTATCTGAAAGGTAGCAGAAAATAAAAAGGCTGCCAGTTTGAATTTTAATGTAAATGCATAGTTGGAGGACTTGGTATTGCTCATCCTTCTCTGTAAAATAAATTTACTTGACATTACATCTTTACATTGCTATAACTCAGACTGAAGGCACAGTAATAGAAGCTGTTGAATATTTTACAAGATTTCCTGTTTCTAGAAGTCACTACTGAAGGCTATGCATTGAAAACACTGTGATCTTCCTGGACAACAAGAATATTACCTGTGATACCTTGGAGTCTGGAGACCAGGAAGGGCGTTGAGCATCCCAGAAAAGGGGGCAAGTTTGGAGCCCTCAAGGTAACAAACCACAGGCTGGGGGAGCAATGCATGAAGGAGCAAAAATATCAAGGTGTGTCAGCCCTGACTATAAGGGTCCTATCATCAGTTATGAAAGGAGAAAAAAAGATGTGATCAAATAGTAATAATCTCCACTGTGTTACCTGGGTTGTGGGTTAACTGCTGCATGTTCTTCCCTCTCAGAAACTTGTACTCCAGTATGATGTGGCACAAGGTTTTATTTGTGTGCCAGCCCATATCAGCCCCTGCTGGGGCCTAACTGCAGACTGTAGTGTCAACGCTGTGCTTTTTCTCTCTTCAGCCTTACAGAGCCTAAGGCACAGGTGTCCTTTTGCTGTGCTTTCTGCTATACTGTGATCTTATTCACCTCTCCTGGAGTTCTCTGGATAACATAAAATTAACTCATTACCTCCACGTCATGAGATGCAAAATAACAAAGCAGCGCCATTCTTAAAAATCACACCATGGAATTAAAAGACAGGCAGTCAGCTGCCAGCACCAAATTGCCTTGGATTGCAGTTTAAATTTAGTTTAAATCTCAGAAAATACGTGGTTTTTTTAAAAAAGACTGGATAATCTACAGCTTAGCCATTTGTCTCAGTGTGAGAGTTATTCTGGAACAAGCCAGAAAACAAGCAGTAATTGAAGCCACTGTTCCCTCATTGATTACTCTCTCTGACTTCTAAGTGTGGCCAGCAGAGTGGAGGGGAAGGAGAACAGTCATTATGTTGTTTTTTTGTGCAGAACCCGGGCTGTGTTGGTCTGTGATGGATGCACTCCTCACAGCATGGTAGGAGCCCACTCCCCTCTGCCTGATCTCTCTGATCTGAGGCACCTCAGCAGCAGGGCCTTCTTCCTTTTGCTTCTCAGGAGTGGGGGTGTTAGAAGAATGCTTCATAAAGACAAGGGAAGGGGCCTGCTGCAAGGACAGGGCTGATGTGTGTCTGAGGTTAGACTTCTGTGCGATCCACTTGGCAGCAGTTCATCCTCTCCCAGCATCACTCCATGTGCCATAGCCTAAACAATGGGATCCATGCCAGTAGGCTCCCGTACCATCCTTATTTGTCTGCACACTACGGGATATATCTGATCTACCCGTTTGCAAGGGGAAGAGAGGCTTCGGTCTGCTGTGCAGCTCAAGGCTGTGACAGTCTTACTTAAGGTTGATAAAAGAGATAAATAACTCCTGGCAGCCTGCCAGCACACCGACACACATCGGCCTTGCTTTCTGTGTGAGTGCCTTCCTTGAGGACCGACCTTCCCCGCTGGTCAGATCAACTGAATACTGCAGTCTTTCCTTCTGCTGGCCTGTGGCTGTACAGGGAGAAGGTCTGGAGGGAAATACAGAGCTGGGACCACAAAAGATGAGTGTGAATGTAGCACATGGAGAATGAGAACATGGACTAAATATCAGTCCCTCTGTGTTTGTGCTCACTACTAACTTGCAGGAAGCAGCCACAGGAATACTTTCTACCTGATGTAATTTTACCTTTAACCTGATGTAAATAAGCAATATTTACCGTCCTTATCAACAGTAGTGTTTCTATTGTCTCTATCAACAGTACGTAGTGTTTACATTCTCTTTCCTGCCATTATGATGGAGGGATTTTCTTTTTCAAAGCTAATTTCTTTTATTTCCCCCTATTTTCTCTTCATAAAGGAAGTCAAAATTTTACTGGAACACATCAGCTCTGCTGTCCCACCAAGAGCAGCTAGCCAGCCTTGTTTGTTTTACCAATTAGTGATTTTCTGATGCTGACAGACACAAGAGAGAGAAAGAGAGATCAAATTAATTCTCATTTGTGACATGGGCTGCCATTTGAATCAAGCTAAATTAAAATGTTCTTTTCGTGTTTAGTCTGCTCAAGTAATTTAACCAGAAGTCCCTGTCTCTCACCACTGGCTTTACAGCTCAGATCTTTGGATACACAGAGCAGAGAGACATAACTACTTATGGCAAACAGACGTAAGGAAATCGGAAGCTCTTGTGCATGCAGTTCCCTGCATTAATTGCCCATTCTGTTATACAGCAGCGCCGTAGCACTACAGGGCTTCATAGGGTGCCATAGCTACTTAAACTGTCTGCTAATGCATGCCATTGCTCCGATCCTGCCCCATTTTGCTTTGTTTTCACATGCTGGATGTCCTTTTGGCCCACACAGAGTAACATCAGCAGCACCATTAGTCACGCACAAGTCATGCTCTATCCCTCTCCAGAGACAATTTTGCTCAGTCCTGTTATCTTCTTGCTTTCCATGATTCACAAGCCTCACAACGTTATTTGGATCAGTCCAGCATAAATATTTTGTTAAAACATTCATTTGTCTTTGTTTCCTTTCCAGAGCTGCTTTCATTTTTCCGGGTTCCTGTCCTTGCTATTTCATCACAAATTTATTTCCAGACCCCCTTCCAAGATATCCGGGGCCATCAGTAAATGCTGGGTTTTTTGTTTTGTTTTGTTTTGTTTTGTTTTGTTTTTCTGAAGAGCCTCTACAAATTTAATTTAAATACTGGAAGCCTAAGACTGCTTTTCATTGAAAAGTGTGATTTATTTATTTTTAATGGAAAGTGGTCTATAAAGATTTTCCTTTAATCAAAATCTCCTTTTTTCACTGAAAATGTTAAGATGCAACATATTGAACAAGTCAACATGTGCAGATAGTGAGCAGTTTTTCTTACGATGTCAGTAATTTACTATTGCTATCCTCCTTCAGTTCCTTACACTTTAAACTTACACAATATGAAATCATTGCCAATTAAACTAATCTTTTAAAATACACATTCTTAATGTTGATAATGCTGTAATCTTGAAGACTTTTAATTGTTTTCACACTTATCTTCCTCCAGACTTGATAGGTGATGAATCCCTTCCCACACTTTCTTTACTTTTGGGCTTTATTTTGTAAGGCATTTGGTCTTCGTGCAATTTGACCTACTTCTGTGTGTATTTCATAAATGCAGTCCTTCTGTAGCTAGCTGTCCTCATCCATTTGCTTTATCCTCATCTGAGACTCAATGGAAAATTGAGGGACCCCAAATGCTTGCTTTTCAAGGAAGGGATAGGCATTCTTCCAAGTTATTTTATATTCCAGTATTTGCAAGTTTTTCTGTAGTTTATGTTGTGTTGAAATAATGTTAGGACTACCAAGTTATCAGAACAATGGAAAGCTAAATGTAAGTTTAAAGAAGTCATTTTCAAAAGCTTTGCTGTTTGCTCTTGAGAAATTATGAAGCTCTCAGAAGCCTTTTTAAAGAAACAATTTTCAGTTCTCTTAGAAGTGCTCTTTGGCCAATGCCACTTTCTGCTGTGGTGTTGTGAGCCTCCTTTTTGCCTGGTTATCTCCCCCTGCTCTGCAGAATACGGACTGCAGTGTTCTCCTGTGTGCGTGCCCAACAGATAGGCTGTTCTTCTGAACAGGAGCACGTTGTTGCTTACTACTTTGGAGAAATGGTACCAGGATGTGACAGGCAGAGACATTTGCCTTAGCAGCAAGGTGTTTTTTTTTAACGTGAGCTGGATACATTTATTTTTCGCTCACTTCTAGCTTCTGTCAAGCTTTGCAGAGAACATATCTAATTTCTGCTTCAACTGCACAGGACTTCATACTTCATTATGAATATAATGTGCTGCCGATGTCATTCTTTGGCAGATTCATGTACTGAATCTGTAGTGCCTTTTGAGGAAATTGGTTGTTTAGACACAGCAAATAAAGAGTTTCAAGTGAAATTTAAACGGGATTCATTCCATCTGATTTTTTCATCATCTAACTTCCTCAGGGGCTTCATTTTTTTTCCTTAAATGTAGTCAGACAATGAATTATTTACTCCCTGAAAAAAAAAAAACCCCTTTAAAAATAAAAGTCTCCATTTCATGTTGAATGGAATGTATTGAACAACTGGATAATTAAAACAGATTAGAAGAGATCTTCATCATAGGATGTGACAGTACAGATTAGCGACTCATTTTAAGAAATGTTTGCTCATTTGTCTTTGGTTACTTCTGCTGACTGGTCACTTCAAGGGTTAGAACATGCAGAGAACAGACATTCCACAGGCAGCCCTACTCTGTTGTTTACTTCAAATTCATTTTTCTTCTGTGTATGCCATTAGGAAACTGCAGCTTCAGAAAGTGACTTTTCAGTTTTATGCCAAGAGATTTTGCAGTGCTTTGGAAGAGAAAAATCTCTAATGCACTCTTTTCCCCTTATGTGCTGGACTGAAAAGCAGGAGGGAGAGGACTGGGTCACAAAGTGAAAAATGCTTTCAGTGTCCTCTTGAAACAGTTTGGCTGTACTCTGCCCTTTAATCATAATGAACTGCTAAGTGTCAACTCAGTCCTCAACAAATTAGCAAAGAAGTGCTACTTTCTGGAGGAGTGACAGGCATACCTGCTGCAATACAAGGGCAGAGGTTACTTGCTCGTACTGCACCCTGTGCTCCTTGGTAGTATGTCTATATTAAAAAGCAGGTGTCTGGAAATAGACGACCAGCTTTAGAAAAACTGATGACAGAGCAGTGAAAGCATTAGTTTTCTTATTAAATACTAGTTACTGGCAACGCTAGGCTGACCTATATACGTCTTAAACAAGAACAAGGTATTTCTAGAATGCCTAGGGAAATTAGCCATGGCTAAGTATTCTTCAGATTTCAGAAATTATGTCAATCCTTTCTGCCTTCAAGTTTCGTAATGTGGTTTGAGTTAGGGCTGAGCTAGGTGGGTGTTGTTTATGCTGTCGGCCTCCTGCAATTCAATGTCTTGTTGCCTGAACGAGTCCTTCGGAGCCTAGCAGTAGCATAGAGGTGTAGTAGCCTGTGTGATGCATGTGACAAATGAATAAACCCCAAAGAAGATGTGAAATACTTCGTGGATAGAAAGAGAGCACCTTCAGTAGTGAGGAAAAAGAGTTTTGTAACTCCACAACTGAGAATAGGGATTTATCTGAACTGTAGAGAAATCTGGAGTCAGCCCTTGGTGTACACTTAGCAGTCATGGTTTGAAGTCTTCCATAAGCTATGGATGCATCTGCCTGTCTACCTCAAGCACTAGAACAATTTTTTTTAGTGTGGTGTGATAGTCCAAAATGTTTTTGAACAACTGGAAGTGATTTGGGACAGGCAGGAACTTTGAAAATAGGCTTTTAGCTGTATCATTTAAAAGAAAAAAATAAATAAATTTAGAATGATCAGACATCACAAAATCATAGAATCCCAGAACGGCTTGAGGTTGGAATGTGCATGAAAGATCATCCATAATTCAGAAAACCAGACATCCAAGCGAGTAAACCTCCTCATGCTTCAACCGCTTAACCGCTCGCTGAAACCTGCTATCCTACCACAAGAGGCAGACTTCCCACATTTGGGCAGGTATGCACACATCCTAAGCCAGCACTTCTGCACAGAGAAGGAAGGACACAGAGCAACCTAGGTAAAAAGAAATGACATTTAATTGGCAGTGTGCAACAACAGGCTGATTGGCACATGTTACACTGCTGCTGCTCCTCCTGGTCCCGGGGTGCAGAAGGCAAGTTCTGCTTCTATTGATGCCAGTCCAACACCTTTCAAAAGTGGCATATTCATAGCATCAGTAATAACCACAGGCAACAGAAGGGAGATTTGGAAGCAGCAGTATCTTCCTGCTACACTCTCATGTCTCAAATATTGAAATGCTTGATGCCTGCCTTTCACTGATAGCTGGCCTGCTGATTGCTTTTATAAGAAATGATTTGCAGACAAAAAAAAAACAAAACGAACAACAACAACAAAAAAAAACCAAGCAGCAAAATCTGAATGTATTACAATTATGTAATTTTATGCAAAAAAGGAATAAAAAAATAAAAACAAGCTGTTTTCTTGGATAATAACCAAATATTGATTTTCTAATAGCTGTTTTATCTTCACCCAAATCATCACTTACTGATGGAGACAGTTCTGTCTGTGGTTTAAATGTGATTTGCTATAGTTTATGTAAATTGTACAAAATTTGTATGCCTACCTGTAAAACTTTTATATTTGAGTTGCTGTGATTTGCTGTGCTTATGTGATCCCTGTTCCTAATGAATCTTTTAATCATTAACTGTGAATACAGATACGCAAAATGTGACAGGGAGAGCTAAGGGAATGTGATTGAATATGTGCTATTCATAAAGTCATTATAATGCTATGTAATATTAACACCATGATAATCTACAGACTAAACACAGTTTCCGGATGCCACAAGAAGTGTGGGATGACTGTCTTGACAAAGGAGCCTGTATCTTTCCTTCAACACGTAGTAAAGCCTTGAAAACATTTGCCAGCCATTTGAATGTGTTTGAAAAGCAAGAGAGGTTTCCTTGGACAGCTTTCTGAAATAGAAATATATTGATTTTGTCACATTCACGCATTTATTTAATACAGAGATATTCTGGCTCTGGAGCTCCAGTAGCTGTAGTTCTCTGGGGAATGGAACAGAATGGGGGAAATATCAGTATATGGCTGCTCTGTCACTCTCTCTTCCTTTTTCATTACTCACTCATCCCTTGTGGCCTTTTGGGGTTAAACAGACCTTTGATCCAGCCTTGTACCACCACTCTGATGCTCTAAGAAAACGAACTGGTTCATGCTGTAGGTAATTTTTAGTGTGACCTTTTATACACAAGCTGCAATCTCCAGCATAGATAAGCCGATTCATACAGTAAGAGTTTGCCTTGTAAGCCAGTTTGAGTCTCAGCTTATGCATATAAATAAGTTACTTTGAGACCATGATCAGTACTGAGAAAATTCCAGCTTCTGAGTCACATACAAGGGAAACAGAAAAAAAAAAGAAAAAAGAATGGGGGGCATGGGACACCAAGAAGACTAAAGAGAAGAGTTTATGTTCATCTTCTCCTAAAAGTAATTAAATGAATCTCATTTTTAACTCTCTTAGCAATTTCAAACAAAATTACAGATTTCTGTAGGCCAAATTTTGAGAAGGGGCAGAATTCACCATTGTTTTGGTTTCTTTTTTGTTGTTGTTTTAGAACATGTGCATGCTTCCTTTCTCTGCAAGAAAGAAAATGATGAAGGGAAAATAAGTGCTCTTGTAGGCAGTTACTCTCAAAGTAAAATCCTCAAATATTCATTAATAATGAAAACCATCAAGAAATGTCTCCCGGATGCTTAATAATGTGAAAATCCTATTGGAAATAGATGTTTCTCATGAGAACAGACAAGATTTTTGTTTTTTTCTTAGCTATTTTATTACTCCTGTCAGTTGCTGTCTCAGCTCACTCATCTTCTGCATTAGGAGTACATCAAAGCTGCTGAGGCTTGGAGACCACAAGAATAAATGTCTCCATACAATAAGGTTCTAAATTATCCCCAAGGACCATTAAAAAAATTGTGCAAATGCTGTGAAATTATATCACAATACCGAAAATAGCTTCCAGAATAGTACTTCTATTTTTACAGTAACTTTTGGGATGGATACTTTCCCATTTTGTTAATAAATCAATCTGGAGGCTGGCTTTTCAAGGATGTCCACCCAATAGTGTAATGTCTCAATATGAGCACCAAGAAACACCAGGAAATGCAGTCTTTGTGGAAAGACAACCTGCACCACTAGTCTGAACCTGTCTGGAGCACTGTTATTCATACGCAATGTCTGTAAGCAAGATCAGTGATTGTAGTGCATAAAATTGACTGCCACGGTATAACCTAGCAAGGAGTTCAGCACCACGCAGTCATTCGCTCACTCCCCACCTCCTGGTAGGGTGGGGGAGAAAATTGGGAAAAAAAAGCCAGCTAAGTAGAACTCATAGATATACCGGGAAAGAAAAGGAAGAGGAAGAAAGGATATCGTATGTATTTTATACATTATTAGCTTTTATGGAAAACAAGTGATGGATGAGCAACTGCTCATCAGCCACTGACCAATGCCCAGCCAGCCCCAAGCAGCAGCTGCCTACCAGCCCAACTCCTCATTGTTCTTCATGGTTGTTGTTTTTTTTGCATGACATCATATGGTGTGAAATATTCCTTTGGCCAGTTTAGGTCATCTGTCCTAATTCTGTCCCCTCACAGCTCCTTGTGCTGGCAGAGCAGTACAAGAAGCTGAAAACCTGAAACGTCCTTGGCTCATACAGCAGTGCTCAGCAACAGCTAAACATCCCTGTGTTATCAACATTGCTTTTCTCCTAAAGCCAAGACATAGAATCTTACTAGACACTTTGAAGGAAAAATCAACTCTGTCCCAGCTGAAAACAGGACATCCAAAAATACTAAGGCAGAATGGGCCCCTTTCTGGGAAGGATGCTATTTCTGGGAAGGATGCTCTCCTTTTTGGCATATTTAAATGCCAAGTAAAATTGTCTTCTTTTCACAGGAATGTTAAAGTATACATACCCATTGGGCCAACTTCTGCTCTTGTGAGCTGTTAAAATCCCAGAATAATTTCAGTAGGGATAAGTGAGAGTAACACATTGCTCAAAAGATGTGTGAGCAGAAGCATTCACTAGACAAGAAAACTGTAGCTTCTTACAAGATGATTATTACAAAAGGAAGAATGTGATTTCAGCAGCAAATATTTTGATCGTGTCTGTATATGGCATAACAAAAGAAACCAAAACAATATATTCTGCTCCTTCCTCACTAGGACAAATGAATATCATTAGATTACAGAGAGAGAAACGCACACCTACAGGTGTTTTGTCATGCTTTTTATTTTGTTTTCTTTTTCATCTGGTAAACTTGCACTGATCTTTCACTGCTGTTGAGTCACTGTCTGAGGAAATATGTCAATATCACTTTTCCACTTGAGCCTGTACTACATGGTTGCCACGGGATCTGATGATTCTGTGTCTGGTTGCTTATATTCTGCCACTTTCAACAAAAGAGAGTCCCAGTTAAGTACTTCATGAGTATTGTTGCCATCGTACTTTCTTTCAGAAAAAAAGAAAAATGAACAACAACAACAAAAAGTCTTTGCCAAATAGTTAATTTCAGCCCCATTTCTATGGGAACAAGAACAGATAAAGGAGCAGCTGCCAGCCAACAATTGCATTGCTGAAATTCTGGCCAAGGCAGCTGGCCACTATGAGGAGCTTCAGTCGATATTTAGGCTGTCCACTGGGTTGCTAAATGTGAATGTTCCATCTCCTGAGGAGGAGTAAGAGGGGTAACAAAACTCTGCAGCAGGTTTAAAGAATCTGATAAACTGAAAATATTTTTCTGTAGGATCTCTTCAAATTTTGTGATTATCAGCACAACCTAAGAATTCAATATACTCTTTACTAAAAACAAGAGCATAGTAAAAAGAAAACCTTTCTGCTAAGGTGACTGAATGTCCTTGGATTTTCAGTTCTCATAGCACTCACGAAGTATGGACATTGGTGGGTACTACCATTAATGTAGGTATGTCAGTTCTAGCACTTAGCTGAGTGAAAAAGACACCAAGTAGATATGGCATTAATGGATTGGGTCAAAGACACTTTTTATTATCTGCTTTGATCATAGTTCCAATCCCTAACTCTCTACTATCATAGCGCAGGACTGAATTTTTTAATCAAATTCAACTTCCTGGTCCCAAGCCCTCTAATTCTCCTTTCCATATTGCATGACTTAAGGGAAAAAAAAAAAAAAAAAGAAAAGAAAACAAAAAATAAATAAAACTACTCTGCTTGTAATCGTGGTCTGATGCATCTCCATTCTTTCTAAACTTGATGTTTCTAGCACAAAGCCCCCAGCTATTCACCAGAGTTTTTCCCCACATGCCCTGGTTTGAATGGCTGCCCAACCTTGCATAGCCCCTTTCCCCTCTGTTCTCTCTCCTGTTTCAGAGTGGATTTCAAATATGAGGATGCAAGCTGCTTTTACAAACAATCCAAACAAAGCTCCAAAGATAGAAAAGTAGGACATATGAAGAAGATCTATCATAGTGCATTTCTTTTTATAGACTCTACCTGAAATTGAGTGTGTGAAAGGGAGAGCTATTCGAGCCGGTGCCACAATGCGATACAAATGGGCTTAGTGTTATGAGGTGCAGTGGAACTACACTGACCTAATTTGTGGGAGCTGAGAACCTGGTCAGCAGCTTGCAGTGCCTACTGTTATGTATGTTTGTGCTCTGCTTTGGAAAACATTGAACAGGAGTGTTTAGCTATGCTTTGTGCCTGCAAAGAAATGCATAATATAAATCTCTACATGATAAACACTTTCCTTCTTTCCCCATCATTCAATTCTAGTTAGAATCATCTTTTGATACCTTTGCCAATGTCTGACTTCTTTCCTTCCATTTTCTTATAACATTCCCCTTAACACTTCTTAGAAGAAAAAAAAAAAGACAGTCAGGACTCTGTCTTAGGTAACTAATGATTTTTCATTAAACCTAACATAGTAGCTGAGGGTAAAACAAAATAATAAGACTACATCAGGCATGTCTTACATTCTGTCCATGTAAAAGAATAAGAATATTTTGACCTGGTGTAATTTAAGAGAGCTCAGTAGAGCATGGATTTACAAACCAGTCATGACCTTAAATGGCACGCTGTTCATCTGAATAAAATATCTGCCAAAGTACATTAGGATTGGCATACTTCAGAGTTGCTAGGTGCCAGAGTGCTCAGATCTAGCAGGATCGGCATTAAGTGTTTCCAAGAGTATAAGCAATGGGAGCACATCTGTGCTTTAATAGCCAGATTTCCCTTTTACCAGTCCTTCAGCCACATTATGGAAGTGTAGTATGAGCACTACCTACAGTCATGCTTTTAAAAGGAGCTGCTGTAAAACTCAAGCTGTATATGTTAACAAAACATGAAAAACCAATACATTTTTGAAGACTAATAGCCAATTCACACTGAATAGATTTTGTCCCTCTTGTGGGTTGGATATTGAAACAACTGTTTGCATTGGCTTTCAGCATTCTCTTCCCGAATGATGCCCAGAGAGAAACTGAAATCTGCAGCAGGTTCTGCAGCAGTCTCTGAGAGGATTATTCTTTACATACAGCTGTACGTGAGTTTTGGACATTATACAAGTGAAATCATACACCTCGATTCCAAATGTTATCTGTGCCATTGCACAAGTAATTTCATGGCATTTTGAATGGACTGTTTCCCATTTTGCTAAAGAGGATTGCTTGAAAATGAGAATCAGCATTGTGCTTCTAGGAAAGGAGTGGAGGCAGGGTGCAAGCTGTCTTGCCCACAGACTCAAATCACCCAAGCAATTTTCAAAAGTTAAAGCCTGACCTCGGTGATAGCCAAGAGGCAAGCACCCAGGTGTGATTGCAAGGTCAGTCAGGAAATGAGGCCAACCAAAAGGCTGGCCACCTGAAGTCTGCCTGCTGTGCTTTGCAGGATGGGTACAGTGATGTGTTTCCTCAGAGTTGCTACAGAAAAAAAGAATATTCTCTAAAAAAGCAGAGAATTAACCACTAACACTGCTGAAAACCACTTGTAAGAGATATCCCAGAGTGTTAACTCTACCGTAAGGAGAGGGGTGTGGCAAGCTACACAGTCTGCATGCTATCCATTGACTTTACTACTGTTGGCCTTCAGGAGATGGGCAGTTGGACTGAGCTGTGCAGTTACTCTCAGCCTTGCTGCATCCATGTGGCATGGACCAGAATTTCACCAAGGACAGTGGAGTGTCTGCAAGCTTTCCATCCCCAGAGCACTCCAGCTTGTTCTTGGTAGCACATATGTACTTGCTTAGGGCTGCAAGGAGCAAGGTAATATAAAAGCTAAGTAGTTAGCTGCCTTCAGGCATGGCCTTGGGGTAGGCCCCATGAAACGTTAGTTGGATGCTGCTGGTTCTTCCATGCTATTTAAGGAGTTAGGCTATGTGAGCTACATATGCATGTAAATTGCTTATGCAGAGTTTCAAAAAACTATAAGGAAGTATTTGGAAGCCTGAATTCAGAATCACTTATCATTGAAATCTGCCTTCTTCTATCTCTCAGGTGTTTTTGGTAGCAGAAGCTGGTATTCATCCACCAAAGTTTAGCAGTAAGCGCTTTAGCTCATGAGAATAAAGATACGGACACCAAACCCAAGAATTACATGCCCAGTGACACAGAGATCAGAAGTGCAATTCAGTCTATCTGTGTTGGAAAAAAAAATTGCCTCTTTGATTTGACTTCTCCCTAAGAAACACAGATACAAGAAAGGCGAAACTTCAGTAGAGAAACATGAATGAACTATCTAACCCCAAATTACCAACAAAGGAACACAAGAAGGCATCAGTGCTCTAACCTTCACTGTTTTAGAATCATAGAATCCCAGAATGGCCTGGATTGAAAAGGATCACAATGATCATCTAGTTCCAAACCCCTGCTATGTGCAGGGTCGCCAACAGCAGCCCAGGCTGCCCAGAGCCACATCCAGCCTGGCCTTGAATGCCTCCAGGGATGGGGCATCCACAGCCTCCTTGGGCAACCTGTTCCAGTGCATCACCACCCTCTGGGTGAAAAACTTCCACCTAATAACTAACCTAAACCTCCCCTGTCTCAGTTTAAAACCATTCCCCTTTGTCCTATCACTATCCACCCTCATAAACAGTCATTCCCCCTCCTGTTTACATGCTCCCTTTGATGACATCCATTGCCCTTCCCCCATCCACTGAAGCCATCACTCCATCATAGAAAGCCACCAGATTGTTCAGGCATGATCTGCCCTTGGTGAAGACATGCTGGCTGTCTTGGATCACCTCTTTATGTCATGTATGTGCCTGAACATAACTTCTAGGAGGATCTGCTCCATGATCTTCCCAGGCACAGAGGTAAAGTTCACTGGCCTGCAGTTCCCTGGATCTTCCTTTTTCCCTTTCTTAAAATTGGGAGTAATGTTTCCCTTTCTCTACTCACTGGGGTCTTCACCAGACAGCCACGATTTTTCAAATATGGTGGAGAGCATCTCGGCAACCACATCAGCAATGTCTTTCAGAATCTTGGAATGGATATCATCTGGCCCATGGATTTATATACATTCAGTTTCATGGGGAGGTCTCAGACTTGTTCCACTGTTACAGTGGGATGGAATCTGTTCCTCTCACCCACAGCTAGAGGTTGAGGGTCCTGGCAGACATGGGGAGCCTGACCACCAGTGAAGACTGAGGCAAATCACTCACTGAGTACATCGGCTTTTTCCATGTCTGAGGAAGCCTGCTCTCCATTACCTTCAGCAAGTCAGCATTTTATTTGCTTTAAACAGGAAGCCCCGCTGTGATAGAGTTGTAGCTCTATTTGCACTGTTGGCTGTTTAAATGTCAGCTGTTTTGGATTTGTAAAGACATGGAGCTGGAAAATTTCCTGTGAAAGACTCTCACTTTTAGGTCCCAAGAGAAAAATATCTTCCACAACAAACTGGTAAACTTGGTGGGGAAAGGAGCAACAACAGGCTAAGGTGGGTGTAGAGGGGCAGGGAAGCTATTTCAAGGCCACTATACTGCACTGTACACACACAGTACTGTCATCACATTCACTGTATATTTTGCCCACCTGGAAGCTGTTCTTCAGTAGTAGAGACCGTGTGATGAGTTCTTGAGTGTGCTGAAAGTGACCAGTGTACTTTGTAATAGGACAAATCAGAGGAGCAGCACACCTTCTTGAGCCAAAGTTTAGCATCTCTTAAGATACGCTGTAGTAAGGAGGAAAGAGTCCAGATTGCCTTATCCTGCCCTTCTGCCAAGCACACGTAGCTTTTTTTTTATTATTTATTTGTGTCACATTATTGGGTTTTGATTAGTGATTTCAAGCAGCTGTTGAAGTTGTGACTGTGGGGTTGTTTATATAGAAATCAAGATCTAATTGTTGTGTAGCCGAAGTTCTAGTCTCCTGTGTAGTACCAAGGCAGTACTCAATACACCCATGTATATAAACTCATAGAGATATAGAGTTTCTGGTATCACCTTTATTATAACTTCAAGAAGCGGGAAACATAGTAATAAATATAAAGGATTGTATTTTGATATATATTTTTTTCTATTTGGAACAGCTGTATTCTACTATGGAAAATCAGAGATGCCAGAAATGAGCTGTATCATACATATTCAACACATGCATATGGGATTATGAAGTGTTCTTAGAGTTTGTCAGGAACAGCTAATAATAAAGACAAAGTAGGATTAGAGGAAGTTACTGCCAGATCTTACAGACTGAACTAGAAGAAGTGATTATGAGAGATACCAGGCAGTAGTTCATCAGTAATATGTGAGCACACTGTTGGGGTTTCCAGCTAACTTAAGGGTGGGTAAGATAGACATTTCTGATGTCTAAAATCAGCATTCATAGCACAAGCCGAACTAGTGCTAAAAAGGAAAGAATGATGAAAAGGACTGATAAACCAGCATACATCCTTTTAGAGTGTTTTTTCAGGCTTAAGCTTTTGAATAGCAATTATAGAGAACATTATTTTTCATTTCAGTTTATGTTCTGGTAATCAATTATACACAGAGTTAGATAGCAGCCCTTTTGCTTCACCATTAGTAGAAAGAAAGCAAATAAAAATGAGATTACTGAACATAATGAGTTCTTCTCCTTTCCTTTCTCTACATTTGATTCCAGTTAACTGAGTTAACCATGGATTTTCCACTTTAAAGGAGGAGAACCGACTGTACACAATTAAGCTCTCTTTGTTGCATTCTAACACTTCTTCCATTCTCCGTTCTCCTCATTATTGCATTTTTTTTTTTTATTTTTCTGGCTACAGATGACTCACATACGATCTCTACAGGAGACCATAAACTCTGTATCCCTATGGCTGAAGTCTTACCAGCCATCCCCTGAGGCAAGAACTGGTTGGTTGCCCAGGTGGGCTTTCTTGACCTCTTGCATATCATACAAAGTAGTGTGTGATCCGTGACTTCTTGTGTTGCCATGTCTCTCTACTGCTGGTAGCTGTTATCTCTAAGCATACACAGAATAGTAGCTGCGCAAAGCAAATAAAAAATGACAGCAGTAGTGAATCAGGTTGGCCACACAGACAGAAGGAGATAGATATCTTGTTTTTTTCATATTTTTGCTTTCAGAGAGACACAGCATCCTAGAAGCAGCTCTGCTATTTGTTCACAACAGCCACAGCTATTTGATAAGTTAGGTCAGAGCAGTACTCAAGGAAATCCTTGCTGCCTACGAGTTTGCTTACTCCTTGTAGAAAGATGGAAAATGTCCTTCATGCAAATTAAAATATGTATACAGTGGCTATAATTCAATAAAACTTGGCCAGGTATTGTACTTTTGGCCCCGTGGTGAGGTGATGTAGACTAGTCACTTTCCTACAAGCACCTATTGGTATTTGAAGCCTTCAGAGCTTTGTGGATCCTTAGGTGGCACTGAGGGCATGTCAGAGTGTTTGGTGATGGACAGAGGGAACCATCTGCAGAGTCCACTGGGAACAAATGTCCACAATCTTTGCCTTGGAGAGTGCTGGGTGGTACAGCCCAAGCAGTGCCAGGGAGAGTGCTAACAAAGTGCTGTCAACTACCAGGAGCATGTTGCTCAGCTTCTCATTCTGTTCTTGTTTTATTTAGCAAAGTAATTGAAATGGAAGGGACTCCCAGCCTGTTCCCACAGGCAGTGTGGAAGCCTTCAGCCATCTGGCACAGAGGCTGCGCCCACACAGGCACTGCTGCAAACAGTGCTGCAAACAGGCCATATGATACCAAGCATGCCCTCCTTGTCTGTGCCCTCGTTTTCCCATCTCCAGAGATGGCTGAACAGCCATCAGCAAATTGATAAAGCCAAATTCAAGTTTTAATTAAAGGAATCTCTAGTTTCCAGCTTTTGCTATTAGGCATCTTAATAATCTTAAGAATGAATTCCTATTTTTCATTTTGTGTGATTAACTCTTGTAAGTAATGATGTAGTACTCCTAAAATGCGTTGCTTGTAAAGCTTGATTTTCACAGACCTGTTTTAAGGCCTCATTTCAAAATAATCACCCTCCAGTTGAACTGCTTTAGGCCTCAGGAATGCATGCACACCGTGCAGTTCTTCACAAGCAGAGGTCCCACATCCTTGGAGACACTCAAGGTCAGACTGGATGGGGCTCTGAGCATTCTGATCTAGCTGTAGGTGCCCCTGTTCATTGCAGGATAGTTGGATTAGATGGCCTTTAGACATCCCTTCCAACTCAAACGAATCTATGATTCTATGTCTGCACTCGGGTAACACTCATCCGTTGTTACAGGTTCATCACAGTTTCAACAGAAACCCCATTAAGTGTGAGGAAATGATTAGGTCCTCTGTTTGAGGTAAAGAACTATAGACTGCAAAGTGTAATTTTTATATTATATATATAGAGAGAGTACTGTAGATATTCACTCAAAAACAAAACACTGAGCTTTCTGACAAACAAGTTAAGTGTAGGGTATATAGAAACCTGGCAAGATGCTTTAGCAACTGTGGGAGTAGGTTGAATCAACTGTCTGCATCCCATGAGATAAATCTGACACTGGAATACCAGGATTAAATGGAGGCAGCTTCTCTGGAGGATGAAATTTATTTTTTCCCTCCCATTAGCAGTGCCTAGAGCAGCAGATGCTCCATTCTGTGGCAGCCGAGGAGGGATCTTGCTGCTGCACACTCCTATCCCAGCATGGCTGCTTCCAGCTCTGATTTAAAGTATTTGTATTTTGGCCCTTGGTCAGATGGTGCATTTTTCAGGACAAGAACACGATCACTTCTTACGTGTAAAATATTCTCCCTGGTGGATCTTGCTGCCAGCTTCCTTCTGCAATGAGTAGGACTGCTGATGAGGGCATGGGAAAGGCAGTGCTGCTGAAGGAGCAGCTTTCACACTCTGGTCATGTATCACCAAGCGGCCACTGCTTTCGGAGCCGCAGGCACATCAGTGCTAGAGTCTGTGAGAGGTAATGGGGCTAGCCCTAAGCTAATGGGATGAGTCAGCCCTGGGGCAGCTCTGCCATGGCTGCAGTGCCACCAGCCCAAACAAACTGATCCCTGCTTCACCAGCTTGGTTACCTCAAGGAAACTCAAAGGTCACAGTGCTGCTAATTGAGATGTGGCTGAGTACTAACAGCTCTAACGTTAGAGGACAGCAGTAAAAAGGGAATTGCCTTTATTTTTGTGTGCAGCCCTTAAGGGTCAGAAATAATTTGTCCCCAGCTATGTTTAAATATAGATTCTGCTATTGAAAATGTCATGTAGGGTAGGTTTAGTAGAGTATTACTTGAGAGCTGTAAAGCACACAAGTAAGTCTGTCTCATATAAAGTCCAGCTGTGCAAATTCCTGGTCCAAGAGGCAAACCACAGTCTGTTTCTCTTATGCAGTACCATCAACATCTATATAGTTAGTTGTTGGTTCTTTTTTTCAAACTAAATTATGCCTACATCACCAGACATGTAATTCCGCAATCTTTAATTTTTATAGCCTGATACTCTCTTCCTTTCAGAGGAGCTCAGCAAAGTCTGAGAGAGGAAAGCACAAGCAATCATTTCTTCATATATCCTATCTAAAATGAGCCTTATGAGGGACATATATGCATTATTCATCCTGTGTACTGGCACATTAACAGTACAGAGTTGTTTACCTATTTTGCATCTAGGTAAAATAATGTAGAGGTACAGATTTTCTTGCCTGAGAACATGACACAAACTTTAAGGCTCAGATTATTGCAGGAATTTCCCCTTGAAGTTCCTCAGTTTCCCTGGGCAACACTTTGCTCTGTGCATACAATTGATTGGTGTTTTCATTTGCACTGGTTTCATTGCAACACGTTTCTCTCACTGCCCAGACGAATGGGAGGAGGAAAGTCTATAAATCGACGATGATACTACTGACCCTGCTTGTGTCTCTTTTCTGCTCCTTGAGGTTTCCATTCATTCTCAGGCTTTCTAAGTTCAGCTTCAGATTTCCTCACCACTTTTGTATAATTTCCTTTTTAAATAATATCTAGTTTAATATCTTCAAAACATGAAGATGAGGTACAAAAATCACTACTGATTACAAAACTAAGCAGTTTTAATGCACTATTAAAAACATGGCTCTTCTATACCACTAACCTTGCATGGATTTACATACATCTCTGAGCTTCTTAGGGCAAAGAACCTGTAATTTGCCACAAAGCAGCTCTTATATTGTGGAGTAGTATTCATAATAACAGTACCAGGTAAATAACACAGGGATTCAAAGACAAAACTTACCCCTTAAGGTCAATCTGGATTAATATAAGAAAAGTCCTCGAGGGAATTTAGGAACTATGAAGCAAGGAAATGGATTATATTAATCTGAAAATTCCATGTTTCTTTTGAGGACTGACAGATAAAATGCAGATAATAGTTTTTATTTGGTTATTAATGTTAGTGTTATTAATGTTTTGGCAGTGGATGTCCATTACACATTATATCCAAGATACAACTATACCAACTGTGGAGCAGCTGCCAATTATTCCCCACCAAAGCCATTTGCATGGCTCTGTTGTACAGTTTATATACTGAAACGTGTATACTAACCCATTTGTTGTGCAAGCCCAGCCCTTCTGTTCAATTGCTTATACGCCTAAACTTAATTCTTCTGAAATTCCTGTTGAGGTGCCTTCTCAATTCTGCTGCGGCTAAGTTATGTGGAGATGCTCATTATCATGGAGGCCTAAAGCACAATGCTGAGTAACTAAGATCCTAGATAACACTGGATGAGATCTATATGGTTAGTAGGTCTCCCTTCTATAAGCCAGCCCCAAAGGAGAGCCTCAAGTAAGACCCACCCAGAGGACAGGATGGTGCTGCTTGCCTTGCTGTCCTTCTGCCTGCAATGCAGTGCCATATGGTAGAAGTATTCATGAAGAACGGAGTTGGGGTGTAACTTAAATACTGTCTATGTTTTCACAGCCTTGGCTTGGAGCCCACATACCATTCAAACTTCATCAGCTATAAAATAATATTAGATGTTGAATTGTATACAATAAGACAGCTCTAAGAAGATATATGCTACTACCTCAGGACAGGCTGCAGTGTGGTGGCTACATCATTCTCCTGAGAACTGAGGCATGTCAGTTCAAATTCTCCCTCTGATCAGAGATGACATTTCATTTTACGTGTCCCATGTCCTCCTTGCAAATTTTTAAATGAGTACTGCTGCTAGCGTTGTTTGGCTTTGTATACAAATTGTACTTATTCAGTGGGAAAAGGAGATAGTGCTTTTTAAAAATTAATTAAAGCACTGTTGTGTGAATGGGGAGGTCTGGATTCCTACTACAAGCATAGCAGAACCACTTCAGGAAAAACAGGGGATTCTCTGCAGACCCCTCAATCTCATGCTTACTGCTTACTTATAGATTTCTCTTAGAGGGAAATGATGACTAACCCTGGCTCTCCACATCCTTCTGAAGCTGAGATTTGGGGGATCTCTGAGGGATGTTGCTACCTGATTGCTTTTGGTGAAAAAATCTCTAATGTTTCTACAACACAGAGGGATTCTACAGTGAACCCCACTGCAGCAGATGTGGAGTCCACACCACATGGTGGAATACTGTGTGGAGGTCTGTCACCCTACAGCAGGCATCAGTGCTGTGCTTTTTTCCACATGGAAAGCACAGTGAGAAATCAGTGCACCAAGTGGAAAGCAATGTGAGAAATTAGTACATCAACTTTGTCACAACACAATGGCTGCAGGGAAAGCTCATAATGATGCCATAAAATAGATTGAAAGGTAATTTCTAATTAAACACGTTCATGCAGGATGACACAAAGCAGCCTTAAAACTTTTGAGAATTAACCCAGCAATTTTAACTTCAGCAAACACTGTCGTGGTTACTTCAGGACTGTCTATATATCACACTCAAGCAGGCATAAAAGAGTTGAAACAACTTTTAACCAGAGGTGGGGGAAGAGTATTTGCTTTTTAAATACAGGATGTTATTTGTGGAAAGAATACATTTTTGATGAAGCGTTCAGAATCAACTGATACATGTGATTGATGTCCATAACAACTGCACACTTCTGTAATCCTTCCACTCCAACAAATGTTTCAAGCTTACATTTTTGATTTCATTAATACTTAGACAAAAACAACTTGTGGACAAGTTGTTTGAGAATTAATCTATGTTGTATAACTGGTTAATAATGATGGATACTTTTTCTTCCTGGAGTAAATACTAGCTAATTCACTAGACCTCCCTCCTCTGTTCATGAAAAAGCCAAGTCCAAATAATTTCATGGATTTTTAAGGAATGGTGGCAAGATATTGCTTACATAAAGCTGAATTTCTCCACTTGATAAATATCTGGTGCTGCTACAGTGCTAACACTATAGTGCTGGAATTCTGATGTTTTTAAATTTCTAAGAGAGAACACAGCAAATCTAGGAACACAGACAAATGGGGGGGGGGGGGGGGGGGGAAGAAAAGAAAAAGCAGCTGAAATATAGCTGTGGAAAGAGACTCAAAGTGAAACTATCACGCTTATTTTTATTCTTGATAAGCAGCAGGGTAGCTTGGAATAAACACAGATAGAAATTTTCTTCATCTTTTTAATGAGTTCAAAGAGGCTAAACAAAGACACTGAAGAGTTGAACATCGCTGTGTACAGCACAGTAAACAGATTAAAATTTTATACCTGAGCAAAAAAGGAATTTAACTATTAACTACAGCATGCAGAATAACCGATAAGTTATCGCATAAACATAGCATACTGTTATTAGGTTACACTCATTCAGATGCTCTTAAATTTTACTGAAGCTAAAGATGGAAAAAGCTCCAAGATGAGATGAGTGTGTGACATAAAACCACAATAAGAAAAAGTGCATTGCCATCTAGCAGCCTTTCCAGAAGATCAAAATTATCTGCTGTTTTATTACACAAGGAAAAAGCAGCAACAATTCAAAGCCTGTGGAGTTAATAACACATCAGACATTTAAGCAGGTCTTGAAAATTAAAATATTGGCAGTTTATGAAGTGCTCATAAAAGACCTGAGCCTGCGTCTCCTTCCTCAACTGCCACTTAAAAGCTCTATGTTTATGAGCTCTTCCAAATGTGGAATTAAAGGTAGGGATCTGCAGAGAATTAGTGATGAGGTCCCAGACTTGTAATTTTTCTCACCAACATAACCATAGCCAATTCATAACGGATGACTTTTGACCCCATTTGATTGACCCAAATCCACCTTTACCTTTCTTCATGCCAAATTTGGTATTTTTTCCTTTTCTCTTTTTCTTTTCCCTACTCCATTCAGAATATTCTGGTTTGAAGTGCTTCAGTGCGAGTCAGAAACAGTACCGTATCTCTCTATTTTCCTTATCTCCACAAAAAGTCCCCACGGGAGAAAAAGTGGCTGAAAAGTTTGAGCTTTAACCAGCACAGCCCCATTTTCCCCAGACAGGCTTCATCTTTCCAGGAGACTTACTTCTATTCTCCCTGGTCTCTACATACAGTATAGAAGTTGCCTGCCTCCAACAGCACTATTCCTGTGCTACAAAACAGCCATTTACCTTCCTATAGCCAAAGCAGCAAACTCTGCCTTTGTCGTTTAGACTTGTCAAGTAGGAATGGGAGGGATGGGGTTGTCTCTTACCATGTTATAGACAGCCACAAACAAAATATCTCTCTTATTTTCTTGGAGTTGTGTAGTCGCATCCTCGTGGTGCCAACCTACTCCCCTCAAATCATATCACCTGCCTTGACTTGCCTGCTACTTTTCTTTCACCTTTTATGAGTAAAACTATGCATTAAAAATGCATGTGTCAGAATGGATTTATTCCTTTGTCCACAACATGTGCACTTCTTCTTTAAAGTCAGAAATCTTAGACGTTGGTAGGTTGTGTGAAAGAGTCTCCAGGGAACTGACTCTTCTTTGCCTCCAGTTTCTTCCTGGCTTTGAAAGCTGCTGACACTTCAGGGTGGATGGAGTCTAGCCGCTGCTCGCACTGAAAAGCTGTGAGGAAGGCCGTCCTGTAATTGTTATTCATCCAGCCATAGAGAAGGGGGTTAGCAAATGTTGAGCACATGGCAATGACATGAAACACCGTGTAGATCAGTTTATACTCTTTCAGGTCCAACACCTGACTGTCAATATCACTGACGAGCTGGAAGGCATGGAATGGCAGCCAACTGACAGCGAACACAACAACCACGCAAACCAGCATCTTGGTGGTTTTCTGACGCCGGTGGTGGTAGTGGTCGTTCCCTGCGCCAGGACTAACGTGGTTCTTGAGCTTGGTCCAAATGCGGGTGTAGGCGTAGGAGATGACAGCCAGAGGCAGCACGTACTGGATCAGGAGCATGGAGACACTGTAGATGGTGCCGTAATTAAGCTGCCCCTCCCCTGGCCACTTCTCAGAGCAGACCACAATCTTGAAGTCAGGAATGATCTCAATCAGTGAGTACTCGCGGAAGATGGCCAGAGGGCTTGCCAACAGAGCACTGACTGCCCACGCAACTCCTATGATCAGGAAGCTGATACGCTTAGAGATTTTGCTTTCCAAGTGATAGACAATACAGCGATGTCGATCCAAGGCAATCACAGTCAATGTAACAGTAGACACATGCACAGCGAGAGCTTGGGCATAAGGCACTAAGTGGCACAAGACCGGGCCCAGTTTCCACTCACCCAATAGTGTGTAAACTAGAGTGAAAGGCAAGCACAACGTATTGACCAGCAGATCAGCCACAGCCAGGTTGGCGATGAAGAAGTTAGTCACTGTGCGCATGCTTTTGAACTTGATGATCACGTGGATCACAAGAGAATTCCCAATCACCCCCAACAGAATGATGGAACAGTAAGCAAAGATGAGGATTATCTGCACCTCAACTAGCGTTGTGCTGTCCTTCAATTCTGGTTTGGGGTCAAGAGCCAGTTCATTGAGTGGTGTGGTGTATCTTGGCAAGTACAGCTTGGTGAACAACTCCATCTTCATTTCATCTGTCTGGTTATCTTCACCCATTGCTTCCAGGGGCCCCATCCTTTCAGTAGCAATAGCTCTGTCCCTGAAAAACAGAACAACACAAGAACACACAAAGAAATCAGTCTGCAGTGGCTAAGACAAGAAGTAATGTGCTTAAGGTAGAGCAGTTTTTTCCTCTAACCTAGGTTCTACATGTCACAATTAAGAGCAGACCTGTCTTAATATATTTAAATTCTGTTGGCCTTACATTTCAAGCTCGATCCTGTAATATTATTCAGGCATGACTCTTGATGAAAATTGGGACAGATTTCAAAAGCAGTTCAAAGACAAAGTTTGCCTAAGTAAGTGCAGCAGGATTAAGATCCAGCTGGGCAGTATATCCTTTTTTCAGAAACCACTACCTAAGCATAGTAGTTACGTACCACAAAACTTTCACTAATACCCATGGTATTCTACATAGAATGGCACCATCCAGACTGTTACTAGCATAATAATATTCCAGCTTTTCCTTAATGGAAAGCATTTCTTACCAAATTCCGATAGTTTTACATATTAGTTTCAGAGAACTAAATATTGATGTCTTTAATAAACTTTCTTCTGAGAAAGTTAGTGCCACAAGGCAAACAAAAGCACTGCTCTAGCAGAACTGAAATAACAGCATTTCTCTGAAATGACTGTGTAACCTATTCATGCTGAAATTAACACAAGAAACAATTAAAACTCAGATATAAATAATATTTCCTTTTTGACTAATGCTTGAGAAAACGCAGTTGCTTGGATGCTGCCCATCAGTTCTTGCCTGCAGTCACAGAGAAGTACAAATCATTCCCCTTCTAATGTCAGCGAGAATTTCACCACTGGCATCAAAAATCACATTTTGTTGGCTTCCCCACACAGGTTGAGCCAAATTCTGCTCAGCTAACCCATACTGCCCTAATACAGAGTAGGTATGGGTGGATAAATGGATGTTTTATAGTCTTCATATAGGGACTTCAACCCTATATGAAATGTGCCTGTTCTCATGCAGACTCTCCAAACCTTGGGTGACATGGTAGGGAAGCACCACGCACCCAGAGGCTCCATGGCTTGACTTCTGAAAATACAAAGAAAATGTCAGTGCACAGTGGGCTTACAGAAGAAACACCACTGGTTGCCACTGAGGGTAAAGCCAAAGCTGGGTGACTGCTTTGACTGCTTTACTTTCCCATTCATACATGCCCTAAGGAAAGCAAGAGCAGAGAATTAATGTCACTTTCTTGCCATCAGATGTTACATATGGTTCCACCTTGATTTCAGGTCTGCCTAAAGAAATATTCTTGCTGTTAAAACCCGTGATTTCATGCGGCCTTTTTATTTGTGATGATGGTGGTTTAAATCACATCCACTTCACTGCAGATCTCCCTTCCTACCTGTGACTCCACTGACATGTATCAGCGACATCCCTAGGTGTGATTTCCTAACCAAATTGCTGTACATGTGCATCTATATCCTGTGACTGGCTACTACGGCCAGAAACAAACACTGTCAGTCAAGAGGTGACCAAGCCCTTTGTGTTTTGCTTTCATACTACACAACATCCCAAAGAATTTCTCAGTGCAAGCCTTCTATTTTTCTTTTTTTTTTCTTTTTCCAAAAGGTACAGATCAACCACATGTGAAAGCTATTTTCCCCCAAACTACAATGGTCTTAATTATGCTATACCATTTCTGTACAATTAATTAACAGTGCAGGCTGAGATGTGCAGCATGGTGAGGGGTGCAGCTGAGATGTGCTGCTGTTTGCAGAAGCTCACTCCACAGTTCTGAACAATGTAGTCACTTACTGACTACGTGTGCAAACAAGGGTAGCAGGACGGGATTCCTTATCAATACACCTTTAGTCCACCAGGTAGGAAAAGGTAAAAGATCCCTAAAAATGTGCACAGCCAAAGCAATGCAGATGTTCAGAGGTCGTCTGAGCTTTTTCCTTCAACCTGTGTACCTGCACCCAAGAATTATGCTTACAGACACATATTTTAATGAAGCAGAGATAAAGCAGTGAGGTCTCAGAACTGTCAGGTGCTCCAAGATCTCATCATTTTTTTTCCTTGCAAAAACAAAAGGCATATTTACACACTGTAGTAGTAGTGATGAGGGAAGGCAAATTTCAGTTTTCCCTTGCTTTCTACAGATCCAGGGAGCATGATAGATATTAGCCAAAAAAAAAAAAAAGATATCCCTTTCTTCCCCAAAACATTTTTGCTATTTTCTCTTGTCTCTGAATTCTCATGATTCCTACTCCAAACCTACTATTTAACAAAGACTTCTTTCGTTCCACCACTTTTATTCTGTTTGTTATTGCCTCGTTTTGGCTGATGAAAGGCGTTTTGGTCTTGTGTGACCAAAGCGGAGGGTGGGAGGAGGGACCACTGGTATCTCCAGCCGAGATGAGTTGGGGACTCGGGAAGGGACGAAATAAAATGGGAAAGTCTGGCATTGCCAGTGGGACATTCAGTAGGCAAAGGATCAGCTGTTGTCCTAGAACGGGGAAGCCTGGGGAAGATCAGACAGCATTTGACAAGACCTTTCCCGTTCTCAGCGTAAACTCTCCATCCGATGGTATTTATTTGCACACCCATCGCACTGAGCTATTTTTCCCCCGTTTCTCCCAGAGAAACCTTCGGGAACGGGCATCAAATCGCATCGAAAGTTCCTCGGAAGAGGAAGACGGACGGAGGTTTTATAACGGTTCCGACAGCAAGCGAGCAGAAAGGGCAAACCAGCTACGTGATGGCACAGGTACGCGGCGCTCCGGGCACGGCGGCACCGGGGCAGCTCTGGAGTTGCTGCGGCGGAGACAGGTGAGGCTCCGGCTCCCACCGCACCCAGCCCGGGCGCGCTGTCGGAGCCCCATTTTCACCTCCCCCTGCCCTGCCCTGCCCTGCCCGGCCCGGCCCCCTCCCCCGGCACACTCACCGCGGCGGCTCTCTCCTCCCAGTCGATGGGGCAGCATCGAAAGTTTGGAGGCGCGGGCAGCGGCGGGTCCCGCATGCCGAGGGGCGGGACGGGGCGGGACGTTGGGACCAGACGGACCGGGAGGGCAGCCGCCTCCCTGCCTGCCTCCCGCAGAGCGCCGGGCGGGCGGAGCGCCGTGCACAGCCTCGGGATGCGGCTCCGCCTCTCTCGGCGCCGAACGGCTGCGAGGCGGGGGATGCGCGGCGGGGTGCGGGCTTGGCGGGGGGCTGTCCGAGCCGGAGAGCGGGGATTTAGCTGGGGAAAGGCTCCGCTAAAGGGGGGTCCGCGCTCGCTCTTCTTCACTGCTTCTTAGTGTTTCCACATCCTGAGTGCAAAAGGGACGCCTTTGCTCCGAATTGCCGCTGGAATCCTTAGCTGTGAGAGCCCCAGCTTGCAGATCTGCGGCTCTTCGTAAGAAAAGTGGAAATGCCCGTTACCGGGGCAGGTGTGAGGATGAATGAAACGTTTATGTATTCCATCTAGAGCAAAAGAAACAGTTGGCACTTCTTTAAAAGGCTGCAAAAGTAACGACAACAGCTGCTGCGTTTACGTGAGCTCTATGCTCAGCAAAACACTTCAAAAATCTCTCTTGTCAGGGAGCTTAATTGAGGACTAGCTCTAGCCAGCACTGCCATCTTCCTTGTAGGGGTCTGCCTTCATTACATCCCATCAGTAGGATCTCCTTAGCATTTTGCTGTGCTCGTACGTAACTTAGACCATGAGAACCACGGACAGGGCTCCTCCATGTGAGCCTGGAGGGCCTGATTCAACAAGCAGTGCCCCAGTCCTAATTGCAGTTGCCAAAAACAAGGACCAAAAGATCACACTCATTCAGTAGCTACTGTGCTGGTGCTTTGACAAATCTCCTCCAAACTTCCTACAGAAGCTGCTGTTCAGAATGGGAATGCTGCTTTACTTGACATCTCCTGTTTGCATTAATATTTCAGGTAGCTTCGAAGATCGGCAACATAAGCTTCCCTCTTTTGGCCTCCTTTTCATCCTGAAGACACTCTGAATGAGGGCTCTTTCTTGGCCAAAGGTAATGATCTCTGCTTTGGTTGTAACTCGGCATTACACTCTTATTAGAGCACAGAGCACAGAATGTAAGTAAAGTATCAAGGACTAACTTCAGCAATTTATGGTTAGTTTTGAAATTCAAAACACGTCTTGAGAACTCCCTAAGATCTTTACTAATTCAGGCTGTCTCTGATGAAGGGCTTTGCTGTTAGTCCTTCAGCCCTTCTGAGACTGTTAATGGAAAGCTCCTAGCTTATTGCCAAATAGATTTCTTTGATGGCTAAATAAAGATCCAGGAATTTCAGTTCTCTTACCTCTGTTTATTTCGTTTCCCAAATCAGTTTAATTGTGGGATTTGCTTTTTGATCTGTCAGCACACATGGATGTGTGCTGTGAGTTTTAGCACAGCCCATGTATAATATATGGCTGGAAAGGCTGTGCTTGCCTTTCCTTCTCTAGCAAACAGCATACAGTGGTGTTAATCCATCTCAGGGGTGATGCTCTTTTGCTCTGCTTCACAACCTGTTCTAGCTTAGCGTGCAGTCTTGCTTCTCACATCTTGGAGAGTGTGGTGAAATGCTATGATTCTTTACAATTTGCCTAGCTCAAATCTCCTGGGATCCCATAGCAAAGGAAAAGTTGTTCCTTTGCTTAACTTCCATACTCCTGGAGGAAATCAAGATGTGCAAGTTTCCAAAGCTGCTAGACCAGTGAAAGTTACACAACGGAGAGGAGGTGTTATTTCCCATGATGAGGAGATTCTGTGTTCAGGCACAACAGAAATACTTTATTTATATGCACTTCCAGTAAAAAACAGTCATTTATGTTGCTTGTAAAAGAGTGGTAGTGAAGGATCCTGTAAACACACCTTGAACCAGATGTCCTTGAAGACACCAAAATCCAGGGCAGAAAAAGTCAAGTAGCGCAGAACTGCTGGGTGTGAAAAATGCCTCCGGGTGACCACCTCCAAAACAACTGCAGGTACTTTTCTCCGTGTGCACTTTAAATGAATGCCTGATAAACCAGAACAAGTCCAGAGCCATTTAATCATGAACCAGATGGATCAGGTGGGATTGCCAGAGGTTTCTTACAGCACTTCCAACAGGTAGCCCTGGGCTATAACCAGGTGAGCTCTGATGATGCCCTCCCCATCCCAGCACTTGATGACCCAGGAGTATGTTTTGGTGCGGATCGTAAGCTAGACTTAAGATGGTTTGTATTACAAAAATTAATTACCTGAACTTTAAATCCTAGGTCCCTATTTAAGGTGAGCCTACAAAATAAGCCTTTACTGTGAATATACATATTTGTACCAAGGTGAAACACAGATTGTATAGATGAAGAGCTTGAAAGAAATATCCACTGGACATATGTTGTTTCAGCTGCAAATCACACTTGCAGAGAAACTGTAGGGTGCAAGATATTTGATATGCATAGCTTTCCTCTGCCAGTATGTTTAACCATCTTTACTGTCAGAAAGTTGTCCTAAAGAATTCTATCCAACATGGGTTTTCCAGAGGGAATAATAAGCAGTTCTGCAGCACCTCAGAAATTTGCTAGTTCTCATAGCAAAAGTAAGTTCTGTACACACTACCCAGGTTCCAAGCAGTAATGACTTTTTTTTTTTCATAGAAACATGGTTGCAGTCACAGGATGAGGAAAGAGTTGCCAGTCTTTGTCCATAAATTGTCCAACATCAGATTTGTCAGATGTTTGATGGACATCAGCAAGGCAGAAGAAGTTCATCAGTCACTGCTCTCTTTATTTCACTTACGAGGAAACCATTTCCCCTTGAGCAGTAGCTCGGACAGCAGTGTTGTGCTGTGTGCCGCTCACTTGAGCCAAGCTCCGCCAAACCTTTGTGACACCGATTTTTCCTGGAGTGGGTCGGGTTTTGTGGCATGGAGCATTCTACCCAATGCTGACAGTTGCTTAAAAACGAAATGAAAATTAAAAAAATAACAACTGAAAACATGACCTCGAGAAAGAAAATCTTCCTGAATTTCTTTGTGGTGCCAACACCAAGGTTATGGAGTAAAAAATTGTTCAGGACCAAGATTTTTTTTTTTCTTACTTAAAAGGCCTGTACAGAAGTGTCAAAGTAGTGTTTAGAATGACGTCTGATTCCACAGATCTGTGAACATATTGGAATGCATTTATTAATCATCCTTTGTTCTTGTTCCCTTTTAGTTTAGATTCAGTCTCCCAGGTTCAGTTCAGCCTCTTTTTTAAATGCAGTCCTAAGAAATAGCTGTATGCGTAAACAAGCATAATCAATCTTAGACAACTAAGGTGATAAATGCAAGACAGTGGGGAACTGGAGAAATTCATTGGATTTGTGAAGTACCAGCTTCAAGTTGCTAACGGCAGTACTTTCACAGCCAGCTGTGGTTAATCAGTTCAGTTCATCTCGTTCAAAAACTAACACTGTTAAAGGCTCAACTCAACTGCCTGTTTGGCTGATTGAATTCTGCATCTTTCAGAATAAGACAGGGCTGCAGAGCTGAGCACTTGGTTTTAAATGTGGTCTGCTCAAAGCATCTCCTGCACAGCCTTAGCTGGCCCATTCCAAGAAAGGTAAACATGTAAAGTCCAGTAGTTCAGCCAAAAAATGGCAAGTTATCCATTTAATATCAACACAACTATTTTTGTTTATCCTCAAGTCTCTAAGTAGCTAATCACATACTTTTTGTCACTGCTTCAATCAGTGCCCCAAACTGGCTGTGCTTATGCAATATGTACGTTTTGAGTTTTTCTTTTCTTCATATATACTTTGCAGTCCATTCATTCTCTTTCACAGCATGCTCTCTGTTCTCTGCAGAGAATATAGAAATTGCCATTTCTTGACAGAGTTTTCCATTATACTTTCATCACTAGACCTTGACAAGAGCTACTCAACTTTTATGAAGATCTACTTTCTGTCACCTGGCATTCACAGAGGCTGGCCAAACAATGAATTATCTTGAAAAATACATGAAAAAGAAACAATTTGCTCTATTTTTTTTTTGTTGTTGTTGCTTGCTTTTTTCTTTTTTTTTTCTCTTCAAACTCAAAAAATCCTGTTTTTCTTTAATTCCGTTTCTTTTTATACTGACAGATTTCTCCATACTCCTAATTGTGGAATGGAAGGTGACACTTCCCTAAGCTATTAAAAGTTTGGTATAATGCCAATTGTTGCAAACACTAAAGAGTTTTTGGATGTTCCTGAGGCAAGCATGCTCTGTTTACTTTTAGAGAGTTCATCACAGAAGTAGATTCTCACATATACACATGACGCTTGAACGTCATACACACTTCAGTCCTCAGTTTTCAGTAGCTGGGGAAGTCATCTCATTCTAAGTGGTTCCCAAAAGTGAGTCAACTACTTCTACTTGCTGTATGCTTGCTTGAACATCATTTATTTCTAATTCTGTTGCTGTTACAAGGAGCAGTGACACTCACTCTTTGCTTTGCCTAAAAATGATGCTTGCAATGATTTCAGAAAATTATGCACATTCATAAGGTTCAATCAGATGATCTTCAAGCTCCATTTTCAAAATCCTGATGAAATCTGTTGATGTGCTGAATAAATTGTCTTTGGGACAAAAGGAATTAAGCTGAAAAGATGAAAACCATTGTCTTGTACATGTCCCATCCCTCTCTACATTACATTTCTTGAAGTGTAGAAACTCGATCATAAAGTTTAAATGTGTTCTCTTGTGTTTGTAGACAGTGCATAGAACATGCAGTTAACTGTACCCTAATCAGAACTATCATATTTTAATTATTTTTCAAATATATGTATATATTTTCTATTATAGTTTGATATTTTTTCCTCAGGCTGCCCTTAAGCTCAAAAAGTGTCATCTTTTGACCCTTGCTCAGCCATCCAATATTAAGAGGCAGACAATAATTATTAGTGGGGTTGGGATTTACAGATGCTTGAAAGAATCTGTGTAAATAGGGAAACCTATTAAACTGTTTTGTTGAATAATGGTATCTGTGAATGAAGATAGGCATTCTGATAGTGTATCATAGAATCACTGAATGGCCTGGATTGAAAAGGCCCACAATGCTCATCCAGTTCCAACCCCCTGCTGTGTGCAGGGTCGCCAACAGCAGCCCAGGCTGCCCAGAGCCACATCCAGCCTGGCCTTGAATGCCTCCAGGGATGGGGCATCCACAGCCTCCTTGGCATCCTGTTCCAGTGCCTCACCACCCTCTGGGTGAAAAACTTCCTCTTAATATCTAACCTAAACCTCCCCGTCTCAGCTTAAAACCATTCCCCCTTGTCCTATCACTATCCACCCTTGTAAACAGCTCTTCCCCCTCCTGTTTATACACTCCCTTCAAGTAATGGAAGGCTGCAATAAGTTCTCCCCAGGGCCTAGAGTTTGTAACGCAATGCAGTGCTTCTTGATATGTAATGCCATGTAAAACACATCACATTCATTGTGATGTTAAGTATAAGATGCAGTTCAAAACAATTTATGGAACTTTCTCATTTGACACAAAGAAACTTTTTTTCTTTTCGTGTTTGTGGGATAGTGTTGCAATAGATGAGAGCCAAGTTAATGTTTTTCCCAAAAGTTGTTGAAAGTGGATCAATTCTCATAAGTTTTTTTAACAAAGTATTTAAGCTCATTTTTTCATATTTAAATAGAAATTTCAAGCTGTGCTAAACCCAATCACTAAATCCTGAGTTGTTTTGTACCTCTCTGGCTTTTTTTGGAATAATTCAATTTAGTAGCAATACATGGCTTTAAAGTCATGGATTTCATTTGTAAGCATATTTGTTCTTGAAAAATTACTTTGCTAAAGAAATGAAAGAAAGAACGCTCTCCACACCTACTATTAGTTCATTTCTTATTGAAATAAAATATTTACTACTTCTTTTGTGCACTCTGTCACAGTTTGAGTACTTTTGAAGGACATCTGTTAGAGGATGAATGCAAACCTTCGCAGTCCTCTTCTCCAATTGTAGACATACAGCTCAGACACGAAACGTTTGAAAGTTTCAACTGCTCTGTCTTCTTCCTTGCTGGTGCGCTGACAGGACATTGCAGTCAGCACATGCGCTAGCAGAGAGAAAATTTGCCATCCTGTTTTTGACCAACACTCATCTATGGGAAGTGTGTTGCCCTAGCTTCTTCCCAAGGCTTAGAGGGAGCTCTAACACTTTCATGAAGATGCTCGCCTCCCACTCAGATCTGAACTGGCAGTTTTCTAAGTCAACCCTTTTTCCTTTGTTAATTGTCCATCATTCATGCCCATGCTTTGCAGAGATTGATGGCATTTTAATTGCTAAGGGTATTTTAGGATGGAGGAGAGGGGATGGGAAGAAGCTTGGTGAAAAGTGGATAGAAGTTGGTGTGTTTGGAAGGCTAACTGCTCTGATTTGCATGCAGAGAGAGGATCAGCAGCCAGAACACCATCTGTGCACACAGTTTATCTCTGCAGCCTGGCTTCTTCAAAAAGGAATTTGTCAGCTTCTGCTTTTCTGGATCAGCTGAAAGCCTCCCTCATGCTCAGAGCCCCAGTGAAATTCCGCGGCTGTCCACAGAAGTCAGATCTCATATCTCTGCCCAGAATTTCTGAGGGGTACAGGTTTTCACTCAGAGGAAGGAAGCTTCTCTTCAGCTACTCTTCATTGTCATCTCAAAATTATCATCTCAGTGTCCTGAATGATAACAGGTATGTGATCCCTCACAGAGGTGTCAGAGCACCTCAAGAGGCTCTGTGGGATTGTCTACAGCTGAATAGTTTATATCTGAGATGGTTGAACTGGACTTCCTTTTCAGTTGGGAGAGAACCGGATAATCTGGTCAGTAGGGCTTAACACATGGTTCATCTCCTCCTAAAGCAGATCTCTCTGCTCGTCTCCTTGTGCACAAAGACTATGGGACTTGTCTGCGTGAAGCTGGCCAAAGTAGCTGTCCTTAGCCAGTACATACAAAAATTCTTACTTGTGGCTCTCACCAGTTCAATCCCCTTTATCCCAAAGCTTCCCTGTGACTCAGGCATTGATTCCTACCAGTTAGGTCACTTCCATCCCCTTCTATTTTCTTTCTTTTATATCATCTTCTTCCCAATTTAATCCTAGGCACAACTTCTGTATATCTATTTCTGCTATTGATCTTCCCTGTTAGAGATATCAGATGCACTCTTTTTGTTTATTATAGCAGTTGGTTTACCACCAGAAAACAAGAAAATTGTGCTAGTGTTTGTATGTGAGGAGAAGAGGGAGCTTTTTATTTTTACCTTTGCCTAAATAAAAAATTTGAGAGTAAAATTTGTCATTGTAATATTTTTTGCTATGTAATTTTGCATGTTTTTAGCATTCCATTTCTTTCCAGTGCAAAACTAGTGAATGCCACAGCAGGAACTAAAATAAATTCTTGGATAATTTCTGTTAGATTTTCTGCCACCTTATGACATCCCAAAGGAGCAACTTTATGAAAAAAATCAATTGTCAGATTCAAGAGGCAACGAACAAAACAACCTTATTTTTCCCCCGAACGGTTTCAGGACATTTTATCTTACACTGTCAGTACACTAAATGTCACTATGACAACTACAGCCTAGCCTATAGTTTTCCAAAGCAGCCTGAGGACATTAGCTTTCCCCTAAACATAATGGGAACTGGGGAGCTGTCTTCTCAACCACCACTGAAAATCCCAACCTCAGTGTTTTAAATTATTTGTACTCTGGAAGACGTCTACAGAAACTACTGATAGTTTATGGGTAAGTATTATTTCTGGGTGTCCAGCCACAAAGCAGAACAGGCATTCCCATATCACGGAAGGAGTCTAAATAAATAAATGAATAAATAAATAAATAAAGTTGTATATGTCAAGGAGTTGCTTCTCCCCAGGATGGATTTGCTCCAATAGTATGTATAATTGCCTCAGATCTTACAAGTCTAACTGTGAAATGTGCAGAGCATAGTAAAGAAAAAGATCTGCTGAGTTAAAAATAAGCATGAATCTGTCTAACCTCTGCATAAGTGTGAGTCTGAGTGGAGCTGCTACTAGGAATTTCAGTAGCATACTTTTGGCCTAGCTTGTGGTTGTGCTGTCTACAATTACAGAAAAATTAGCAGTGTAAAGAATGTGACTCCTTTGAAAAATCATTTACTTGATCTTTTAGAGACATTTGGCATATTGAATATCTTATGCCTAGAAGCATGTGGCCTCCAGCTTGTTCCTTGAGACCTCAGGGCTGCTAAGCAAGCAGCTCCCGGGAACGTAGGGGTCAATGAGATTTGAGGTACTTGCATCTTGAAGAAAAGAAGTGGGGCCTTGTAGAAAACCTGTCCTTTCCTTGTGATAGGTAAGACTGATGGTGGACTTGCTTTCTTGGAGCAGCGTGTTGATGAAATGGCCACACAGTGCAATTCTGGAAAGAGGGAGAATTAAGATCTGCACAACACTAATTCCATTTTAAATCTTTGCTCCGGATTGGGTGCCTCCAGGAGTTACTGTCCTGGAAAATGTTCCTCTTAGAAACTCTCCTAGCATAAGCCAACTCTTCTGTGATTTCCCTTCAAACCCCTCCCCGAAGGAACAACATTCACATCGCTGCAGCTGGAAGCAAAACAGACGATGAGTTTGACCCAGAAGGCCACTACCTGTGTTGTTGTAAAAATAAGACCCGGCATTCCTTTGGTGGAGCTTAAAGCTGCTACTTCAGAGTTATTTCCACCAATTTAACTTTGATTGCATCTCAGTATGCAGTAAATGGTGTGGGATATTTCTCAACTGAAAGAACTGGGGGGTAATTATCAATAGCAGGACTTTTTGTGCGTGTTATTTTGACTGTGTCATTTTTCCAGTAAGGCTGGGGTAAATACATATCTCTGCAAAAAGGAGCAGAGTTGAAGAAACAACTTTAAATAGATTAGGATCTTCCTATTTAAATCCTTAAAAGCAACATAAATCCAGTCAAATAAGAAATACATTGAGTGAAGAAAATGAGTTAAAAGGAGGCAGGCATAAGACACAACATTTATTTATACTGAGAGCATTTCTTAGAACCATGCTCTGCTACTCTCATTAAAATTTCTAGATCGGAATGCAATTTATACATCTGCATTTCATTCCCAGGTGTTCTGGCTGCATGACTGTTGTACTTTGCATGATGAACGAGACACTGTTTCCAAGAGCAAGGAGTTGCTGTAACACCACTATCAGAAGAGGGCCTAATAAGTTCTACAAAATGGAGCAGAAGGCCCTGAGGCTGTGGTGCTGTGTGGGGCCACCTCTGAACCAGAAGGTGTTTTTCTGATGCAGAAAATGCTGACATAATATTTGCCTCATGTATTGCAAGATATTTTTTTCAAAAAAGTGCCCTAACGCATACTTGTGGCTACTTATTTATATTCACCTGCTATCACAACGGCTCAAGACAATTATCAGGTTGCTGTTTTGATATCCATTTGCTGTGTCACGATGCAGAGAGAAGAAAGCCAAATCGTGTTGCCTGGAAGCATGCTTTATTTGAGCAGAAGGTTGAAACGTAGTGTCTGCTCTTTTTCTTTCTTTCTTTCTTTCTTTCTTTCTTTCTTTCTTTCTTTCTTT